>CM056572.1:9790305-10107805 GCA_029721515.1 Synanceia verrucosa
TGGATTTACAAGAAGTTTAATTTGACCTAATCTCATCTTAAAACCAGTTTCTGATTACTTAATGCTTATATGTAGTGTATTTCATTTATTTTGTGTCTGTAAAAAGTTAAATTTTAAGTAATATCATCTTAAAACCATCATTTTCTGCTTAATTTTTTACTTATATTTAAGACTGTAAAAAGCAGGGGCGTTACTAGGTTTTAAGGACAGGGGGGCTTAGCCCTCAGGTGAACCTCATTTGGATGTATACGTATATATATGTTTAAGTGAATAATGCAAGGTTATATGATTATTTACTTAGACTCATATTTTGACCACTTTATATTAAATTTGTTGCCGCCTTTTTTTGTAAAAATATAAATAAAAAAAAATAAAAAAATTGGGGCTTAAGAATTTGTAGCCCCCCCCTAAAAATTTTTAAGTAATTTCATCTTAAAACCAGCATTTTCTGCTTATTTGAAGCCTTCAAAATACATCTTATTTCTAGATTTAACAATCTTAATTCAACCATTACTCACGTTTCGTGTTTTTATCTTATTTTTACACACCCCACTTATTCTTCCCCTTCCTTATGCACCTTTTTTCACAACCGCATGTGGTGCACGGCGAGCCTAACGCCAAATGATGTGATGTAACTAATTCTAGATTAGAAGAAGATAAACGCTGCGCTGGAGAGAGAGAGACGGAGATGGGGCGTGCGAGGCAGAGAGTAAATGTGGGAAACGTTATGAGGAGATCAGAGTGAATGAGTGGAGGCAAGCGGAGGAGAGTAGCCTATCCCTCACACAACCAGCTGTCTACAGGGCCGGACAGCCCTGTCAAACAACACTTATCCCCCCGTAGAGCCACACAGAGACCTGAGACCTCGGGTTAATCCCTCCATCCAACTCCAACCACCCATCAGCTTTTTGCATAAGAAGATGACATCACAGATCAGTGAGGGATTGGTCGGTAGGCTGTCGCTGAGCGTAGCGACCAAATGTCCGCACAGTGATGGGGAAAAAAAAAACTACTTCTGTAGGTTCGTATGAAGATGAAAAAATATGCTATGAGTAGAGGCTTTTATTTTGAAATTTATCTTAATGGAAATACTTAAGCAGGGAGCCACAGTGATAGAAAATCTGTTAGTGTGGTGGGATTGGACGGCCTCGCTCTGATGTGGGGGTGAAAGGCATCTGCTTAATACTCTTATGTAAAACACAACTGTAATACACTTCCCTCCAGTTTCTAGTAGAATCATTATTAAAAGAGTGGATTTCCCCTGTTTTTTTATCATTATTATTATTATTATTATTATTTTTTTTATAAAGCAAAGGGTGAAAGGGTTCGTTTCCTGGCTGGGCGGTTGACCAGCTGATGAAATGTGGCTGAAATATGCCAAATAAATAAAACGAAAGGGATCATGTTACGCGACAAAAACAAAAATGTACAAAAATTAAAGGCAAACTGATTTCCTTGGGGGAAAAAATTAAGTAGGCTTTATTTTTTCATAATAAAGCTGCCCTGTTGTTTTGTATGTTGACATTTTGTGTTTGCCAAAATGCATCACCAATTTTTTTTTTATTTTTTTTTTTTTTTGCATTTTTGCTCTGTTTTGTTTCAACTTTACAGTAATTTTACGTAATTATTTCACTTTCTAATTTCAAGCCAATGTTTCACTTTTTTAATTTAAGTTTATGCCAATTTTCTGTTTTTAAATTTCAAAGCATTTTTCACTTTTATTTAATTTTAAGCTAGTTTTCTTTTTTTGTTTAATTTTATGCCAATTTTCACTTTTTTAGTGTTAAGCCAATTTTTTACTTTTTTCATTTAATTTTGGACCAATTTTTGTATCTAATTTTAGGCATTTTTCACTTTTTTATTTAATTTTAAACCAATTATTTAGCTTTTTTAATGTTAAGCTAATTTTTCACTTTTTTAATTTAATTTTAGGCCAATTTTTGTATCTAATTTTAGGCCAATTTTTGTATTTAATTTTAGGCCATTTTTCACTTTTTTATTTAATTTTAAACCATTTTTTCACCTTTTATTTCATTTTAAGCCATTTTTATTTAATTTTATGCCATGTTTCACTTTTTTTAATTTAATTTTAGGCCAATTTTTGTATTTAATTTTAGGCCGTTTTTCACTTTTTTATTTAATTTGAAACCATTTTTTCACATTTTTGGTTTCATTTTAAGCCAATTTTTCACTTTTTTTATTAACTTCAAGTCAATTTTTTCACTTTTTATGCATTCTTTCAATTTACAACATCAACCAACAACAATCTCGTAATCTAGGGGAAAACGTTGAATCCTTGAATCCTAATTGAGAATGCAGCTAGTTGTATGGAAATGTAATATTGCTGCAGACAGGATTACTTCCTCATAAAAGCCATTCTTTATTTATATTTACATTTTATATTTTAAAGATGTGTCTTTTAGCTAGCTTTTTGTCCAATTAAGCCGTTAAATTCTGCCACGTTAACAGCATCATATGCAACCAGTTCCAGCCTCCGGTGACACCATTCACCGACAAACATGTCATCCTCTCATCATTTACTTCCTCTTCCTGTTCCTAGGACATTATTTGCTCACCCCGAAATCACCAAACAACCATCTGGCGTTCACATCATTGCAAGAAAATACAAAACCTTGTCTTTGAACTCCCGGCCCAAAGCTTCTACTGTTTACTTTCACTTTCACTTTCTTTGCTGAACTTCCACAGACCAAATATGGCATTTTCGACGACGCTAAACATGCTTTAAATAGCACACTGCCACCTTGGGTTCAGCTGACAAGTGTTACTGGATGCGTAAGTGGGAAACATTCACAACCTGAAGCCATTTTTGCAACTTCCTGTGTGTGTATTTGATGTTTTAGCGTGTGCTGAAGCGCTGACAATCACAAGATGATCCGTTGCCGAACTGGCACTTCGTCTTCGAGTTACCTGTCATTACCAAAGATCCCGAAAGCTTGAAACCGTACAGATTCTGCACAAACCGACTCACAGATGCGATGTTGTGAGCCTTTAATTAGCACATCTAATCTTAGACAACCCTCCCATTTGAGGACACGAAGGAGGAGATTAGCCCGCTAGTTTCCCTTTAAAGACATCTTTAAGGACGACTTCTGCTGTCTCAGACGGCCACATCCCCCCTAAAATAACTCCCGGGCTCTAAAAGTAGACAAGACCTAGACAAGAACTTGCTCATTTCCAGAGAGTTTACCCTTCAGGATAGAAAAAAAGTATTGTTTTTATATTCACCAGTTGACCAGCATGGCAGCATTGTTCCCCGAAATGAAAGGAAGTTCCCCTCGGACGTTGCGAAATACAAATCCTTGGGAGAAGAGCAATAAGATCCACCAGTGGGACATGTTTCTCCTCATTCCCCTTTGGCCCCCAGTCTTGTTGGGATCCATGCATCAAGGGCAAAGGCAGCCCCGGGGTGCCCCCGGGTCCTTGTGGACGTTCTTAACGGCAGTGGAAGTCGACCTGGTAGCTGTGAACCAGACGGCCCGGAGTCATGAGGGCGCTCAGAGGGCCCAGGCGATGGGGTCGCAGTAACGCCAGTGCATTTTCCGAATTGCTTCTACTTTACCGTCACGAACGTTTTTGCATTATTCCACAAAAAAAAACACATAAAACAGAGAAAATGTCCACAATGTCAGCCCCCCTCCATCCCACCAGTGATTAGCAGCAGCAGAGTGTCCCTCTCCACGGCTTAAGAGTGTGTGTCAGCAGTTGGAAATCATGCTTCATGTGTGTGTTTTTGAGTGTGTGTGTGTGTGTGTGTGTGCGTGTCAGCGCCTGGATTGGCAGGGTGGAGTGGGCGGAGCTTAGGGCTCAATGAGGATCCCGGGACAGGAAGCCTCACACCCCCCTCCTCCACACTCCCCTCTCTTTCTCTCACTGACGGCAGGATGCAGATTGTAACCAGGGATTAGGGAGGTTCAAAAATCCGATTTTGCCTGGAGAAAGCCTCATGTATTACTGTGTGTGTGTGTGTGTGTGTGTGTGTGTGTGGCCTAGTGTGTGGAATATAGTCATTGGGTTTTTTTTTTCATACTTTACCAGCTCCTGCTGCTGGCGAGAGGATTTTTTTTTTTTTTAAAGCCGCAAATGCAATCTTCAGTTGTTCAACCGAATATTGTGTGTCCACTCTGTCTCACTTCCTCTGGATTTAAATCCAACTGTCGAAACCCCGACGTTAACCACATAATAATCTATTGTCACTTCATGGCAGTAATGAAGAGTTTGAAGCAGGGGTGTCACTAGGTTTTCAGGGCAGGGGAGGCTTAGCCCCAGGCTAATTTGGGTGTGTGTGTGTGTGTGTGTGTGTGTGTATATGTATATATATATATAAATATATATGCACATTTTTCAACAATCAGGCCATGAGGAGGGGTGACTATATTTAAGTTCTTTATGAATAATGCAAGGTTATATGTCTATTATTTATTTATTTATAAAATAGAAATAAATAAAACAACATCATATTATTTAGGGGCTTAAGTTATTTTTGAATAATGCAAGGTTATATGTTCATTTATTTAAACTCATATTCTGGACACTTTATATTGAATTTATCTGCGCTTTTTTTATAAAACATAAATAAATAAATAAATAAAACAACATCATGTTATCTAGGGGCTTAAGTTATTTTTGAATAATGCAAGGTTATATGTTCATTTATTTAAACTCATATTCTGGACACTTTATATTGAATTTATCTGCACTTTTTTATAAAACATAAATAAATAAATAAATAAATAAATAAAACAACATCATGTTATTTAGGGGCTTAAGTTATTTTTGAATAATGCAAGGTTATATGTTCATTTATTTAAACTCATATTCTGGACACTTTATATTGAATTTATCTGCACTTTTTTTTTATAAAACATAAATAAATAAATAAATAAAACAACATCATGTTATCTAGGGGGCTTAAGTTATTTTTGAATAATGCAAGGTTATATGTTCATTTATTTAAACTCATATTCTGGACACTTTATATTGAATTTATCTGCACTTTTTTTTATAAAACATAAATAAATAAATAAATAAAACAACATCATGTTATTTAGGGGGCTTAAGTTATTTTTGAATAATGCAAGGTTATATGTTCATTTATTTAAACTCATATTTCGGACACTTTATATTGAATTTATCTGCACTTTTATTTTGTAAAAATAAATAAATAAATAAATAAAACAACATATTATTTAGGGGGCTTAAGAATATCCAACAGTCAAAGTCCCCACATTAACCATGTAATAATCCAGTGTTAGTTTGAAGCAGGGGCGTCACTAATTTTTTTTAAAGATGGGGGCTTAGACCCCAGGTGAGGGGGCCATTTAGTGTTTAGCTCGTTTTTGTCCTCAAGGGGGTATATTTGTATATTTTAAATGATTATTTATTTCAATTAATATTCTGGCTACTTTATATTGAATTTGTCTGCACGATTTGTAAAAATAAAAAACATAAATAAATTAAAAAAAACAAAAAACACCAAATTATCAAGGGGGGCTTAAGAATATCCCAAGTCCTCATGAACCAGGGGCGTCACTAAGTTTTTAAAGACGGGGGGCTTAGTCCCCAGGTGAGGGGGCTGTTTAGCGCTCGTTTTTGCCCTCAAGGGGGGCGCTCTAACGTGTTTTTCAACAATTTTGCTGTGGGATGGGTGTACGTGTGTTTGTGTATAATGTAAATGAATATTTATTTCAATTAATATTCTGGCTACTTTATATTGAATTTGTCTGCACTATTTGTAAAAACAAAAAATAAAAAACATAAATTAAAAAAAAACAAAACACCAAATTGTCTCGGGGGGCTTAAGAATATCCCAAGTCCTCATGAACCAGGGGCGTCACTAAGTTTTTAAAGATGGGGGGCTTGGCCCCCAGGTGATGGGGCTGTTTAGCGCTCGTTTTTGTCCTCAAAGGGGGCGCTCTCGCGTGTTTTTCAACAATTTTGCCCTAGGATGGGTGCACGTGTGTGTGTGTGTATATTTTAAATGATTATTTATTTCAATTAATATTCTGGCTACTTTATATTGAATTTGTCTGCACAATTTGTAAAAATAAAAAACATAAATAAATTAAAAAAACAAAAAACACCAAATTATCAAGGGGGGCTTAAGAATATCCCAAGTCCTCATGAACCAGGGGCGTCACTAAGTTTTTAAAGATGGGGGGCTTGGCCCCCAGGTGAGGGGGCTGTTTAGCGCTCGTTTTTGTCCTCAAAGGGGGCGCTCTCGCGTGTTTTTCAACAATTTAGCCCTAGGATGGGTGTACGTGTGTTTGTGTAAAATTTAAATGAATATTTATTTCAATTAATATTCTGGCTACTTTATATTGAATTTGTCTGCACTATTTGTAAAAACAAAAAATAAAAAACAAATAAAAAAAACCCCCACCAAATTATCTCGGGGGGCTTAGGAATATCCCAAGTCCTCATGAACCAAGGGCGTCACTAAGTTTTTAAAGATGGGGGGCTTAGACCCCAGGTGTGGGGGCTGTTTAGCGCTCGTTTTTGCCCTCAAAGGGGGCGCTCCAGCGTGTTTTTCAACAATTTTGCTGTAGGTTAGGTGTACGTGTGTTTGTGTATATTTTAAATGAATATTTATTTCAATTAATATTCTGGCTACTTTATATTGAATTTGAATTTGTTAGCTATTGCTAAAAAAAAAAAAAAAAAAAAATATCTAGGGGGGCTTAAGAATATCCCAAGTCCTCATGAACCACATAATAAGCTATGTCCTGGCAATAAATAGGAGTTTGCAGCAGGGGCGTCATTTGGTTTTGGGGGGGTAGCCCTAAGGTAAGCCTAATTTGGCTATTTATACAAATCGGGGGGCTGAAGCCTGACCTGAAGTCAGGTTCATTTCGTAACATCCATTTCCGAACTGATCCACCTCTAACGCCACCTCTAATTATTGAGTAATGAAATAGCAGGAAGGAGGAGAGACACATTAGTTGAGGAGAAGGTTTATGACCACTTTTCAAGCGGACAAGCTTACGGCCATAAAAAGTTAATTAAGCCAGTAATGACTGTGTTGTCCTGCGTGATGACCCCCTCCCCCACCCCACCCCGCGGCGCTGCCATGTCACATCACATATTAATAATTCCAATTCCGTGCTCCACCTTAAAGCAAATACCTCTATCATTAAGAGATCCACTCACCTTGTTTATTGGCCCGATCTAACTTTATTTCCTGTTTGTTTTTTTTTGTCCCCTCAGGACAATATACAGTGATGATGGCCCACTTCTACCTGAAGAGGAAGATTGGATATTTTGTCATCCAGACGTATATGCCCTGTTTCATGACAGTAATCCTGTCCCAGGTGTCATTTTGGCTAAACAGAGAATCAGTCCCTGCAAGGACTGTCTTCGGTGAGTTTGCCTTATTTACTCATTTACTTTCTAATGGTTTATATTTCTGTCATGCTCGTCCGCACAGGGGAGAGTAATAACAGTTGCCCACTGAGCAGCAGCTCTGCGGTAGCTGGCAGTTAAGAGTTATTAAAGCGCCCACCTTTGAGTGAGGGGATGGCTGTTACTGCCAAAACTCAATTTAAACTTGTCACTGCTTTTTTTGTTGCTTCGCACCCAGGGGTGACCACCGTGCTGACCATGACGACGCTCAGCATCAGCGCCAGGAACTCGCTCCCCAAAGTGGCCTACGCCACGGCCATGGATTGGTTCATCGCCGTCTGCTACGCTTTCGTCTTCTCCGCACTCATCGAGTTCGCCACGGTGAACTACTTCACCAAGAGGAGCTGGGCCTGGGACGGCAAGAAGGCCCTGGAGGCGCAGCACCCCAAGGTACAGCTCAGACACCTTGAAATAGGTCGTTTCGTTGCATGGTCCAAGGGGTCGGGAGATGGCTAGCCTAGCTTAGCATAAAGAGTTGAGGCAGAGGGAAGTCGCCAGCTTGACTCAGGAGATGGTTAGCTTCGGTTTGCGTCGCAAGATTTGTTAATAATGGACATTTTATGGCAACGTTTTGGATTTGACGAAGTTGAGAGGAAGGTGCGGGGCAACTTAAATGCTTTGGAAACACTACGACTCTGCGAAACCGCATTTAGCGTCGCAGTACCACTCGGAGTCATGAGAAATGCGACTCGGATGGGGCCAATCGGAAACTAAATCCATTGCAAAATTCACAGAAAGTCATATTTGTGACAAGAAAAGCCTTTTCTTTTCCAGTAAAATATTCTTTCATGAACATCACAAAAGTAGGAAGTCGCTGCCAAAATTAGCACAACTGTGGCAACACATAAGCTGCTAATGTCTCTTTTGCATTTCCTTTTCGTCCGTTTCACGTCACAAATTAATACTTTGACGATGCTCTTTGGTGGATTATTTGTTTGCCGAATTCCAGGAGAAGTTTGGACAGATTCAGAAAAGATGGTTAATCGAATATATTAGCATGTTTGATCGTTAGTTACGACTGCGTTGTTAGCTTCCTTGATTTTTTGAATGGAGTTCTGCTTCATGACCTGCCAGTTCGTCAACGCAATGCATTTCAGGCTGTTTGTCCAAGTAGAGTTACCATCATGTAAGTTACCGTCGCGCAAGTTAACACCGATTAAGCGCGTTAACGTGCTAATTTCGACAGCCCAAATTTACGTACTACGTGTGTTTTTAAAAATCACCCATGGAAATAAACAATTGTTGCATCGAGACGCATCGAAAATCAGTTAAGAATCGTTGACCTCTGAATCGAATCATGAGGTGCAGAGAGAGAAAGTGCTCCCTGTGGACCGAGCTACGCTAGCTGTTCCTCCCTGTATCCAGTCTTTATACTAAGCTAAGCTAAGCTAACTGTCTCCTGGCTCGAGCTGAGTAGTGCGCAGACAGGAGTTGAGACGTATTATTGTCGTAACAAGAGAGCAAATTTCTTTAAGGAGCCAATTTTACAAAATTTAGCATTTAGCATTTAGCATTAAGGTTAGCAGGTTAAACACAGTTTAGCACTGCAGACTACTGGAAGGATTACACCAGACCACATGAGCTGCATCACGACTCATTAGGACATTGATTTAACTTAAACGATGCTCTTCGATGGATTATTTGTTTCTCGAATTCCAGGAGAAGCTTGGACAGATTCAGAAAAAATGGCTAATCGAATTTTATCGGCACGTTTGATCATTAGTTACAACTGCATTGTTAGTTTTCTTGATTTTTTTTGAATGGAGCTCTGCTTCATAACCTGCCACTTCGTCTCCGGCAACGGATTTCGGGAACTTTGTGCAAGTAGAGTTACCGTTGCGCAGTTCAACAGCAATTAATGACGTTAACATGCCAATTTCGGCAGCTCGAATTTATTATTTTTTAAATTTTTAAATGATCACACATGGAAATATACATTTAAAAAATGTTGCATTGAGATGTAACACTAAGGTTTAGTATTGAATCGAATCGTGAGAGCTATGCTAGCTATTTCTCCTCGTATCCTGTCTTTATGCTAAGCTAACCTAAGCTAACTGTCTCCTGACTTTAGCCGCGAAGTGCACAGACATGAATTAAGACATATTATCAATCTTTTTGTCTACAACAGAGGAGCCAGTTTTACAATATTTAGCATTTAGCATTCAGGTTAGCAGGTTAAACACACAGTTTAGCACTGCAGACTACTCAAAGGATTACACCAGACCACATGAGCTGCATCACGACTCATTAGGACATTGATTTCACGTCACGCCATTGATTATTTTTCAAGTTGCTCTCTACCTGAGTGAAATTAAATTACACAGCACTCTAGCAATTTGCTGGAATGTTTTCCCAGAAAGGTTTCCCTTTGCAAAAAAACAAAACAAAACAAAAAAAAAGCATGAAAGGCATCGATTACCCAGGAACATTTCTGACTCAAATGCAATCTATCCCCGCTGCAGAAACGAGACCGAGACCCCATGGTGCTGTCCAAAAAGCCCAACAACGTTTGCTCGGCGGGCGTCAACTACACGCCCAACCTCACCAAGGACGTGTCCATCTCCACCATCTCCAACACGACGTCGGTGCAGCTCCGCGCCTCCGAAACCAAGATGGTGGACCCCAAGAAGACCTACAACAGCGTCAGCAAGATCGACAAGATGTCGCGGATAGTGTTCCCCGTCCTCTTCGGGACCTTCAACCTCGTCTACTGGGCCACGTATCTTAACAGAGAACCGGTGGTGAAAGGAGTGGTCACCTCCACGTAATCTTTCTTGATTTTTTTTTTTTTTTTTTTTTTTCAGAGTTTGAGAGTTTAGAGTGAGCGGACTAAAAGGGAAAGCTGTTGTAAGGACAAAAAAAAAAAAACGTAAAAATACATCTGCGCTTGAAGAACAAAACGAACTATACTCAACTATCTAATTCAAGCACTTTTGAATGGATGCAAGGCTGCGACAAAAATCCCTTTCCTGTTTTTCATGGCCTAAAAAAACAAAAAAAAACTGCTCGATCACAAACTACATCCCTCCTGCTGCAGTTTGCATGACGCTCTCCTCAAAAGGAATCCTCTTCGTCTTGAATACCGACCATGTATATGTCAATCGCCGCTTAAAGTACGGGAGCGCGCTCCATCGCAACTATTTGAGGTTTTAAAGTTGAAACGAAACTAACATTTTTAGCAATTTTTTGCCTAAATATTCTTATCATCGGAAGCTTGAAATGCACTGAGTTTACGCTACAGAGGAAAAATGCATTTTTTGAGAAATGAAAAAAAAAATTCCACACAGTGTGGAAGGAACATCTTGAGATTAATGCTGCGACTGCGTTAATAATTAAGTTTTCTCTTATTGCAGTGGGTGCTTGTGTGTCTCTTTGTACATCTTTACTTGAAGATTCAAAGCCTTTTTGCTGCAGGTCTGGTTTCCCAAAAGCGTTGGAAGCAGGAGTCTCAGTGGAAAAATGACGACAAAAGATTGAGCACTACCTGAAGGTGAAAAGAAAAAAGTAAGTAAGGAAGGAAGATGCTTGTTCATTAATTAAAAAAAGATAGAAGTTGTCATTTAGGGCAGTTTGCCAACAAGAATGTCAGAAAAACCTCTTTGGTCCACTTACTGGTGAGTGATGCGTTCAGGGTGAGTTTAGGATTGGATATTTGTGCTTCGACTGAATTTTGAGCCCTGGTCACTCAGTGAGGAAAGTAATATTCACAGCTGAGAGGCTACCGCGCAAAACGCAATGAGTTCAGAGGCTGTCATTCACCATTTAGGCAAACATCTTACTGATGGGCAAGATACTAGCAGCTCCAGACTTGAGCTCAGACATCAGATCAGTGGTGTGCACTCGGGGGGGGGTACCCTGTTTGGCAAAACATGATAAAATGTCCTCTTGGTTGGTTAATCCATGATAAAATGCCCCGTTGTTTCTCTAAAATATTACAAATTGCCCATTTGGCTGGTTAAAACATGATAGAATGCCCCCTTGGGAGGCAAAAACACATGCCAAATTGCCCTCTTGGGTGGCAACAACACCGTAAACTGCCCCCTTGGCTAGTTAAAACATGACAAATTTCCACCTTGGTTTGTTAAAATATGACAAATTGCCAATTTGGCTGGTTAAAACATGATAAAATGCCCCCTTGGGAGGCAAAAACACATGCTAAAGTGCCCTCTTGGGTGGCAACAACACCGTAAACTGCCCCCTTGGCTGGTTAAAACATGACAAATTTCCACCTTGGTTTGTTAAAATATGACAAATTGCCAATTTGGCTGGTTAAAACATGATAAAATGCCCCCTTGGGAGGCAAAAACACATGCTAAAGTGCCCTCTTGGGTGGCAACAACACAGTAACAGCCCCTTTGGCTGGTTAAAACTTGACGAAATGCCCCCTTGATTCGCTAAAACATGACGAAATGCCCTCTTGGGAGGCAAAAACACATGCTTAAGTGCCCTCGTGGGTGGCAACAACACAGTAAATTGCCCCCTTGGCTGGTTAAAACATGACAAATTGCCCACATGGCTGGTTAAAACATGATAAAATGCCCTCTTGGGAGGCAAAAACGCATGTTAAAGTGACCTCTAGTGTGGAAAAACACACTAAACTGCCCTCTTGGCTGCTTAAAACATGACGAAATGCCCCCTTGATTCGCTAAAACATGACGAAATGCACTCTTGGGAGGCAAAAACTTATGCTTAAGTGCCCTTGTGGGTGGCAAAAACAGGAAACTGCCCTCTTGGCTGGTTAAAACATGACAAATTTCCACCTTGGTTTGTTAAAATATGACTAATTGCCAATTTGGCTGGTTAAAACATGATAAAATGCTCCCTTGGGAGGCAAAAACACATGCTAAAGTGCCCTCTTGGGTGGCAACAACACAGTAAACTGCCCCCTTGGCTGGTTAAAACATGACAAAATGCCCTCTGTGGAGGCAGAAACGCATGCTAAAGTGCCCTTTAGTGTGGAAAAACACAGTCAACTGTCCTCTTGGCTGGTTAAAACATGACAAATTTCCACCTTGGTTTGTTAAAATATGACAAATTGCCCATTTGGCTGGTTAAAACATGATAAAATGCCCCCTTGGGAGGCAAAAACATGCTGAAGTGCCCTCTTGGGTGACAACAACACAGTAGTTGCCCCTTTGGCTGGTTAAAACATGACAAATTGCCCACTTGGCTGGTTAAAACACGATAAAATGTTCCCTTGGGAGGCAAAAACACATGCTAAAGTGGCTTCATGAGTGGCAGCAACACAGTAAACTGCCCCGTTGGCTGGTTAAAACATGATGAAATGCCCTCTTGAGAGGCAAAAACGCATGCTAAAATGCCCTTTAGTGTGGAAAAACACAGTAAACTGCCCTCTTGGCTGGTTAAAACATGACAAAATGCCCCCTTGGTTCGCTAAAATATGACAAATTGCCCACTTGGCTGGTTAAAACATGATGAAATGTCCTCTTGGGAAACAAAAACACATGCTTAAGTGCCCTCGTGGGTGGCAAAAACACAGTAAACTGCCCTCTTGGCTGATTAAAACATGACAAAATGCCCCCTTAACTGATTCAAACATGAAAAAATGCCCTCTTGGATGGCAAATACTCGCTGAACTTAAATACCCACATCAGTGGCGAGAACGCACTGTAGGTGCCCCTTTTTTTCTTTTCGCCCCTGCCCCTCAAAAAAATCTATGCACGCCACTGCTTCAGATCGACCGCTCAGTTCTCTGACTTCAGAGAGATAACAGCAATCAATGGAGTATTATTTTCATACTATAGAGGTGTTCTGGTGTTTTATCAGCTATATTTTTCATCTATACGTCGGCAAAAATAGACAATAAAACCTTTCAAAATAAAAGAGCTGACTCCTCAAGCTAGCAAGCAGGGACTTCTTTTTTTTCTGTATCAAATGAATCGATCTGTTTGTCATTTAAAAGACCTTTAAGCTGCGGAGATTTATGGAAATTAGGGCAAGTCTCACAAAGGGAATCATATAAATAGAATTTTTTCGACTTCGCTTTGACACAAAAAAAAAAAAAGACGATGTTGAGAGTTTTAATCCCTTGGAAGGAAAGAGAAAGTGTAACGTGTTTTCATCTGATATCTTTCTTAATGTTTGTGAGATTATTTTCTTCTAGAGCTCACACCCGACTGCTTTTTATCGATTTTTCCTTCATCCATTTCTACACTGACTCGATTAAAACGGAAACAACGAGCACACGTTTTGCGGCATTCTGGCTCGAGCCCACCATGTGCGACTTGTTCGACTGTGGTGAGACATAACTCAGGAACAAGAAGAAGAGTTGCCTCAGAGTCGCCGTTTCGTTTCCTCTCTTGGATGTTAAACGGAGCGATGACACGACGGATTGGTTCAAAACCTTGTAAATGAAGACAAGCTGCTACTGTAAACGCTTTGCTTTGTGAAAATCGGGACCTACGTTGAAAATTATTTTCCCAAAGCGCATTGATTTGGAATTTTTGTGCCATGTAGTGTTTCTGTTCTGCGGAAGCCCTGAACCACAAGTGAATTTTTTGGGAGATATTATCTTGTTATTTCGAGATATTTTTTATTTTTTTTTAAAATATATTTTTTCCAATTTTTTTTTTATTTCTGATATTTTCTCGTTGTTTTGAGATGATATCTCATTATTTCGAGATATTACGTTTTTTTTTTTTTTTTTTGATATTACGTATATGTTAAAAAAAAAGATTTTGGAAAAATCGTTTTTGAATTCTTTTTTACAGGTGTGTAATTTCTCGAAATAACAAGATATCTGAAAATAAAAAAATGAAAAAATATATTTGAAAAAATAATATAATATCTGAAAAAACAACAAAATATTTTTTTCAAAAATAAATTCATGTATCATATCTCGAAATAACAAGATATCTGAAAATAAAAAAATTAAAAAAATAAAAAAAAAACATATAATATCTGAAAAAAATCAAACAATTTTTTTCAAAAATAAATTCATGTGTCATATTTCGAAATAACGAGATAATCTTGAATTGGGAAAAAAAAATATATATATATATATATATATTTTTTTTTTTTTTTCCCAATATATATATATATATATATATATATATATATATATTTTTTTTTTTTTTTTTTTTCATGTGTAATATCTCGAAATAAGATCGCTTGCGGTTCAGGGCTTCCGTACTGTTCTGGTTTGATTTTAAAGTGTTGCTGTGTGTCAAAACCTCGGAGAAGCTCCTGTATATTTCAGGGCTCGTTAAAGTGCAGGAAGTCTGGCTAGGGGGTCGCCATGGCAGCCATCCTCCACCCTCTGTGTCCGTCTGTGATGATACCTGCTCCAGTGCTGCTTGACTTGAGCTGACTACGCCTTATTTTGAGTTGTATTACCAAAGGAAATGAAACTGTAACAAGTGTTTTCATCCCTAATCACATCAGTATAAGTATTTTTTTTTTGTCCCCAGCTCTATTTCCTCTTAATATAGCTCATTAAGGAGCCGTTTCAAAGGTCAAATGAATGTATGTCTCAGCATGTCAACATGTTGAAATCCCCCCACCTACAGCTGATGTTCACCTTATTTTTAACATTCAAACCGTATTTTTTTTTCTATTTGAATTGTGACGATAATCCGCTCTCTTTCTATGTTTATTTCCGAAAACATCGGATCCTGTTTCCATGGGAGCCCTTTAAACTGTGTTCGCAGCAGGAGCCACAAAGCCAGAAGTTGTCTCAGAGGCCATGCAGAAAAAAAAAAAAAACAGGGGCGTAATAAGGCTTTTAAGGACGGGGGGGCTTAGCCCCCAGGTGAACCTAATTTGGCCATATATGTATAGCAAGAGTAGCGTCATCCAGGGCAGGAACAAAAAGAAAAAAAGGGGCATGTTTTTGCTTCAGCGTGTTTTTCAACAATAGGGCCACGAGGTTATGTGATTATTTATTTAAACTCATATTCTGGCCACTTTATATTGAATTTGTCTGCAGTTTTTTGTAAAATAATAATAATAATAATGATAATAAATAAATAAACCAACACCAAATTATTTCGGGGGGCTGACTAATATTTTAGCCCCCCTAAAATAGGCCGAATGTTGCCACTGGGAACACTTTCAAACTTGTCACGTCATAGACACGATTTGTCGCTGAGTACATATGATTTACGCAGAAAAAAAATTTTGAAACAACTTTGTAGCCTGTCAACACCCATCATGCAGCGACACATTAGCATCAGTTGTAAGGACTTGTAAATGTCATTGTGACAACCATTAGTGTACAATGGGGGGGGAGCAAGGGTGGCCCCCTCCCCTCATGGTCCGATTGTTGAAAAAAAATTTTCCATAAAGTGCCCTAAAACGTGCTAAATTTCACGCCAGTTGGCAAAAAACACTTCTTGGCTCGTTTTAAACACGATAAATTGCCCTCTTCGGTGGTTAAAAACACATTAAACTGCACTGCACTGTGGGTGCCCTTTTTTATCTTTTTCGCCCCCGCCCTTCAAAAACTCTATGCACGCCACTGGTGACGACTACTATGTGAACACAGCGTCATGGAACTTCGCTCGCTTACCGGTAAACAGGTAAACACAACACCTGCTTCGCACTAGCATGTTAGCATTATCAGCGTTAGCATTAGCATTTAGCTCAAAACACTGCTGTGCCTAACTACAATCCCACAAAGCATGGTTGCAGACCATAGTGGCATGTATCCCCCTAACAAAAGCTAAAAACGTTTATCTTTTACAAAACTTTAACATAAGTAGACGAATAGTCTGTCCATACGTCCATCTGTCCACCCCTCCCTCCCTCCGTCCTCCAGCCACTGTGACACACTCATTTACATCTGTTAGAAAAGGGATTTAGTTCCGCTTAAGTTACTCTCCATTCAAAGGGGGGGGCCCCTTAAGCAAAGCCCTCCAGTTTAAGCGCTGAGCACCCCTGCCAATGACAAACACTTGTTTTGTTCTGTGTACGTCTGGACAGCTGTGGCTAGTCTGTGTTAAGGACACATTTAGGATCGCGACAGGTTTTTTTTGTTTTTTTTTTGGAGGAGGAGGAAACCTATGTTTGCTTAACTTTTTTGCGAAAAAAAAAAAAAAAAAAAATACAGCAAAGCCATCGTAGCTATAGCCGGACTTCACAAAGTGTTTGTGTTATTCATTCTTTGTTTCACGTATTGTATTTGTTTTATGTATTATACTTAAAATGATCAAATAAAAAGGATGAACAACAATGGCGTTCGTTATTAAGCACGGGGGCCAAAGCTGCTTCATATTATTGTGTATTATTATTCTTATTAAATCTTGATTTTCATTGATCTGTCTCCACACCACTCGTTATTTCTCCCGGGAAGACTGAAAAAGACAAATCAACGTCAATTTAGAGCGCTGCCAATCCCCCACGTCCCGTGTTATTATGGGAAGTTATTTTCATCACTGCATTTGATGACCAGATTTTTATAGATCAAAGTACTTCTTCGTCTTTCTCTTCCGTTGAAAAAACAACAAAAAACAACGATCACGAGAGAGAGAAATCATTTAAAATTTTTATATATATATTATATAATCCACTAATGCCCCATTTTGAGACACTTGTACTGTGTTTCATTTAAAGAGTATTTATTATTGTGGTTTATGATTTTCTTTTAGTGCAGGGGCGTCACTAGGATTGGGGGGGCTTAGTCCCCAGGTGAGGCTAATTTGGCCATATATGTGTACTATATGTATATATACAGTGTGTGTGTATGTATATATATATATATATATATATATATATATATATATATATATATGTATATATATATATATGTATATATATATACTACATATACGTATATATATATACATATATATACACACACACACACATATATGTATATATACTATATATTATATGTAATATATATACATACACGTATACGTGTGTATATTAGTATATGTAATATACGTATATACACACGTATAATGTATATTACATATATAGTATATATATATATATGTATATATATATTACATATACATATATATATGGGTGATATGTAGGTGATTTATGAATAATGAAAGGTTATATGATTATTTATTTAAACTCATTCTGGCCACTTTACTTTGCTTACTTATTTATAAGCACTTATTTAAGTGTTGGCACTTTTTACATTAACAGAAATTAAACACCAAATATTTCAAGTTATATAGTTATAATAGGGCCCCTTTAAATATCTACACAGGGCCTAAAGATGTAAAAAAAAAAATCAAATATTCCATAAGTAAAATACAGAAATTAGAGAGAAGTTCTATTTGATTGAACAATATTTTTTAGAGAAAGTTTATCATTTGTTGTATGAGCATTAATTATGATAGTTATGGTATTTATTTTGTCTTTTTTATGGAGGAAACTAAGGGTCTGTTATTATTTCTGTGTGTTTCCAGCCACCAGGGGGCAGTGAAGCCTGTCTGTGCTACTGCTGCTGCATCTGAACACAAGATCTGAACCAGGTCTGAACTGTGTCCTGCTGACCTGGGCTGACCAGTGCTGACCAGTGCTGACCAGACCTGGTCTGAACTGTGCATCGGTCATATGATGGATGATATTGAGCAGACAGGAGTGAAAATATGATGTTTGATGTTTTAAATGTGCAGAAAATGTGATCATATCCACACTGTGTATATTCTGATCATGACAATGATGCAACAAACAAATATGGAGAACAGGCTCTGGATGAGTCACGCAACATAGTCGTCTCCTAAAGGTCCACCTCCATCAGCAGGAGCACCACCTGCAGCAACAGCAAAACCATCAGCACCACCCCTACGAGCTCCAACACGACGACCACCACCTCCTCCACCTCCACTAGCTGCATCTCCTCCACCACCACTATCACTCCCAGCACAACCACCACCTCGTGCATCATCACTATCTCCACCACCAGAACCTCCTCCACCACCAGCACCACCACTATGACCTCCACAATCACCAGCACCTCCACCATCACCACAGCACCTCCTCCACCAGCAGCACCACCTCTTCCACCACCACCATCACTCCCAGCACCATCACCAGCTGCACCTCCACCACCATCACCTCCTCCACCACCACCAGCACCACCACTACGACCTCCACAACTACCAGCACCAGCACCTCCAGCAACACCTCCAGCAGCACCTCCTCCACCTCCACCAGCACCATCGCCTTCTCCACCACCACTATGACCTCCACAATCACTAGCACCTCCTCCAGCACCTCCACCATCACCTCCTCCACCAGCACCATCATCTTCTCCACAATCACTAGCACCTCCTCCAGCACCTCCAACATCACCTTCTCCACCAGCACCATCACCTTCTCCACAATCACCAGCACCTCCTCCAGCACCTCCAACATCACCTCCTCCACCAGCACCATCACCTTCTCCACCACCAGCACCTCCTCCACCACCACTATGACCTCCACAATCACTAGCACCTCCTCCAGCACCTCCACCATCACCTCCTCCACCAGCACCATCACCTTCTCCACAATCACCAGCACCTCCTCCAGCACCTCCAACATCACCTCCTCCACCAGCACCATCACCTTCTCCACAATCACCAGCACCTCCTCCAGCACCTCCAACATCACCTCCTCCACCAGCACCATCACTTTCTCCACAATCACCAGCACCTCCTCCAGCACCTCCAACATCACCTCTTCCACCAGCACCATCACCTTCTCCACAATCACCAGCACCTCCACCACTACCACCATCACTCCTAGCACCACCACCACCATCACCTCCTCCACCACCAGCACCACCACTATGACCTCCACAATCACCAGCACCAGCGCCTCCTCCAGCACCTCCAGCATCACCTCCTCCACCAGCACCAGCACCTCCTCCACCATCACCTCCTCCACCACCACCAGCAGCACCTCCTCCACCTCCCCCACCACAGCACCACCACTATGACCTCCACAAGCACCGGCACCTCCTCCAGCACCTCCAACATCACCTCCTCCACCTCCACCAGCACCATCACCTTCTCCACCACCAGCACCTCCTCCACCACAGCACCACCACTATGACCTCCACAATCACCAGGACCTCCACCACCACCACCATCACTCCCAGCACCACCATCACCTTCTCCACCACCAGCACCTCCTCCACCACCAATATGACCTCCACAATCACCAGCACCTCCTCCACCTCCTCCACCACCAGCACCACCACTATGACCTCCACAATCACCAGCACCTCCTCCACAATCACCAGCACCTCCTCCACCTCTCCCAGCACCACCAGGACCTACTCCAGCACATCCTCCACCTCCACCAGCAGCAGACAGCGTCACCCCACCCACCGTTGGCCACACAGAGGGAGGAGGTCTCCGCTGGATCCCGCTGCCCTCCCCGCCTCTCTGGCCCGATCACACTGATTGATGGTCGGGTTCGTCTCGGGAGGAACCCCCCCCCCTCTCTCTACGGAGCTCTGAGGTGAGGTGTGTGGAGGGGGACAGCAGGAGGAGACCGCCGTGCGGTCGCAGATGCCACGCAGGAGAAAGTGTGTGTGGGCGGATGAGGAAGTTCAGAGCACGGCTTGATGGTCACACACACACACACACACACACACACCTCCCAGCACTGTTTACTGGCACTTTATCGCAGCAGCAGCAGCAGCAGCGGCAGCAGCAGTTTCTGTGATCGGGAGGCTGATCCGTCTGTGGGAATAATGACAATCAAGTTTGGGCTCATTCTCTTCATGATTTCCGTGCAAGGTGCTCGGTGAGTCATAGCTTTATTATTTTATTATTATTATTATTATTTGCGTGTTGAGCAGGTGAGAGGCGACGCTTTGAAAGTTGTGGAGTATTAATGGCGCATTTTGTGTGAATGAGGCTGATGATGCATGGTGTTTTTTTGTTTTTTTTATTACTGAGGGCTTTCCCCGCACAGACACACTGACACAGAGCAGAAATGACTGCACCATTCAGTTCAAACTCCAACACGAGCAGCGCATCATCGCTGCTGCGACTAAGTTTTATTATAGGCTTTATTATAAGGCAGCGCGTCAACATGATTAACGACCCCCCCCCCACACCTTTTATTTTGCACTCCTTTAGTTCTGATCTACTGGAATATGGCGCCGACGACGAAGATCCTAACGATACCACCTTCAATCAGATGCTGGTCCCCAGGTCGCACCAGGAGGACGCCACGCTCATCCTCAACAATCTGCTAAAGGAATATGACAAGACGCTGCGGCCGGATATAGGAGGTGAGGCTGGATCATGCTGAGGACTTTGACATGGGCTGTAAACTTCAGATCTGGATCGGGATAAGGGGTTCAAAGGTGCTGGTGGAGACTGGTCTGTAGTTCTGTCTCCATTTAGTCTGTACAGTTAATCTAATAGGCAGAAGATTCATGTCAGGGGCGTCACTAAGTACTAAGGAAGGGGGGGCTTAACCCTCAGGTGAGGTAATTTGGCTATATATATTTATATATGTATGTGTGTGTGTGTGTGTGTGTGTGTGCGCGCAGTGGCGTGCATAGACTTTTTGAAAGGCAGGGGCAAAAAGAAGAAAGGGCACCTGTAGTGTTCTTGCCACTTAAGCCCGCGTTTTTGCCTCCCAAGAGGAGACTTTAGTGCACGTTTTTGTATCCAAAATGGGCACTTAAATGTAAGGTTTTGCCTCCAAAGTGTGCACTCTAGTGCATGTTTTTTGCCTCCAAAGAGGAGACTTTAGTGCTCGTTTTTGCCTCCAAAGAGGAGACTTTAGTGCACATTTTTGCATCCAAAATGGGCACTTAAGTGTAAGGTTTTGCCTCTAAAGAGGAGACTTTAGTGCATGTTTTTTGCCTCCAAAGAGGAGACTTTAGTGCACATTTTTGCATCCAAAATGGGCACTTAAGTTGAAGGTTTTGCCTCCAAAGTGTGCACTCTAGTGCACATTTTTTGCCTCCAAAGAGAAGACTTTAGTGCACGTTTTTTGCCTCCAAAGAGGAGACTTTAGTGCATGTTTTTTGCCTCCAAAGAGGAGACTTTAGTGCTCGTTTTTGCCTCCAAAGAGGAGACTTTAGTGCACATTTTTGCATCCAAAATGGGCACTTAAGTTGAAGGTTTTGCCTCCAAAGTGTGCACTCTAGTGCACATTTTTTGCCTCCAAAGAGAAGACTTTAGTGCACGTTTTTGCATCCAAAATGGGCACTTAAGGGTAAGGTTTTGCCTCCAAAGTGTGCACTCTAGTGCACGTTTTTTGCCTCCAAAGAGGAGACTTTGGGACACATTTTTGCCTTTAAAGAGGGCACTTTAGAGCATGTTTTTGCCTCCAAAGAGGGCACTTAAGTGCACATTTTTGCCAACAAAGAAGGCACTTTAGTGCACGTTTTTGCCTCCAAAGAGGAGACTTTAGGGGCACATTTTTGCCTTTAAAGAGGGCAATTCAGTGCATGTTTTTGCCTCCAAAGAGGAGACTTCAGTGCACCTTTTTGCTTCCAAAGAAGGCATGTTTTTGCCAACAAAGAAGGCACTTTACTGCACATTTTTGCCAACAAAGAAGGCACTTTAGTGCATGTTTTTGCCTCCAAAGAGGAGACTTATTGCACGTTTTTGCCTCCAAAGAGGAGACTTAGGGCACATTTTTGCCTTTAAAGAGGGCAATTCAGTGCATGTTTTTGCCTCCAAAGAGGAGACTTAGGGCACATTTTTACCTTTAAAGAGGGCAATTCAGTGCATGTTTTTGTCTCCAAAGAGGATATTTTAGTCCACGTTTTTGCCTCCAAAGAGGAGACTTTAGTGCACCTTTTTGCCTCTAAAGAGGAGAATTTAGTGTACATTTTTACCTCCACGGAGGGCACTTTAATGCACGTTTTTGGGTGGGTGGGAGTGACAGTGATTTATGAATCATGCAAAGTTATATGATTCCACTTTGTGTTGAATTTGTCTGCACTTTTTTGTAAAAAAAAAATAAATAAAAAAAAAAAAAAGGATTTAAACAACATAAAATTATTTAGGTGGCCTTAAGAATATTTTAGGGGGCTTCAGCCCCCCCTAATTTAGGCCTAATGACGCCACTGATCATCATATCCATCATTTTATCCACATTTCCATTAAATGCAGGCAGCCATGTTCGCTATGCTTTGACACGTCCATAATATGGTATGCAGGTATTTTTTGGACAATGTCTGCTTCCTGGAAAAAGACAAAGTGTATGTGCATCTTGTCTTCATCATTTTATCAGCCAATTAATTTTTTTTTCACGATGAAACGGCAAATAAGAGATAAGAGCGACGTCTCGAGGTGCTTTTTTTTTTTTTTTTTTTTTTAACCAACCGTGCAGCTTCACTATCACGAATGAGAAAGGACAGCATATCATGACATTTAAGAGTCTGCTGCTGCTCCACAGCTAAAAACACATTATAAAAACCAGTGGCGTCTCTAAGCCTATTTAAGGGGGGCTGAAGCCCCCTTAAAACATTCCTAAGTCCCCTAAATAATTTGGTGTTGTTTTATTTTATTTTTTTTATTTATTTATTTATTTTTTACACAAAAAGTGGCAACAAATTCAATCTAAAGTGGCCAGAATATGAGTGTAAATAAATAATCATATAACCATATATGATCATATTACAGATTAATTATGATGATGGATTAATCAGAGTTAACGCGCTTATTTCGACAGCCCCAAAATATAAATATACATAAATACATATATATACATGTTTGCTTACATTCTGTGCATCACCTGGGGGCTAAGCCCCCTCATCCTTAAAAACCTAGTGACACCCCTGCTTAAAAAAAAAAAAAAATGGGTTTGGTGGTGAGGTCTGTTCATCTAATTGATCCATAGTTTGGCAAACCTTGAATTTTGCACTACTTTTTGGACCTGTAAAGGGATAAGCGACACTTTGCCTTTAAGGTAATTGGAAGGCTCAGGGTCAGGGTTAAGGAAGTCAGCACGTCATGAAAGCAACAAGACTGAATGATTTAACATGTTTCTCCTCTCCAAAGCGACCAGATTTGGTCTCATAAGTACAGTACGTCCAATTAGTTAAGATTAATGACGGTTATCTACACATTTTCTGATTTGCATAATCAATACCATCCTTTTGAGCAGGGGCGTCACTAGGTTTTAACGACGGGGGGGCTTAGCCCCCAGGTGGAGGGGGGTTATATGAATATTTAGACTCATATTCTGTCCATTTTATATTGAATTTGTTGGCACTTTTTTTTGTAACAATAAATAAACTAGAAAAGCACTCAGAGAGCACAGACGTCCACCAAGGCGGCGACTTTTTTATTGAAAGTTACCCCCAAAGTAAGTCAAAAAAAATCTGGACAATTTTTGATGAAATTTTCAGGATTGCCCAGAAGCGGCCTAAACTTGAAACTGATTCATTTTTGAATCGGATTCGATAACCACCAAAATTTAATCAGTTTTAAGGCAGGCCATTTCAGACCAACCCTGAAAATTTTGTCAAAATTTCCACAATTTTTTTTGAGTTATTTTGTAAACCAACAAACGCATAAATAGACAAACAAACCCCGGCGAAAACATAACCGCCTCGATGGAGGTAAAAATAAAACACCAAATTATTTCAGGGGCTTAAGAATGTTTTCGAGGGGCTTCAGCCCCCCTACACAAAATAGGCCCAATGACACCACTGCTTTGATTGATTTCTCATTCATTCATTTAAATTGGCTACTTTTTTTTAAGATAACACTCTTGACCCTTAAGTAGAACTACTGATAAAAAAAAATATCTTCCGTACATAAAATGTTACTTGAAATCAGTAAAGCCTCTCCCGGAAGAAGTGATGCTCACATGTTGCTTTTGTCACCATAGCAACACACAAAGACACCTTACAGGTAGTGTGGTTGTATTGACTGAGAGACAGAGCAGGTATTTACTGAAGGAGGGATGGGATCGTAAAAAATTTGGGTTATTTTGGAGTGTTTTTTATCAGACACGAGTAGATAAGTATAGTGGCGGTGTCGTTCCCCACCTCTCCTTACAGGAGATTGAAGGGCTGAAAGCAATACTGCATGCATATTTAAGAGGTCAGGGTGGTAACCTGGCAGTCCAATCATTCTGTGATTGCATGGATTGATTCGGATTATTCGTGCACCTGTGCTTTTGGTGCAATCAAAACTTTTTTCTTCTTCTCTATAGATGTTCGCGTGGAGCTATAGCATTGTTTTTTTTTTCTGTTTTCTCTTCGCGTTTGGAGATTTTACCTTTGCAGTAAGCAGTGTGATGACATGTGGTAACCAGTGGCGTCATTCAGTTTATATTAGGGGAGGCTGAAGCCCCTGCTAAAATATTATTTACAAAAAAAAATAATTTATGTTTTATTTATTTATTTATTACAAAAAAGTGCAGACAAATTCAATACAAAGTGAATACGAAGCAAAAAAAATTAAAATAAAAACAAAAAAATAATTTATGTTTTATTTATTTATTTATTTACAAAAAATTGCAGACAAATTCAATATAAAGCGAATCCGAAGCAAAAAAAAATAAAAAATAATTTATGTTTTATTCATTTATTTACAAAAAAGTACAGACAAATTCAATATAAAGTGAATCCGAAGCAAAAAAACGTCAAAAGTGCAGTTCACTTCCACTGCGGTGAAGCCGAAATGTTGAGAAATACGAGCAGAAATCCACAATTCAACCGAACAGGGTTATTATCTTAGTTCCCCCGTTTGTTTTCCCCCTGTCTCTTCCATTCTTGTAAAGTCAGCAGTGAGCTTAATCTTCACGTAAAGTGGGTGACTGGTCCTCTCGCGACGAGGCGACATTTCCCTCGAGCGGAGCGAGCCTCACCTCGCCGGATAAGGAGCAGTTCTTTTCTGATTAAGATGAGATTCTTTGTGTCCCTATTGTGTCACTTTCCTTTTGGATTCTGGGTGTGAGATGTGTGCGATCCTCGCGTATACTGTACCGTGCGAACGCTCGAGCGATCACCAGGGATTCAGTGACAAAGCCAGTATGCTGCCGGGACTCTGCAGCCACGCAACGACGAACTGTCGTCGTACAAAAATGATTTAAAACACACAATACCGTAAATATACACATTGTAGTTTATCTTCCTGTATATTGTATATTAATCCACAGCTGTAAATAATCCCCATCCGGTGTTGCATCCACTGCTGTTGAGTCATATTTGCTGAAATCTCTAGTTCTGTGAGTCGTTTTTAAGGATTTTTGTTCAAAAATGCCAGTTCGGTTCCAGAATGATACTTTTTTCCAATAAGTTATTTTTTTGTAATTTGGGCTTCATCATGGTTGACATACTAGATAATGGTCTGATGAATCAACACGCACAGGCTGCTACCAGTTCCTCTTTAGGACCCTGTGGAGTGATGCTGCATTCGTGTTGTCCTCGTAAGTCGTAATTTACGTGTTCCGAGTCGGAAATATCAACTGAAACGCCCCTCGAAGTCGGATCTTCCGACTCATAAACTTGTAAAGTCTTCGCCAACCCCGACTTGACCATGTCATAATTCAAGATGGCAGCGCCCTGGATTAACGTTGTGTCGCGTTATACCTACAGTAGAGTCGAACGTTTTTCCCACACATAATTACGCTTTAATTAGCGTATAATTAGCTTCCTGCATTCTGACAGAGTAAGCGCAACAAACTTTTCATCGGAGGCGTCCATCTTGGTTTTCCGACTTGTTTACTCGAACGCCGTCAACTCGGGTGCGACGTCATTCCCAGTTTTGAATCCCAGCTTCTGAGAATTTGACTTATGGTGTGTTCACTGGAAGTCAGAACTTGGAGCTCTGAACATCTTAACCTCAATGTTTAGTGCTCCCAGCTCTTCCAGCATTACAGACGTACAACAAAACATGTAGCTATTGTTTACGTCAGTAATTAATCCGACTTTCAGAGTTGGTGATCCAACTTCACGGTGGGTTCTGATTTAAATTCTGACTTGGAGCATGGAAATTCAGACATTTTTGAACAACTTGAACGCACCATGAGTTTAAGCCAGGCTCCCAATGCTACTGTAATGACATTATGACATAGGGAGTCACAATTAAAGTATATTACTCATACACAAAATATACTTTAAAAATTCATGGAGGGGGTTTTGATTTTTTGGAGCTTAGAAATTCCGACATTCATGTACAACTTGAACACACCATTAGTCGAAACACACAAACACCAGGCTCCCAATGCTGCTGTAATGACATTAACCCTCTGTTTTACCAGTGATGTTTGTCACTGTATGCTGGGAAAGTGAGGGGACGGCTCAGTTTCACTGTGAATCTGAAGGGGACATGTCCCCCCCATCCATAGAGACATCTTAGAGCATGGCTCAGAGACACCTTGGTATCAGAATTTGGCACTGAAAGATGATACATTTTTTTGATACCAGATAGGATCGCAGCTTTTTGGTCGGTGTAGGGGCAGGGAGTCACAATTAAAGTATATGACTCGTATACAAAATATACTTTAAAAATTCATGGGGCGGTTTGATTTTTTTGGAGGTTAGAAATTCCGACATTCATGTACAACTTGAACGCACCATTAGTCGAAACACACAAACACCAGGCTCCCAATGCTGCTGCAGTGACACTGGAAATGTTCGTCCTTATGATGGGGATGATGATGGGGGGACGGATCATATCAATATATTTAGTATATAAGCTGTTCCAAAATAGCACACTTCAAGTACACAAAGTATGCTAAGTTTTACTACATTTCATATCAGTTACTGTATGTTGCGCCATAAATCACGTCTGGATTTGTCGTCCAGGTTTGAGGCCTTTTGGAACCTAAAGTGAAAATCTGACCCACTTTGCATCCTATATTAAAACCCCATAGATCTGATTCAGAATTCACGTCACATTCAATCAGTCGCGGGCCGAAGCACGCCACGAGGAGGATGGGATTTTGATGGTCGTACATTCTAGTGCAGCAGCCACATTTCCCTCAGGTTTGATAAAAGATTCAGACAAATCCTTTGTTTTATTAAAGCATCAAACCAGCGGAAATCCGATCTGAACATTCTTTACTTAGAAAGCACAGACCGGGTTTGGATACTTTTCTGTATCCCAGTGATTTTACACTGACGGGGAGCTTTTACTGGAAATGAATGGCAGAGGATCCTTTATTTAAGTCCAAGTAAAGATTCTGTTACAAGTTTCTCTGCGTTAAAATAATTAATTAATAATATAAAATAATATAAAATAATAATAATAATTAAGTAATTTAATTGCATTTTTATTTGAATAAAAACAATGGAAATTTACACAGAGGAACCCAAGCACAGAAACAGAAGATTCTATGTATTTCCAGGGGCGTCACTAGATTTTAAGGAGAGGAGTGGCTTAGTCCCCAGGCCCCAGGTGAGGTTAATTATATATATATATATATATATATATATATATATATATTTCTAAGCTCAAAAAAATCAACCCCCCCCCCCCAAGAATTTTTTTAATTATATTTTGTGTACGAGTAATATACTTTATATATATATATATACACACACACACACACACACACAGTGGCATTTTTGCACTTTGCATCTTTCAACAATCAGGCCACAATTATTCATCATGAATAATGCGAAGTTATATGATTATTTATTGAAACTCATATTGAATTTATCGGCACGTTTTTGTAAGAAATAAAAAGTAAATAAATCAACACCAAATTATTTAGCGGGGCTTAAGAATATTTTTTGGGGGGGGGGGGGGGGCTTTAGCCCCCTCTAAACTAGGCCTAATGACACCACTGTGTATTTCTATGATGTTGATAGTTATTTTTTGTCGTTATTATTTAAAAAAAAAAGAAAAAATAGAAAAAAAAACTACAAATACAGCAAATGTCACTACAAATACTCATTTCATGATACTGCAGATAGACTCAATAGTGAACAGACATTTATTTAAATGAAAATCTTTGTGATTGAAACTTCAAATTAAAAGTATTTAAGTGTAATCAGAAAAATACTGTACTTAAAGGAAAGCAGAAGGATGGACCCTGTGACTTTATGTATCTATAATTATATATGATATAATTCACACGTGATATGATTGGATAAGGTCAAGGTTAATGTTTCATTATGATTGCTGGTTGAGATAATGGCCAGTACAGAATGTAGGGTGATTATGGTTGCATTTAATGACTAGTTATGAATCAATATGTCAAAAATGTGCAAAGCGTTTTGGCCGTTAAGGTAGACAGGTGCCATATTAATGCAGCCTATTTACAATAATTCATTTACAGTGATTTTTAATAAGGAAGGATGACACATCTCCAATACAGACACTTCCAAAGAAGAGAATATGAAAATGACTAAAAGACCTCTTGCTAAAATCCTTAGTCACCCCTCTATCATAAACTTTACCCATAACTGGTGTATTTTACGCTAATAAGCACAACATCGTCTTTGTTAATTGTCAATTTTCCGATTGAGAGAGGCTGTTTAACTGCATTAAGGTCAAATCATTAGGCACAGTGAAATAAATTGGGTTTATGGGAGTATTTAAAATACACTATGATATTTAGTCATTTAAGTCAAATATATTTGGGTGGTTTTCACCTTGTCATCAGAATATCTAGGTCTTTCAAAATTTAAGTGTTGATGTGATTAGGCCGCGCTAATTTTTTGTCCATTTCACGTTGCAAATTAATACTTTAACGATGCTCCCAAAATATTCTTAAGCCCCCCCAAATAATTTGGTGTTGGTTTATTTATTTATTTATTTATTTTTTTTACAAAAAGTGAAGATATATTCAATAAAAAAGTGGCCTAAATATGAGTTTAAAGAAATAAATATAAATAATAATATAACCTTGCATTAATCATAAATCATTTAATATGGTCGCCCACCTTTGTGGCCCGATCATTGAGAGACAAACTAAAGTGCCCTTTTTGGAGGCAAAAATGTGCACTAAAGTGCCCTCTTGGGAGGCAAAAATGTGCACTAAAGTGCCCTCTTGGGAGGCAAAAATGTGCAGTAAAATGCCCTCTTGGGAGGCAAAAATGTGGACTAAAATGCCCTTTTGGTCGGCAAAAATGTGCACTAAAGTGCCCTCTTGTCGGCAAAAATGTGCACTAAAGTGCCCTCTTGGTCGGCAAAAATGTGCACTAAAGTGCCCTTTTAGGAGGCAAAAATGTGTACTAAATTGCACTTTTGGTCGGCAAAAATGTGCACTAAAGTGCCCTCTTGGAACGCAAAAATGTGCACTAAAGTGCACTCTTGGGAGGCAAAAATGTGCACTAAAGTGCCCTCTTGGGAGGCAAAAATGTGCACTAAAGTGCCCTTTTGGGAGGCAAAAATGTACACTAAAGTGCCCTCGTCCCCGTCCTCAAAACCCAGTTAGAGGAGGTCTTGATCAGAAATCTAATCTGTGTTAAAATGTTTAATTCATCTCCAAAGAGAAGATGCGCAGGGCCGTAAACTTTCACCGTTTCATTCCCTCTGCATTCTTGGCTTAATGAGAAACCACAAAGGAATGGCCGGAGCAGCCGCATGGCGCTTTAAAGGAAGGAGGGGATGTTCCCGAAGTGAAGTGCATTAGGTGGTAATAAGACCAAGCTGGGTCCGGATCATGGCTGACACATTTCCCATCCCTGTGAGCTCTAACCATTTAATCGATTTCCATCTACGTCTCCCATGTCTGTCCACTCCACTCCTGGTGGTTAGCAGGGGATTCTGGGATGGGTGGGTCAACTTTGAAGATGTGAAAAGTGTCTCTCCGTTTAAGCTTAGCCATTGAGCGGACATGCTATGGAGAACAAATTAGAGGATGCTTGTGATGGTGCTGGCTTTTGTTGTGTCTTGCGCTGCTGCGTAGGCCATTGATTACAAAAATACAGGACACCACGTGACATCCGTCTTCGTTATTTTGCCCTGTTTTTACTTTAACGCTCATGTACGAGTGGGAAAATGGCTTTAGCTAATGCTTCAGAGCGTAAATTGTTTAAATTATTCCCCTTGCCCCACACAATTGCGTTACTCCAACGAAATGAAGTCACCCATTTTTTCCAGTATTCAGAGCCGCAGGGTAAAGGTCAGTGGCGTCATTAGGCCTATTTTATAAAAAATTTCTAAAAAAATTTGTGGAATAGTGTTGTTTTATTTGTTTATTTATTTATTTACAAAAAATTGCAGTCAAATTCAACATGAAGTGGCCAGAATTTGAGCGTGTTTATAAAATACAACGTACCTTTTTCCTGCGTTTTTTTTTTTTACCATTTTTGAGTCATATTTCTGGACCCACAGAATATTTTGTACTGTGTATCGTGTCATGAAAGAAGACACTCTCGTTTGTTTTGCTCTCTAAATGCGATTTTCTCCACTTCCTGCTTTGATCTCCGTACTCACGGGCTACGGGAGACCGTGATCAGCAACCCGCTGCAAAAAAACACTTTGACGGCGTAACTCGTCAATCGCACTCAAAGAGTTGACGATCTTTGGTGGATTATTTGTTTGCCGAATTACAGGAGAAGCAACACATTTAGGGCAGTTTGTAGGGTCACCGTCGCACATGCTGCCATGTTAACGTGCTAATTTTGACAGCCCTATAAAAAAAGCTAACAAAACTTCACTCGCTTTATTTTGTAAAGAAAATTCACGCGGAGCGTCGCTAGCGCATGACGACACTCATAACACACAGCATAGAATTACACTGAATACGTAGATCTGCCCATATGGATCGGTCCATTGTCACCCAGTCTAGAAATTTCTTCAATATCGGTACCAATACCAATATCGGCAACGCATTTCAGGCACTCTGTCCAAGTGGAGTTACCTCTGCGCAAATTTGCTCTATTTTTAACACGAAACATGGCCGCCACGCTGTGATTAGACAGCTGATTGCATGTAACATTGCGATTCAAATTTCAATTTCTTTGATACATTTTGTTTAATGTTGCGAATTTAAAATCCCCCATTAGATCTTTAAGTTGACAAGAGCTTTAGCTAACGCTAGCAGGAAAACAGTGCATGTTTTACCACCTTGGACATACAGATGTGTCATCTTTTCCGAATACCCCCCGAAATCTCATCCTGCACATGATTTAGCTTGTTTGGTATCACACAGTCAAATTTTTGTTGTTGCACTGGAGCAGCAAAATAATGAATAATTCATTGTTTACCTGACGGACACAAAGTCTCATTAAATGTAGAAAAAAAGCTGTGACGCATGTCTCTGGTTTGCTGCATGTGAATTAAGGCACCTCATAGAGATTAACCTCTGTCACGGCAGATAACATGTCCAAGGCTTATTTGCATTGTTATTATTCCGTCGTCAATATCCTGGGGAATACCCTGAGCTCGGCTGAAAAGTTTCCCATTTGCGCCATAATCCGCACCGTGTGGACAAAGTCTTAAAGTCGATTTTAATGTCCGAGCAGTAGCTTATGACTCACCCTCTTTTCAATTCAGTCAATTCGGGAAGTAATTAACACAATAATGGGTGATATGCCACTCATTTACGAGCGGAAGCAGGTATAAGAACAGATTATTTCATTATTAACGGAAATTGAACTGCGAGATAATTTACAAAACGCCCTCCTCGCTGTGTGTTTGCGCACCTCCTCTGTCCTGATCTGCCAGTTATTGCTTGGTGTAAGGTGTGCTGCTGTCTGGTGGCGTTTCTCATTAAACCTCGGAGGGACAAGAAATACCTTCCCTGTTCCAGATCTATTATATTTGATGCAGCTGAATACAATGTGCTACAGTACAGCGTGTACGCCGCACAGCCACTCGATATCTGTCTGACGGGAAACTCTTTTTATTAAGGCTTACATCACTTTTGTGGGATAATATGAGTTTTTACCAAATGCGAGGCACACCTGGTGTCATCTTTTAGCTCCGAAATGAGCGAGAATAGAGTTTCCAAAACACATTTGCAGTCTTGTCGTGATAAAAAACATTTCACAGGGTCACCCTGTTTATAGATATTTGTTTATTTGCCGAAAAGTCGAGTAAAATTGACTTAAAAATCAGGTAAAAAAAAATGTGACACTGTTGGTCAGTGGCGACCAAAAACGGAGCTTTTATATGGAGCTTCTCGGTGCAAGTAAATAAGAAAATTTTTCCAACTTAAATTTGTTAGCCCAGGATTGAGAAAGATATACATGTAATACAGGCATTAGAGATGCACCGATCTACTTTTTTCACTTTCGATAACAATAGAGATATCCGAGGTTTGCTGGTGGCTGACATGATACCGAAAAGCAGCGCTCCATTACCGACACAGTGTCTTATTGTGTGGAAAAAACTGGGATCATTCTTTTGTTCAAGGCAACATCAGACTTTCTTTTCTAATTTTTAGATACAGATATAAATGCACTGAAATACTTATTTTCTACTTATCTACTTTCGGTATGCACCTCTTCAGTTTGGCACACAGATGTAACAAAACAGCACAGTACGTCGAGAAAAAAAGGAACCAAAGATGTCCTTCAATGCGGAACTTTAAATCCGCACATTCACCCAGAATCAAATGCGCAGAAAGACGACACCCATACCGAATAGCAGCTCATTCATTCCCTCTACACAGCCACTTTGCCTTAACCCATTAATGCCGATTGTCGCAAATTTGCGTCTTACTGCTTTGATCCAAACTGCAGTCAGGATAGAGTCTGTATTCCCCCAATGTCGATTTATGCATATTCAACACAGACCTAGAAACCTTTTCCACGTTAACGCACTAATTTTTTGTCCATTTCACGTTACAAATTAACACTTTAACGATGCTCTTTGGTGGATTATTTGTTTGCCGAATTACAGGAGAAGCTTGGACAGATTCAGAAAAGATGGTTAATCTAATTTCAACAGCATGTTTGATCGTTAGTTACAACTGTGTTGTTAATTTCCTTGATTTTTTTAATGGAGTTCTGCTTCATGACCTGCCAGTTCGTCAACGCATTTCAGACAGTTTGTCCAAGTAGAGTTACTGTTGCATATAGTGCTGAGTTTAAAAAAATAATTCAATCGATTTTGATCGATTTCCCTTTAAATGGTTCACAATCGATTCACAAAGTCCAAAGATCAATCTTTTAACTTCCTGCAGTATCAACCCTGCCGGTCTCGCGTGATCAGGGTTTAGCGCCGCTTTCCACGGAACAAGATCCCGTGAGCTGTTACTGCCAGCAGTTAAACGAACATGGCAGAAGCGAGTCCACCTCTGAAATCACAGAGTTTAAGCGTCGAGTTTAAAAGCTGATGTTTGGGCGTATTTCGCATTTAACAAGTCAGAAGAAAACGACGAGTTGGACAAAACAAGTAATATGCAATAAGACGAATCTCCGCAACCATTTAACGAGACATCACCTGGAACTGAAATATCCCTGACTGATCGATATAAAATTGTATTATCGAATCAATAGATCTGCCCCTTTGCATCGGGCCCATTGTCAAAACACCCGATCTAGAATTTTCTTCCGATACCAACATGGGATCGGTGCCTCCTTGACAGGTCTTAACCTCTTCCTTTGACTAATCCTGACATGGCAGATACTCTTTTCACAACTTCACCTCTAGCTTTTCAACACCTCAGTGTGATTTCCTTCCTTTTCTTCCAGTTCACAGCCATTTTCTTTTCACACAGTGCAGCTAAAATTAATACTGGGCAGGCACAGACAGTGGAGCGCCTCCTTTTGTCTTCGCCGTGTAGTGTCAGATTTGTCAAATTAGGCAGCGTTGACAACTTTATGAGAATTATAATTAGCTGCTGTTTCAGCCAGAAGAAAGGCAGCAGATTGACGTAGCTTTTATGGGGCGAAAGAGTCGAGCAGTAAACATCACCCGGGTATGAAGGACCACAGCTTCCCAGTGGTGATGTTGCTATCAGCGGCGCAGACGGTTCGAAGCAGCTCGTCCTTGGACCGAGGAGATGCACAAATGTGTATACAGACGTGGGTCGAATCGTTTTTAGCCCCTGCTTCGTCCAGTTTGGGAGAACCAGATGGCCTCTGTCTGTGTGCAGTTTTAGGAATTTAAACATTTAGTAGGCAGACATAGTTTCAGTGGCCGAGTTAAATCCCACTTTTCAGGACAACACTTCCCAGCTGTTATTTTTTTAACACATCACTTCTTCTTTCTTTGTTTTTACACGACTTCAGAATCAACTGGAAACTGACAAGCAGAAGTTAGGGAAGAGCATGCAACATGACGACAGAGCTTTTCAGAATTGTTTTGAAATATATATATATGTATATATATATATCTGAGCTCCAATTTTCGACTTCCAGTGAACACACCATAAGGCAATCTCTCACTCCCCAGGGTCCTAAAGAGGATCCAGTAGGAGCCTCTGCCTGTTGATCACCATCAGACCATTGTCTAGTATGTCGACCATAACAAACCCCAAATTACACAAAAATAACTTATCGGGGCATCAAAAAAAGTATCATTCTGGAACTGGTATCGAAACACAGGTACCAAAATTGCCATTATATTAAAAAAAAAAAAAGAAAAAAAAAAAGAAAATTGAACGCCCACTCCTATATATAATATATAATGTAGATTTAATATACGCTTAGTGTAAAAAAAAAAAACTTGTTTCAAACTAAAATTCAGTTTGTCTTTTTCAAATTGTTCCCAGAAAGACTTGCTTAGGTTGAATCTTTTGTTCCATTTATTTTTGAATTGAATATATCCCAATATAATGTATCTCAGTGTATCTCTCTGTTCAGTAGGATTCAAGTCGAGACTTTGACTTGTCCAGTAGTCTCTGTCCAATCCTGAAGGAATTCTATGATTCACCAAGATGTTGAAGCCGACCTTGTCCGTGATATCATCAATTTTAGATAACTTGCCCATGCTGTTTCTACAAATGGAGCCCCATAGCTTAAACATCAAAACAGCTTTTCTGCAGACTGGATGATGCCAAAAGATTCAATTCAAACTTTGACTCGTCCGTCCAGAGCACCTTCTTCCAGTCATCTACAGTCCAGTGTTTGTGCCCTCAGTACATTTGAGGTGTTTTTGGCTGTTTGCAGTCCTAAATAATGGATTTTTAGCAGCTGTTAAGCCGTCCTTCAATTGTCTGCTTCTGGTCATTCTGGATACGTTCTTACCCCGAATTCCCACTAAATGCGGGATGACGCCGGCATTTCCTCAGACCCAAAAGGTTTCCATTCAAATCAACGTGGCAACTTTCACTATACGTGGAATGGCTCAGACGTGTCGACACCTGTTGAAACAAATAGAGCCTCTAATTTTGTCGGCGTCGGAGCAGACTGTGTGGAACATCTGGTTTATTTTCAAAATAAAATAATTGTTATTGTCTGCGGATCGCATAATTGGCGGGAAGAGATCAGGTAAAAGTTTTTTAGACAGCATTTAATTGTTTTAATACCCACCAGATCCGCCCGCTGCAGCTTTGCCAAGCCGCTGGAATCGCGAGAACAAGATCTCGCTGACTCACAAGATCTCGCGAATTCACCTATAATCACGCGATATAACGGGTTGTAATAGAGCATCACTGAAAAGAGAAGAAGAAATAGAAGGAAACCGCTTATATGAGCCACCGCGAACGCAGATTATTTTATTTTGAAAATAAACCGGGTGTTTTCTCTTGTGTCTGTACACGACTTCCTGTCCCGCACGCTCTGCTCTGCGCAGATCATGTGCCGTGTGTTGGAGGCATTCCGCATTCAGTTGAAATTGACACATTGATTTGAATGGAAAAGTAACGGGTCCAATAAAATTCCGCAACCAGTGGAAATTAGGAGTCAGTCTTCGCAATTCCAGCTGTCTGGCGGCACTGTGACAGATGGAGCTGGTGGGTTTTGACGAACTGGCGGATGATGGATGGTGATGGACATCGGCGTTGTTCTGTATTCAGTGGAAATTAGGGGTGAGATTCTGGTCTAGAAGTATTCATCTCTGCCTGAAGATACAGATCTTCCTTCTGTCTTTCGTACTTTCACCCAGCCCCTAACTATGACCTCAAAGCTGAGAGGTGTACTTTAATTGCCAGTGCTAGAAAAAGGAATCGTAGTATACCCTGCCAACACACTAACACATATTAAACAGAGAGATTTCATTTCATTAAGTGCACTGTTTGGATGGAAATATGTCTACCCACCTGATTTTTCCACCTCTCTACTTAATTGTCCAGTGTGAGCCGAGGTGCGCCCTGACATTTCACTCAAATGCTAAGTAAATAAATCCATTATATGACGAATTCAGCAAATCGGTTTCATTAAAACTTTGTTCAGAAAGCTTCTTATGGAAATGAGTCAAGTTTTTGACATTTGTCAGTAATCGTCAGTTTCGCCGTGCGTGAGGATATTAGCGGTGTCGCTAACGCTGGAAAAGACGGTAGTGAACAGTGAAGGGGTTCCTCCTGAGTGGAGCTGGTGTAGTCACATACAAAAATATTAACTGCATATTCATTTTTAACCTTTTTAAAAAATTAATAGAGAAGGAAACCACCATCAGGGCGCTTCTGTTGACATGTTTCCGTCACAGGAAATGCCTAAAGGGAGATTTGAGAGCCGGGAAGAAAAGTCTGCGTGGCCTACTTTTGATTACCACTAGGGGTCTGACACAAATATTCCTGTTGTCAGCTCATATTTACATGACTCTTGTTATAACATTTAACTGATGACTGCAGGCCTGCAGCAGCTGGAGCAGTACAGGAAGTAGAAGTATAGAAGCAGGATCACAGTCAAGTTTATTGCTCATTCAAGAAATTTGACTTTTTGACAGAATTTGTCGACGTTTGTTGTCGTTTAAGGGACACATTTGTTTGCCCTGAGCTGAAAATACTCTGGGTACTGGGTTTCCTCTGTAAAACCAATACTTGTCATTTACATGTAAGGGTTTGTGAGGATTTAACAAGATACATATTACATGATTTGCACTATTTTGGGCACTGGTCGTCAGTGCTTGCTTTCTGTTTGCTCCCAGTCTTTGTGCCAAACCCAACTGACGGTGTCCCGATTCGATACTGATACTGACATTGGATTGATACTAAAATCTCCGATGTCAGCATATAGTTTATCTTATATTTACTTTATTCAATAGCAGAATACTCTTATGTTTCAGATTAAAATTGATGTAACACATTGGTTAATAATAATAAATGGGTCAGTTTTTTTCAGACCTACTATTGCTGACTATTGTGTTGAGTAATATTACTTGATCAAGCTTTTTCTAACACTCCATACTACAAAATAAGTCATAAAAGTATGTATGATTAATGCTGATATCGTATCAGATAGATATCGGCATTGGATCGATATTGCATCTGTATCACATCGATATGGTATCAGATCGATATCGCGTCTGTATCGCATCAATATGGGTATATCGTACCAAATTGATATTGCTATTAGTATCGGATCGCTATTGGTATCGGGATTGTATCGATATCGCTATTGGTATCGGTATTGTATCAATATCGCTATTGGTTTCAGTATTACATCGATATCGCTATTGCATCAATGTTGGTATCAGCATTGCATCGATATCGGCCAATATTCAATGCTGCAATATTGGCATCATATCAGAACTGAAAAAGGTGTATGGAGACACCCTTACTTTATCGGACGGACATGAGACTGCGATGTTCATCCACCGTCCTAGCAAAAAGCATTTCTATATTCCAAAATGTGCAGCCCTGTACTTTTATTAATGCTGTAATAGCTCCATTTAGTCCATTTTGTGCATGGAACGTGACATTTTTACACATGAAATACAGTACCATGAGCTCTTGTTTACATTTCTTCAGTGACATGTAACCATAGCAACAGAGACTGTGTGCTCACCGCTGGCCGGCTGTAGCGGCAGCAGTAGCAGCTTTTCCGTGCGAACCCCAACCAAAGGCAATGTGGGCTGCAGGGCTTTTTACACACAGGAGCACAGAGGTCATGCATGACATGATGTGTGATTACTGTGGATGATATGGGCTGTGCCAGTGCAGCGGAGTATGAAGTGATGGATTACAGTGTGTGTGTGTGTGTGTGTGTGTGTGTGGTCTACACTCTTGTGGATCTATAACCGGCTTGAACAGCACGACCCGTAACCGTGACTTAAAAGGATGCGGCTGTATTTCCGTGCTGACTGTATTTGTTCCGCTGGGAGAATCCAAACGAACTGTTTCTGACAAGGCTTCTGAATTCACTTCACTTTTAAATTTGGGTCAGTTCTGAATGAATTCAGCAACCGCACCGTGTTTTGTTTACAATTTCAGCGGTGAAGCATCACTTTGATTCGCGCTCCGGGCTGGCGCCTTCGCCATAGCAACAGCAGCCGAGGCTCATAAATATTTCAGTATTTAGAGTCATGTACCATGACTAACTGGTGGACGAGAGTTTGAGCTACATAAAAACGATGGGCTAGTGTTGAGGTTTCAGGTGCCTACTTCTATTTTGGGTTTCTAGTCGGACATGTTTACATTCTTTAATGTCAACTGTACCAAACTCTTCGGACACCAGCTCCACTCTGGACTAGCTCCTGGGCAGGTGGAAAGAAAATTCTGGACCTCTAGTGAGTAGGGCTGGGTGTTGTTTAAAATTTTTTGATATGATGCCAATTTCGGTACTTTTGTTTCGACACCATTTCCAGAACGATACGTTCTTCGATACCTCAGTAAGTTACTTTTGTGTAATGTGAGCTTTAATCATGGTTAAAGGCATTATTGGTTCCTCTTTAGGACCCTGGGGAGTGAGAGTTTGCCTTATGGTGTGTTCACTGGAAGTCAGAACTTGGAGCTCAGATCATCGTAACCTCCCAGCTCTTCCAGTCTTACAGACGTACAACAAAACAGCTACTGTTTACGTCAGTAGCAGATAGCATAAATTCTATGTCGGGTTTGTGAGATTAATCTGACTTTCCGAGTTGGAGATCAGACTTTGCGGGAGATTTTTTATTTTTTTAAATTCTTACTTGGAGCTTGGAAATTCCAACATTTGTGTACAACTAGAACGCACCACAAGTCTAAACACACAAACACCAGGTTCCCGATGCTGCTGTAACGCCATTAATCCTGTGTTTTATCTGCGATGTTTGTCTCCTTATGCTCGGAAAGTGGGGGAGATGGATCAATGTCTCCATGAATCTGAAGGGGACATGTCCCCTTGTCCATAGAGACATCTGAGAGCATGGACAATTGGGTATCAGAATTGGCATATCATTTTTTGATACCCGATAGGATCGGAGCTTTTCGGTTGGTACTACAAAAGTATCAAAGTTCGGTACCCAGCCTTACTAGTGAGGTGCTTCAGGTCGTTTCTGAGGTCGCTAGTAGACTTTGGTCTTTGTAACTTTATATGCACAAAAAAACATAACACATCAGGTTCTCCTGAACACAAGTTCTAATTTGTGCATTTCGGCTTTACTGGATCGAGTCATACTAGTCGTAAGTGTTTGCCAAACAGTGTTCCTCTGCTGGAGCCACCTGAGGCTAACAGCTCGAGGGATTTAAGTACTGTAGATGACTTTTGGTAAACAGGATGTGATGAATTATTTTCCAGCGCATTTATTTTGAAAGCGAGACTGAAGACTGGCCCTAGGGATAGCATTTGGCAGCCCAGTGAGGCCTTCGCTGCTCCCTCTTCGGACACTGAACATATGGGAGTTGAGTGGTCAGCTGGGGTGTGTGCATCTGCTGTATATATATGTGTGTGTGTTTATCCCGAGGCCGACAATGCGTAATACGTTTGTCATGCCAGCCAGACCAAGCAGGCATAAAAAGCCCTTTCTTCTTAATCGAGGCCCACAGGGTAATGTGGTGATACAGATGGGGCCCGTCATGCTTTTCTGAAAAGCAAGACGTGGAGGAAGATGAGCAACGCAAAAGGGAGGAGGAGGAAGGATACATTCGTTGTGGGGAAATAGCTTGATGAGTTGAAGTGAAGTAGTAGCTGAGGACGCACCGATCCCAGACTGGTATCGGTACTGATACTGGCGAAAAATCCAATATCCATAGGGGTAGATCTATTCAGTGCGCTGTGAGTGACGTCGTAACTCTACGTCGTCAAACTGCCCGAAATTTTTTGCCAGAGACGAACTGGCAGGTCATGAAGCAGAACCCCATTCAAAAAATCAAGGAAATTAATGGCGCTTTTCCACTAGTACCTGGTAGTTTTTTCGTACCTCCTCCAATAGAGCTAAAGCGATACTAAAATGTGACGTCAGCCGACTGCCTTCCACTGATTGGCCAATGAGTGTCGTCATTGGAAGCGTCATTCGATGCGCGACGTCCGACTAGACTGCAAAAGTCAAACACAACTCGACACTGCCATTTTTAAAACCAGCAACTGTGCTGCTATTGTTACACGAGAGCATGGCATCGCAGAAAACAACACCATGGTCGGTCAAGGTCGAGCAACAAATACACGATCAATTTGGTGTCCTCCATTGTTTGTGATAGTAGTGATGTTCTTCTTCCCGGTTTTCTGTGTCGCATGTAAATGACGTCATGGGAGTTTTACGCTGCCGTATGACGACCCCGCCCACGCCGAAAAGTTACTATGAGGTACTCAGTTGTAATTGAAAAGCACCAAAACTGGGCCGTACCGTACCGTACCTTGCCGTTACTGTGTAGTGGAAAAGCGCCATAACAACGCATTCATAAATAACGATCAAACTAACTCTTCTTAGACAAACAACCCAAAATGTGTTGCCAGAGACGAACTGGCAAAGGTCACGAAGCAGAACTCCATGCAAAAAATCAAGGAAACTAACAGTGTAGTCGTAACTAATGATCAAACGTGCTGATAAAATTAGATTAACCATCTTTTTTGAATTCGTCCAAGCCTTTCCAGGAATTCGGCAAACAAATAATCCACCAAAGTATTAATCTGTTGGTATGAATGTGAGTGTGAATAGTCTCTGTGTCCTGTGACGAACTGGCGACTTGTCCAGGGTGTACCCTGCCTTTCACCCTATGATAGCCGGGATAGACTCCAGCCCCCGACGATAAATGAATGAATGTCAAGTCAGACATAGTTTGTTCGGTAATTCAGCACTGTTTTTTTGTATCCGTATTAGATTGGCATAGGCCAGTACTAAACCTATCAGTATCGGAAGTGAAAGAAGTGGATCGGTACATCCCAAGACAAAGTGCTGATTCATGTTTGTCTTCTGCAGATTCACAGTGTCATCCTCTACCTTGGTTATCCTCTGTGGTGTAAATTGAGGACAATCCTTCAGGTTGTCCCAGTTTTCAAATGCTGCTGAGCTGTAACAGATCAGCTTTCCACCCCGTGCTTCCACTACTGTGGTCTTTAAATATTCCATATTTCTACTGTAAATGTCCCACAGGAGGGACTCAACATTCACCTAAATTCCCTACAGGTGTTCCCGCCCCATAATCCAGGGACTTGCAGATGACTAGTCGCTGGTTCTCCTGAATTTGTCGACAGATACAGATTTTTGCCTTTTCAAGCACGTATTTTCAAATTATATAAAGTTTTGATCTTTGAATACTTCATCAAAAAAAAAAACAATCCAGTATCACAAAATGTAATATTGCAAAACTCAATATTTTCCCTACTAAGCTTTTTATATGGCTCATAAAAATAGACATTCCATTTATCCCATGTTTTAATTGGACTGCATCAGGGGCGTCACTAGGTTTTAAGTATGGGGGGGCTTAGCCCCAGTTGAGGCTAATTTGGCCATATATGTATAGCCTCATATTCATGTGTATATATACAGTGGAGTGCAAAGACTTTTGGAAGGGTAGGAGCAAAAAGAAAAAACGATGCGTTTTTGCCTCCAAAGGGGGTATTTTAGTGTTTTTCAACAATTGGGCCATGGGAGGGGGTGTTAGGGTTAGGGTTAACTCATATTCTGGCCACTTTATACTGACTTTGTCTGCACTTTTTTGTGAAAAAAAAAAACAATACCAAATTATTTAGGGGGGACTTAAGAATATTATAAATACGGAATGTTTAAAGACCTAAAGTAGCCCAAGTGACGCCACTGGACTGCATGCTATTTACATGACCTGTATAAAATATATCGCATGAAAATCAATATTTTCGTATTTGAAATAATAGTGGCATATCTATGTGCATGTCAATGTAGTTACTATAGTAACTGCTTCTAGTAAGAAGTAGTTAGTACACTTTCTTCTAGTCTAGTTATTGAAGGCAACATTTAAGCATTGGGGATGCACCGATCTGATATTGGTATCGGTACCAATATTGAAGAAAATTCTAGATTGTGTATCGTGACAATGATATAGCGCTGTCAAAATTAGCACGTTAACGCGATTAACGTGTTGACGTCGTAACATGCATGACGGCAACTCTTCGTAGACAAACTACCCGAAATGCGTTGCCAGAGACGAACTGGCAAAGGTCACGATGCAGAACTCCATTCAAAAAATCAAGTAAACTAACAACGCAGTCGTAACTAACGATCAAACGTGCTGATAAAATTAGATTGACCATCTTTTCTGAATCTGTCCAAGCTTCTCCTGGAATTTGGCAAACAAATAATCCACCAATGAGCATCGTTAAAGTATTAATTTGGAACGTGGGACGTCATATATGAACTATTTAACAATACAGAGAGTGACTGAACCGTAAAGAAGCATTAATGGATGAATTCAAAAATGAACGTAACATGAGTCATGATAAGTTGCTCTTTCTCCGACGTGACAACGAACGTAATTAAATTCCATGCAAAGTGCCGTCGCTTAGCGCTCTTAATTGGTAATGCTGCAGTGTGCGGATAACCAAATAGATTAGGTTCTTAAGTTCTTTTTTTTTTCCTCCTCTCACCTGCCAAGAAGATTTCTGCTTCATATTCACACCTGGAGGCTGATCTGGACAACAGCAGACTCCTCTTGTTGGACAGCGAGGTCAGAGGTTAAACACACAACTCGAAGACACCTTTTCTGCAGGGAAGAACGAGTGCAAACAAAGTAGAATAGTGGGTTTTTCTGCAACTGAGGCTGTTCTGATATCATATAAGTACAAGGAAGCAGCAGCACTTCGTGGATATCCAAAGGAGCTGTGTTAATTTAAGTGCAAAAATGAAAACGACACTGGAAGATTTGCCCAAAAATGCCGCAAGTGAATTTGTAAAATATCTCATATGTGCATAAAACACATCATCCTTGGGTTAACTTGTTACTTATTTGGCTTTAAATTCAACAAGGTTTCATCACCTTTAAAAACACTCCCAACAAAGAGCTTTTGATGAAACGTTTCCGCACAAAACCTGACCATAAATAACAACTTGACCTCCTATGCACTGTGCTTAACCTCATCTTGTGAGTTCATCCCCTCTCACCAGGGGCGTCACTAGGTTTTAAGGTCGGGGGGCCTTGGCCCCAGGTGAGGCTATTGGCTATATATATATATATATATATATATATATATATATATATATATATATGGCATATATGTATACAGTGGTGTGCAAATAGTTTTTGAAGGGCAGGAACGAAAAGGAAAAAAAACGCACATTTTTGCCTCCAAGGAGGGCACTTTAGTGCATGTTTTTCAACAATCAGGACACGGGGGAGGGGGCGATGACATTTAAGTGATTTCTAATTAATGCAAGGTTATGTGATTATTTATTTAAACTCATATTCTGGCCACATTATATTCAATTTGTCTGCGATAAATAAACAAAATGTGTGTGAAACATGTTGAGGCTAAATATAAACAAGCTAATCACATCTCAAAACTGACTCGTTTTATTAGACATGTAGCTACAAATGATCTAAAAACATTGTGGCTACTAGAGATGCGCCGTTCCGATATTGGTATTGGTACCGATATAGAAGGAAATTCTAGATAGGGTTTCAGTGAGCCCGATCCATAATTCTATGCTGTACGCTGTGAGTGTTAGCGACGCACGTAAGCTTGCATTTGTTTTCAAAATGGAGCACGCAAAGTTTAGTTATATTTTTTATCGCGCTGTCAAAATTAGAATGTTAACTCGATTAATCTGCATTAACTTATCGGCATGCGCGACGGTAACTCTACTTGGACAAACTGCCCGAAATTGCCAGAAACGAACTGGCAGGTCGTAACTAACGATCAGAAGTGCTGATAAAATTAGATGAATTGTCTTTTCGTAAACACAGCACTGATTATATATATTAGGGCTGTCAAAATAAGTTTCTGGCAACGATTTTTGGCAACTTTTTCGAAGTAAATATGTAGTAGTAAATGTTTTAGTCAAGTGAACAAAAAAACGAACATAGTTTGTTCGGTAATTCAGTGCTGTTTTTCGGTATCGGATCGGTATCGGCTGATACTATACTTCAGATATCGGTATCAGAAGTGATAAAAATGCATCCCTATGGAGGCCAATACGTATGTGGGTGAAAATTTCTAAGAGGCAATTAGAAAAAAAATCTTCCCATGTGGCAACGCAACAAGTAAATGTCTTGAGTCAAACTGAACCGGTTAAAACCGGATGAAGAACGTCAGTTAATTTGCAGGTCGGATGGAACAAGTTTGTTCTGAGAAAGCTTTTGCGTGTTGCATGTTATTTTCCAGGAAATGTTCAAGGACATGCCGTCTTTAGTGTCGATTTTCTTTGAGTAAACCCATAAAGGTTTAACGGCTGAAACCAGAATGACGCACGACACCAGCATTATGAATTATTGATCATTCTGGGTTTTTTTGTTTTTTTTTCCTACTGCATATATTCCACTGACTTCCTTCCACAAAACAAATAGTCTCAACTCTCCAGTCGCAGCATTGCCGTCTGGTACTGATCCACAATTCTGATGCTCCAATTTTCTCTTCCGAGAACGAGCGAACGTCGTTGCCAAGCTAAATTAGCCAAGAATCCTACACACTTGCTGGAAATGCTATTAATTGCCATGGTAACACTGTAACTGCTCCAGGAAGCACGATGCAGCGTTTCTGATTTCAAGAGTAATTCCCTCTCTGGGTGGATTGGGGAGGGAGAGGAAAAAAAATGACTCCCTGTACTTGTTATAACTGGTGTTTTTAATTTGACTATATTTGATTTTTTTTTCTGACTCTTGCAGTGAAACCGACAGTCATAGACGTGGGCATATACGTCAACAGCATCGGGCCGGTGTCGTCCATCGATATGGTGAGTTAATACCAACTCTGTCACACACGTATCGTACTTGAACGTTACATTCAGAGGTCACGTGGTCCGGCGTTGCTGTTTCTTCAGCAAATGAGCGAAACCAAAGCCCTATGGGGCAAGTCATGCCACTCGGCAGCCATCTTGGCAACGCCAACAAGGACACCAAGGAGACCAGACCTCTGTCTAAACGAATGGGGACATGGTCAAATCCACGCTTTAACATGATAACAGGACAGAAAAATATATATATACATAATCGCCAGTGGAATTACACACACTTTACCGTAGAATGGTAATGGTAAAACGTAGAATTTGCTTCAACACAAGCGTTTGATGATCATTTACCAATGATAAATACTTATAGAGCACTACGTGACAAGTTACGTTCGCACAATATTTTGGCGGCAAAAACAAAACAGCGATCATTTTGATTAGACTCATTTTATTAAACATGTAGCTACAAATGATTCCAAAACATTGTGGCAACTGGAGATGCGCCGATCCGATATTGGTATCGGTACCGATATAGAAGAAAATTCTAGATCGGGTTTCAGTGACAATGGGCCCGATTGAGTGTGAGCGACGCACGTAAGCTTGCATTTGTTTTCAAAATGGAGCATGCAAAGTTTTGTTGTATTTTTTAAATAGCGCTGTCAAAATTAGCATGATAACTCTGCATTAACTTGGCGTCGTGCGCGACGGTAACTCTACTTGGACAAACTGGCGGGTCGTAACGATCACAAGTGCTGATAAAATTCGATGAATCGTCTTCTTTGTAAACACAGCACTTATCAGAGCTAATGTGGTGTTGCTCAGATTTTAGCAGCTTAGCAGCAAAATAGCGATCATTTTGATAGCATACGTTAAATAAACAAACATGCCATGTTTGTGTGCCTTTTACGGCTACAATCTGCGATCTGTTTGTGGCCGATCTTTCTGGCTCTGCTTGCCACCAAGTAGGTCGATCTGTCGTAAAAAGCTATCTGTGCGCAAGCGCTGGTGAAACATCGTGATTGGGTTATAATTTTGCCACTTCGGCTGTAGCAACGCAGTGATTGGCTGTTCGTGAAAGGAGGCGGGACAGGTGCCATCTTTGCCGTTTACAGATCTCTCAATTCAAAATGATCTGAGTGGTCTGTCTCGACAATATAGAAACACCGAGACGATGGGCTGAAATTCCGTTCCGAAAATCTTTTCGCATTGGAGTCAGATGCTAGTTAGCATCCCCCCCCCCAAAAAAAACCCTCTAAAGTTTGACGAGAAGGAAAGAAGAAGACAAGACATGGATCGATGCATATTTCATTATCGAAAGCCCGCTGCTGTAAAACCACATGAAATGAAATGTTGAAAAGCATGATGTGCGCGAATGAGAAAATCGCAGCTAATTCAAGTTAAAGCCCAAGCAGGCTGTTGTTTGGCCTTGAGCGAGCTCCGCTAAATGGATGCAGGCTTTCATTGTCTGCTGTCCATACACTCTCACGTTACATTTTTCAGCTCTCGAACTCTCATTTTCAAAAACAAATGCGTCGCCTTGCAAATATTAACTGAGCTCGACACGATTATGAAAGCGTTTCATCTCTGAGACCACCACATGTTGACTTGTGACTGTTGCCTAGCAACATTAAATATGCCCAGATATAAAAGCAATTTAGCCCCTTTTTTTCCACAGTCAGCACTGGTCTGCAACTTATATTATTCACAGAATTAAATTACAAAAAAAAAAATCAATCAGTCAAACCAATGACCTTGACGTTATTTGCAATTATTCCAGTTATATTCTAGATTAAATCTCTGAAAAGAATGCGAGTTAAATATCTACCGTCAGGTCTGTTTTTCATGTTGCTCAGACAGAGTGCGTTACACTAAATGAGTTGTTCCACATTAACCATATCAATTTATGCCAGATCATTAGAGTGCAGTCATTTAACAGAAGACATTTAGGATTCCCTCTAAAGTGCATTTGGGGAAATTCAATTTGGGATGCAAAATGGTGGTGGATGGTGGAGTTGTACTTATAGTTTAAGTTGTTTTTGTACTCTGGACTTGGAGGAGCCAAGGGAAGTCACCAGTGGCATCATTCGGCCTATTTTCTTAAATTATTTGGTGTTGGTTTATTTATTTTATTATTATTATTTTTTTTACCCAAAAAAATGCTGACTAATTCAATATAAAGTGGCCAGAATATGAGTTTAAATAAATAATTACATATCCTTGAATCACTTAAATACCTCTTTGGAGGCAAAAATGTGTACTAAAATGCCAAAAACTGCCACTAAACACTAAACTGCCCTGTTGGCTGGTTAAAACATGCTAAAGTCCACTGTATATGTATTTATATAATGTTGTATATAAAGCCAAATTACCCTCACCTGGGGACTAAGGCCCCTCTTGTCCTTAAAACCTAGTCACGCCCCTGAGAGTCACTTTTTTTTTTTAAAATACTGTAAAAAAGATTTTTTGTCTTTCCATATCCAATAAACACTAAGGCTTAAATTATGCTGAATCATTCCCTGTGTATCATTTGTGCATAGAAAGGCAACTTCAATGTACTAGAGTTCATTATTGAATGTAAACATATTGAGCATGTTGCTCTTGCTGCCCTTTGACGAACTGGCGACTCGTCCAGGCTGGGATAGGTTCCAACCCCTCCAACCCTACGTAGGATAAGTGCTCGATAAAAGTTTCCTGCAGTTCCTTAAAAAGTCTTAAATGTCTTAAATTAAAATCCAGGTAATTAAGGTCATAAATTTACTGTAAATTTGCTGTATTAAATTATCAGATGGTGCGTTTGTTGCCGATAGGAAAACACAGTATTCAGAGATTTACTGCAATTTTGCACGCTGTTTTGTTCACAAAATTCACTTCTTTGTTGAAAGTTGTGAAATTAAAAAAAAAAGTTAAGTGTTATGCCTTATTTAAACCGTCGTAGCGAGTGTTTAAGGGCTGAAAAAAAAAGATCAGTTATCTGATGTTTTTTTTTTTTTTCCCTGTGAAATATCGATTTTCACCTCAAAACTCATATTGGTCGAGTCCTACAATAAATTGACATTTTTGGGTCTTAAATTATATTCATTGAGGTCTTAAAAAGGTCTTAAAAAGTATTAAATTTGACTTTTTAGCCAAAATGGGATAACACAGGGTCATTGTATCGGATTGCTCTAAAGTGGACGCTTTGATTGTAGATTTAGACAATAAAAAGATGCCGTTTATATTGATTAAACTGAAGCTGATTCATCATGGAAATACGCGGCTCTCATTTTACCATTATGTCTTCCTTCCCTGCTTATTAGATGCCCGATTACCAAAGATATCAATCAGTTGACACCGCAGATAAAAGCGACGCTAAAGCCGCAAACAGAAGCTTCCTTTGAAAAGCAGGACCGTCTGCACCAGTAAACAGCTCTGTGGCAGAAGTGAGCTGATATGAAGAGAAATCAACAAAATGGACTCGACGCCCATGGCAAAATGTGATGAAAGAGACGTCTGAGCAGACCTCACATTACCTTTCGTTGGCCAATCAGAAGCGAGGATTCAACAAAGCTGTGTAATATTAAGCAAAAGAGACATAGAGACGCTGGATTTTGTACTTGGCAGAGGTTTGCACCCTTGAAAACACAAAGTGCAAAGTATTTCAGTTCTAGAGGCCTTTAATTTTTTTTTTTTTTGTCAATAAGTAACGCACATTATTTCAATAGATGTTCACCTGAAAAATTAAATAGTTAACTCCGCCAAGGAGGTGATGTTTTCACCAGGGTTTGTTTATTTATTTGTTGGTTTGCAAAATAACTCAGAAAAGTTATGGACGATTTTTGACGAAATTGTCAGGATTGCTCAGAAGTGACCTAACTTAAAACTGATTAATTTTTGAAGGTGATCGATCCGATTCAAGGTCATCAAGGTCAAATGAAAGGTCACGCCATAGTAATAACTCAAAAAAATATGGACAAATTTTGACGAAATTTTCAGGATTGCTCAGAAGTGGACTACCTAAGAACGAATTAATTTTTTGTGGCGATCGGATCCGATTCAAGATCAAATTAAAGGTCACACCTGGGGGGCTAAGCCCCCCATGTCCTTAAAATCTAGTGACACCCCTGAGAGTCACTTTTTGGAAAATACTGTGAAGAAGATTTTTTTTTTTTGACAGTTTTCTATCAGGTATCATCCTTTAGATGCAGAAAGTTATCGGTATTGTTTTTAAAAAAAAAAAATTATCAAGCATCCCTACTATGCGTGCGTTTGTGTCGTACCGGAAGTCGGGATTCGCAACTGGGAATGACGTCACACCCGAGTTGATGGCGTTAGAGTAAACAAGTCGGAAAACCAAGATGGACGCCCCCTACGAAAATGTAAATGTATATGTATGGGAAAGACGTTTGACTCTTAACGTATAACGCTACACGGCGCTAATCCAGGGCGCCGCCATCTTGGATTATGACGTGGTCAAGTCGGGATAAGTGAAGAAATTACGAGTTTACGAGTTGTAAATCCGACTTCGAGGGGCGTTTCAGTTGAAATTTACGACTCGGAACTCATAAATTACGACTTTCTAAATCGTGTGGACTCTCAGTGCAACTTTTAAAAAAAATAGGACACAGTGTAGTGGTTGTGCAGCCTGTAGTGGCTCAGTGAGGCATGGTCGGACTCGACTCAAACTTTGTTTCGGTGGAGAGTGGCGTCCCGTGATTTCCCTCCTCGTGAGCGCTGATTGGCTTCACCCTGTCAGGGTCGACGGACGCCGGTCAGTGAAACGCGAGTCGCCCCGAGGGTCGAGTGGACTGGAATTAACGCAAAGACACAACTCTTTTATCTTTGCCTCTGTCTTCCCCTTTTATCCACTTCTGTCTGATTTCCTCAGCGTAGCCCGGCCTGGCTCGGCCTGGCCTTGTTTTGAAAAACTTCTTCTGTGACCTCCATTTAGCGCTCCCTCTGGACTTCGCGGTCGCACATCCCAGTGTGTGGGTGCGACTTCCACATGAAAAACCAGGTCAAATCCATAGGATGGAGAAGATCACACACACTTTAACCGTCTCCGGTCGGCGTCGTGCGAACCAGGAAGCTCGTCTGCCTTTCATTTAAACGCATTATCTTTCCTCATTTGTTCCGACCGTAATGGCCGCTGGCTGGGATGATGCAATGCCAAATGAAGCTGAGTAATTGAGGACATACTGTGATGAATGGTTGAGTGATTAAACAGCATTAGCGCGAGAGTGCTGGTTTTTTTTTATTGCTGCTGCTGGGAGAGTCAGATAACGCAGGCGGGAAATTAAGCGACAAAGATGGACACACTTTGACATCGACGCTGTGTTCTTGTCGTCTGTGCTGGAGCCGGCAAGTGGGCGGCGCCCTTGAATTTACCGCCCCGCTATTGAGCGCTCCAGTGTATATCAACCAGGCATAGAAATTATTAGGACCACCTGCTGTGCCCATGAAATAGGCTGATTATGCGAAGTGGAAGCCATGATTGCTCATTGATAGCGTCAGCGCCAAACCCACCTGATGAAGATGCTCAAGGCCTGAGATGTGGAATTACATGTAGTTTTATATCAGATGATCAAACTCTGCTACTATAGAATAGTAATGATGATGGACAGGGGTGTCACTAGGTTTTAAGGACCGGGGGGCTAAGCTCCCAGGTGACGCTAACTTGGTCTCCTCCCAAGAAGGCACTTCAGTGTATTTTTTTTACCTTCCAAAAGAGCACTTTATCATGTTTTAACCAGCAAACAGGGTTTTGCCAAACAAAGGGCACTTTACTGCACGTTTTGGCATCAAAAGAAGGCTCTCTAGTGCACTTTTTTGCCTCCAAAGAGGGTATTTTATTGCACATTTTTGCTTCCAAAGAGGGCACTTTAGTGCACATTTTTGCCTCCAAAGAGGGCACTTTAGTGTACATTTTTGCCTCCAAAGAGGGCACTTTAGTGCACATTGTTGCCTACCAAGAGGGCACTTTAGTGCATGTTTTTGCCTCCAAAAGACGGCACTTTAGTTCATGTTTTTGCCTCAAAAGAAGGCACTTTGGTGCACATTTTTGCCTCCAAAGAGGGCACTTTGGTGCACATTTTTGCCTCCCGAGAGGATACTTTAGTGCACATTTTCGCCTCTCAAGAGGGCACTTTAGTGCATGTTTTTGCCTCCCAAGAGGGCACTTTAGTGCATGTTTTTGCCTCCCAAGAGGGCACTTTAGTTCATGTTTTTGCCTCAAAAGAAGGCACTTTAGTGCACATTTTTGCCTCCAAAGAGGGCACTTTAGTGCACATTTTTGCCTCCCGAGAGGGTACTTTAGTGCACATTAATACCTCCAAAGAGGGCACTTTAGTGCACATTTTTGCCTCCCGAGAGGGCACTTTAGTGCAAATTTTTTACCTCCAAAGAGGGTACTTTAGTACACATTTTTGCCTCCTGAGAGGGCACTTTAGTATACATTTTTGCCTCCAAAGAGGGCACTTAAGTGCACGATGTCGCCTCCCAAGAGGGCACTTTAGTGCAAGTTTTTGCCTCCAAAGAGGGCAGTTCAGTGCACATTTTTGCCTCCAAAGAAGGCACTTTAGTGCACTTTTAGAGGGCACTTTAGCACTCATCATTCTATATCTATCACACACCGTATGGACTCCTGAAAAAGCAACATACTTATATGTTTTATTTAGGAATTAGAAATTTTTAGGGTGAATATTCCTGTATTTTATTGTAATTTTTTTTTTTCCTGCATTGCGTGGCATTTTTAGCACATTAGCAGGAATGCAGCACAGCATGGAAGTCAAAGCAACAAATAGATGTCGATGTAGCAATATAAAAAGTATAATAAAATATATACTTGAGATAACTATCCCAATAGTTGCTGCTGTATTTTCTGCACTGCAGCCACTGTCTGGCTCTTGAAACATCACTGAGGTCTCTTCATTTTCACACATATTGAAGTGTGTGGCTACTATATAGATCCCATATGTGTTTTTAGCATTTCACTCCACACGTGTCGTGACCCTCTTCTCAGAAACGAAAGGGTCGGTTATTGACGGCCTCACAAGTACATGAAGAGCACATATGCATGGACACACATGACAAAAAGCTCATGTTAATGCAGGGAGACAAGCGGGCTAACTGTGGATGGACGCTGTCATGTGGTGCCAACAGATTTCCTGGTTAGCGTAGTTTGGTTTCAGCACCGTAATGAGCGCTTTATGCAATTATAGCCAGATGCAATTATAAAGGATAATTTTTTTACTGCGATATTGCGACTTTTACATTAGTAGTTTTTTCACCACAGTCACCAAGGCGCATTTAGCACATATACTTGTAGCTCAATACATGTATTTGTGGCATAATTGATGACATCACATATGTTATTATAAGAAGCAAAGTGTGGGAATTACCAGAGATACGATAATATCTTAATTCTTAAGTCAGGACGTAATCTGCATTTGATTTATCATGATAATATCATGATACATATCAAAATATCACGATACTGAAATCAGGATATAATGTGAATTTGATTTTTAATGATAATATTATGATAAATATCCCAAAACACTGGTGCAAGGCACGTTCTGTTTTATAAAACGGATGGCACTCAATGAGTTAATGTGACATGAAGGAAGTATTTCACTGCTAGTACCTTAAAATGCTAATAAATTAAATAATTCCAAAAAAGATTATTTTTGTACATATTGCTTCAATCGGTGGATTTAACATTGACAACCTCATGACTGTCTCCCTTCTGTCACGTCTTAGCTACTACTTTGGAATAAATTGTGTTCTCCTATTAGCGACAAAAGCTAACAAGTTTGCTAACTTTATTGTCATCGTCGCTTGTTTCGTTACATTGTTAGCAACCAGTTAGCGCGTTATTAATCGCTAATTTTGACAGCCCTACTAATAAGATACAGTTTTCAGTCCGATTTCATTCACATATCACGCCAGTTTATGGCATAATAGAAGGATTACATCAGTGTTTTTCCAACCTAGGGGTCACAACCCCGCATGAGGTCGCCTGAAATACAAATGGGGTCACCTGAAATTTCTAGCATTCAATAAAAATAAAAAAAAAAACTCCCAATAAAAATATTTTGTAAAATGCTGCAGATATTTGGAATATCGGCCCGATATGAGCGAAAAAAAACGAGCATCGGATTATATCGGACTGCATCTAAAATCTCCAATATAAACACTCCGATATCGTCAGTCCATTCCAGAGCAGCATGCAGAGCTGATCACAACAGCTGAGCTAAGGTGCGTCGTTTTTTTCGGAATATTGGCCCGATATGAGCAAAAAAAACGAGCATCGGATTATATCAAACTGCATCTAAAATCTCAGATATAAACACTATGATACCATCAGTCCATTCCAGAGCAGCATGCAGAGCTGATCACAACAACAGCTGAGCTAAGGTGCGTCGTTTTTTTCTGAATATCGGCCCGATATGAGCGAAAAAAACAAGCATCGGATTACATCGGACTGCATCTAAAATCTCCGATATAAACACTCCGATACCATCAGGCCATTCCAGAGCAGCATGCAGAGCTGATCACAACAACAGCTGAGCTAAGGTGCAACATTTTTTTTTCGGAATATCGGCCCGATATGAGCGAAAAAAACGAGCATCGGATTATATCGGACTGCATCTAAAATCTCCGATATAAACACTCCGATACCATCAGTCCATTCCAGAGCAGCATGCAGAGCTGATCACAACAACAGCTGAGCTAAGGTGCTAACAAAGTAGCAAGGAGCAGGAGTGATGTCGGCCTTGTGGCAGGATTATTCATTAAGTCCGATGTTTCCCGTGGTGGCACAGAACCGGGGAGTTCACTATAAAATGAACAGATTCCTGAAATGAAAAAGTCGCGTCGCTGCTGTATTAACTTTACAGCAGCAGCAATGTACGGCTAACTGTTGCTCTCTGTGCTCTACATGCTCCGTCAGGCTTTGCTTTCCGCTTCCTACCCAGCTACCGTAATAAGTGTTGTGTGCGCGCAACATGCTCCACTTCCTACCCGGCTACCGTAATACCTGTTGTTCTTGTCAACACGCATCACAAAAAACAGCATGAACATTTTAAGCGTCCTATAATTTATTTTTTCAAAAAAATGTTTTTATTTATTTATTTTATTCAATTGACGAATATTCTTATGTTTAGTAAGTTATGTAACCCATTGGTTAATAATCAATGGGTCAGTTTTTCCTCATACATACTGTTGCTGACTATTGTTCTGTTAATATCACTTGATCAAACATTTTCGAACATTCCATACTACAAAATAGGTAAGAAGAGTACGTATGAGTAGTGGTGATATCGTATCGGATCAATATCGGTATCGGCCGATAATCAAGGCTGCAATATCGGTATCGTATCGGAAGTGAAAAAGATGTATCGGGACATCCATAATATATTTTATAGACTAAATGTCATCTAGAATTAACATTTATTAGCAACATAATATTACAAGTATTACAGGAAACATCGAAACAAATGTTTCAGTTGTGGATATCTTGGCTCGCAAAAAATGTTTGAGAACCACTATCTATCTATCGCTGTTTCTTCATGCATCTTTGTTCACCTCTGCTTATTGAGATCCTCTTATTTATATATTTCGTGCTCTGCTGCCTTTATTTCAAGCCGTGGCTGATGAAGATCAAAAAAACAAAAACACTTTCATTTCATCTTTTCACAAATCCTTACACATCCAGGTTTGAGATCAAGGTTGTCCTTCGCGAAGACAAGCTAACCAAATTAGCGGACGCGTCGACAATGGAGGCATTTATCATTCCGTAATTGCGAAGGGGAAAAAAAAAAAAAAAGCGAGACAAAGAGAGGGACAGTGAGTCAGAGATTATTATTGTCATCTGTCTTCTTGGCACATTTCAAAGATGTTATTACTGACCCAAAACACGTAGCGGGTCACGGCAATACAGCAGCCATACTTTTAATTTGCGATGGAGTGCTGTCAATTTACAGTGCTTTTTTTTCTTTTTTTTTTTAATATTTCACAGTTGCCTGTGTGGAAAGCAATCAACACTATAATTATATCTTTTGTAGCTATTGTGTTTGGGACAATAGCAGCAGTGGGACTGGTTTATTTCTAATTCATTTTTTATTTTTGCTTATTTTTCCCCCCCTCAATAATGCGAAAATTAAGCTCTCAGTAATCATCACTCACTTGGACAAACTGTCCGAAATGTATTACCAGAGACATACAAGAAGGTCCTGAAGCAGAACTTCACTGAAAAAAATAAAGAAACGTCAACACTTATCTCTGCTAACTCCCATTAGCACCCTTAGCTTCAAGCTTCGGGCCATGTTGAGAGCTGTTTGAGTCAATCACTCCGCTCTGAATATCAAATTTAGACCCTTTAAATGATCTCATATTAAATAAGACTGTAGAAATTAGCGCGTTAACGCGATTCATCAGCATTAATGAGCCAATATGCGCGACGATACTTGGACAAATTGCCCGAAATGTGTTGCCAGAGATGTGCTGGCAGAACTCCATTCAAAAAATCAAGGAAACTAACGACTCAGTCATAACTAACAATCAAAAGTGCTGATAAAGGCAAGCACGCTGCTCTGAATATCAAATATAGCACCTTTAGCAAATTAAATAGGCCTGTCGAAATTAGCACATCAATGTCAATTAATCGCGTTTACGCGCTAATTTGCGTGACGGTAACTCTTTTTGGACAAACTGCCTGATATGCCTTGTCAGAGATGTGCTGGCAGGTCATGAAGCAGAACTCCATTCAAAAAATCAAGGAAACTAACAACGCAGTCGTAACTAACGATCAAACATGCTGATAAAATTAGATTAACCATCTTTTATGAATCTGTCCAAGTTTCTCCTGTAATTCGGCCTACAAATGATCCACCAAAGACAAGACAATCTTTTCATAAACACAGCAATTATCAGAGCTAATGTGGTGCCGCTCTGATTTTAGCATCTTAACCTCATAACTTCACTTTTACATAAAAAAAGCTAATTATCAACAACATTTTCTGTCAATCCTCTAAGCAGTCGTCAAATGATTTTTACAGCTGTAGCTAAAACGAGGCTAAAAACAAGGAAAGCGCTTCTCCTGCTTCGCATCGGCAGTTTCAAAACTTGCGCCACATTTAGACACAAACTATCGCGAGCATGTTGACCAGCAGTGGTGTTATTAGGCTTGTTTTAGGGAGGCAGAAATATTCTTCAGCCCCCCCCCTTAATAATTTGGTGTTGGTTTATTTATTTTTTTTTAAAGTGCAAACAAATTCAGTATAAAGTGGCCAAAATATGAGTTTAAATCAATAATCATATAACCTTGCATTATTCATAAATATCTTAAATGCGTTCATCACCCCTCTTTCTTTCTTTATGCTCCTGCCCTTCAAAAAGTCTTTCCATATAGCCTCACCTCTGGGCTAAGCCCCCCCATCCTTAAAAGCCTAGTGACACCCCTGTTGATTACCATTAGCATTTAGCTTAACGCTTTAAACCTAAAGTGCTACCTGCAAAGAACTGTGACTTTGTAAAAGCCTTTCTCCTTTCCTTTCTCGGCCTGAACGCAAAGCGTCACTTCGTTAATTTATTTTATCATGTTTCACTCTCGAGCTCCGACGCTTCGCCTGCTCTAAATGGAAACGTTTCTGGAATCTAATTTTCGGGCAGACATGTCGAGTCGCCGCCGTCTCAATCAGCGGTGATGGGACGCTCTCCATCCTGCAGCTCCACTTAAGTGATTACGGTTGATAAAACAGGTGCGTTTTTGCATAAAACCTTGATTAACGCCGCTTTAAAGTACGTTCGGTCGTCTTTGATGCACAGTGTGAAAAAAAACGGGGCTACCTTGAAACCACCAGGAAGGAGAAAAATGACTACATGTTTGACCCTTTACTCGTGAATTTTCCGCGGCTTCATTCATCCCGTGATTTCGTTTTCCCCCGTGGAGTTGACTCAAAGTGTACGCGGACTTAAACGCCGTCGGAATCAAAGGCAGCGACAGTGAAAGCGACAGAAGACGGACTCTGAATAATTGAGTCCGCAGAGATTGAAGGACATTTTGATCTTTCACCTTGAAAAGACAGACGAAGCTTAGATTTCTGGTGCGGACGCTCAAACCGTCGCTCTATCCGTCCACGCGTCCATCTTCCTGTCTATCTATGATGTGTAAATACACAACATCAAAGCCTCCCGTCCTCTTCAGATGAGACTCTTAGACTTAAAAGGAAGCATTGTGTTTCCCTCCCTCCTCCTCTCCTTTCATTTTCCTCTCCACTATTCGCCACTTGATTTTGCTTTTTTTTTGCCATGTTGGTAACGTTTGCATATCTTTTGTTGATTACTAGCCGCCATTGAAGAGTCACATTGATTCAGGGGTACAATTTATTTCTGCAAAGGAAAAGGAACCGTACCATATCAGAGTTTATTGAAATAATGAAGCTTCAAAACGGACTTTTCAGCCCAAATTTAGTTTTTTTCAAGACCCCTCAGTGCCTCTTAAAACCCACAAGGACACATTGTCTCATAGAAATTTGTTGTCCTGTTGTCCTAAAGCTATAGTTGGTAATCTTGGAGAGCTAGCAAGATTTGAAAGTGGCACCTTTAAGTCTCCTCGAAGCTTAGAGGATGAGCCATTTCCAAATCTTGCTAGCTCTCTTGCTAGTTCTCCAAGAATACCAACACTGTTGTCTTAAAGCTATAGTTGGTAATCTTGGAGAGCTAGCAAGATTTGAAAGTGGCACCTTTAAGTCTCCTCGAAGCTTAGAGGATGAGCCATTTCCGAATCTTGCTAGCTCTCTTGCTAGCTCTCCAAGAATCCCAACACTGTTGTCCTAAAGCTATAGTTGGTAATCTTGGAGAGCTAGCAAGATTTGCAAGTGGCACCTTTAAGTCTCCTCGAAGCTTAGAGGATGAGCTCTTTCCAAATCTTGCTAGCTTTCTTGCTAGCTCTCCAAGAATACCAACACTGTTGTCTTAAAGCTATAGTTGGTAATCTTGGAGAGCTAGCAAGATTTGAAAGTGGCACCTTTAAGTCTCCTCGAAGCTTAGAGGATGAGCCATTTCCAAATCTTGCTAGCTCTCTTGCTAGCTCTCCAAGAATCCCAACACTGTTGTCTTAAAGCTATAGTTGGTAATCTTGGAGAGCTAGCCAGATTTGAAAGTGGCACCTTTAAGTCTCCTCGAAGCTTAGAGGATGATCCATTTCCAAATGGCAGAACTCCATTCAAAAAAATCAAGGAAACTAACAACGGAGTCGCAACTAACGAACAAAGGTGCTGATAAAATTAGATAAACCGTCTTCACTGAATCTGTCCAAGCTTCTTCGGTAATTCGGCAAATAAATAATCCACCAAAGAGCAACGTTAACGTGTTAATTTGTTACGTGGAATGGATGAAAAGGAAAAGTGCTAGCTTATTTTAGCTAATATGGTGTCGCTCTGATTTTAGCATATAGGGCTGTCACTAGCACATCTCTGTTAAATTAGTGCGTTAAATCTGATTAATCGCATTAACGCGTTAACTTCGACTGCACTACTGTGTGGATACAAGTCAAGTATAGCGCAATATCACAAACTTACCCCAGGGGGGCTTTACAATCCGAACATATTTGCTTCTTTTTATTGTAAATTTGTATTTTTATTCACTCCAAGTAGGGACTGAATGAACCAAAACAACGCACCGATTGCTTCTTAATCAGTCCGCCTCACAGCCGTTTTAACGTCTCCGATAGTGTGAATCAATTCAGGACACGAAACGCCTCTTTGCTTTGCTGGGGTGGTGGAGATTATTTGTTTGTCGGCACTCCACACCCTCGACAACTAAATGAAGACGCATTTATTCGTCGAAAACAGTTCCTGCTGGGGTCCTTCGATTGTTTTGCTCCGTCGTATTTTAACTTTAAAAAAAACTGTGAAGATTTTGGGTTTACACTATCATCTTGGACAGATAATTTAACTTATTTTGAGGACCGTTTTTTGCTCAGATTTAGTGTTCGTATCTTTTTAGACCCCCTTTTTTAAGGGTGTTCTAAGCCTGGGCAGAACTCTTTGTCGTCTTGAAGAAGAGAGAATTTGTGCTTTCCCCCCTCCCCAGATGTCAAACTACACTTTAAAGTGCCTTTTAATGTCAGTGTGTGTGGGTGTTCATGTTTTTTGTACCTTTTTTTTTTTTTTCCAAAGCTTGACCTTCAATGATGTGACTCATTTAGGGGCTGGGGGAAAAAAAATGGCTGAAAATTCTTAGGAAAAGGTTATCTGATTGCAGTGCAGAAGGTCGCTGTTCTTTGCTTCTAAGTTGATTCAGAAAAAAAAAACCAAAATGGCAGCATTTAATGAGGTTTATGAGGAATCCGTCTGTCAAATGGCTACATTCAGACTGCAGGGTTTAATGCCCAATTCGGATTTTTTTTGTGAAATCTGATTTTTTTTGCGAGGTCGTTCACATTTCCAATTAAATGCGACTTAAATGTGATCTCCAGTGTCAACTTAAATCTCTTATCCATGCGCATTGGAGGACACGACGATGTCGCATGCAACGATGTTGCATGCAACGAGCGTGCTCAGTGTTTACGGAAATAAACATGGATGCTAGCGTTGGAGTGTAAACAGCCCGGTTCCGATAAGTTCCGATAAGTTCCTCCAGTTTAGCCTGAATAGAGCTATCCCCTCAAATATGAATTAACTCAGAAACCTCGTTTTCCCTCCACTGACTACTCTCCACATTATCGTCCGCCATGGTTGTTGTTTTTCTTCCCGCTTCCACCTACTTCCGCCGCAGAATAGTGATGTTTGTAGCTTGTTGGTGACGTGTAGGTCGGATGAATGCGACCTGGCCGTTCAGACTGATCGGATATGTATCGGTTTTAGGACCACATATCCAAGTGGCCTGGGTCGCGTTTGAAAAAATCGGATCTGTGTCATTAAAAGATCAGATACAGGTCGCATAGGGGCGAAAAAATCGGATTTGGGTCACTTCAGGCCACAGTCTGAACGTAGCCTATGTGATATTTTTAAAAAGGGTCACACCTGATGAAACTCTAAGGCACTTCTCCACTTCTTACTTATAGTTTTTGAAGAGCGTATTTAAGTTAAGCATGTTTTCGAGGCTACTTACTAACAGCCGTTTTCGCCTTCGTTTGCTTTTTGTCATGCAGATGGCAGATGGTTTCTTTTGTGAATCTTCCTTATAGCCACATAAGAGCTGATCTTGATATCTTTTATTTAACTTTAACTATTTTTAGGCCCAGGTTAAGTGCCTCGCAACGACTCGTGGACTCTACCCACTGCAGCCGAACTGGCGAAGTAAATTTGCCCAATTTGGTTCGCTTTCCTTCAAATTTTGTGAAACTAAACCACACACAAATCTGCCTGCTGCTCTTTAACTGTTATGGAAGGGTGTGCAGTATATCATTCAAGGTTCTTTGGTTACCATGGTGACACACATGCACGTCGATCAAGCAGCGAGCGGGAGTGAAAATAGCACTGTGTTTTGGTATTTCCCCATTAAACTCCAGCAGTAGGATATGTTCCCAAACTATTTATCACAGACATGTTCTTCCAATTAGTCTTCCAGAACAGGAGGTCTGGTTGCAATCTTGACTAACTGTGCTCATTATTGGTTATTTCCTGGTGAGAACAGAATTTCAGGAGTTTCTTGTCGGTGCATGCGATTTCTTGTTTACAGCTCAGACATGTACAGCCACATATCTTGTGGTCTGTTTATTCAGCTGCGGAGCAGGTGTCCTTGAGGATGCTCTCCAATGAATCCAAGCAGGAGAGAGCTGTGAAAGCATTAAAAAGACCCTGCAGGGCTGCGCAGAACACGCAACGCAACAAGGCAAAAGATGCCATGACAGAGTATAGAAATGAGTAAGTAGAACAGGTGGAGTGGGGCGATGGAGGCACGTATCAATCATCAGTGTCGGCATGTAGCAGGTGGACCAGCTCAGCCAGCAGCTGCAGAGTTATGTGAGCATGACTCCACCTCACTGCTTCTGCTGGGTGGGATATGGATATGGATGAGCTGACACAGTGATCACTAATGGTTAGGGATGCACCCATCCACTCTTTTTACTTTCGATACTGACATCTGAGGTTTTGTACTGGCTGATACGGATTCGATGCCGATACAGGAACTCAGCGAACAAACTATGTCTCATTGTGTGGAAAAGACTGGAAACAGATATAAATGATATCTATCTCTCTCTCTATATGTATATACACACACATATATATAATTTCAAATTAGCACATCTCTGATGTATATATATGCACGCACAGATATACATTATACATATATGTGTGTCTGTGTGTGCATTTCATTTCATTTTGAATGCGTATTGACTAGTGGTGGCGATGTATCGTGATATTTTGTCTTCTGATATAATGTTGATTCTTAATTTCTTAATATCAATTTTTATAATAAAAAAATTAATGATTTGGATCATTCAGACACACACACAGAGTACATATATGTGTATATATATGTACATACAGTATTCACGTCGTTTTACCTGGATGTCATTCACGTGAAATTGATTGACAATATTATGTAATTCCTGTGAAATGGATTCAGTGCGGTCGATAAATTCAGAATTCCGTCAGTGACACAGATATCGTGATGTATTTTTCACTCATAATAATAAAAATAATAATTAGGGCTGTCGAAATCATTGTGTTCATCGTGCAATGCTAGCTCTACTTAGACAAACTGCACAAAATGCGTTGCCAAAGACGAACTGGCAGGTCATGAAGCAGAACTCTCACCTCTGCTGCTGTTTTTTTAGAGTTACTCCTGCTAGCTTCGAGCTTCGGCCATGTTGAGAGCTGTGGGAGGCAATCACTCTGCTCTGAATATCAAATTTAGCACCTTTAACAAATTAAATAGGCCCCTCAAAATTAGCGAGTCAATGTCAATTAATTGCGTTTACGCGCTAATTTGCGTGTCGGTAACTCTGTTTGGACAAACTGCCTGATATGCGTTGCCAGAGATGTGCTGGCAGGTCATGAAGCAGAACTCCATTCAAAAAAATCGAGGAAACTAACAACACAGTTGTAACTAACAAACAAAGGTGCTGATAAAATTAGATAAACCGTCTTTACTGAATCTGTCCAAGCTTCTCCTGTAATTCGGCAAATAAATAATCCACCAAAGAGTGGCAACGTTAAAGAGTTAATTTGTTACATGAAATGGATGAAAAGGAAAAGTGCTAGCTTATTTTAGCTACTGTGGTGTCGCTCTGATTTTAGCAGCTGTCACTAGCACGTCTCTGTTGAATTAGTGCGTTAAAGCTGATTAAATCGCAGATATCGTGATGTATTGTGAATGAAATGTCTTGCCATATATTTACTATCGCAGAATCGATATATTGTGACATTATTGTTGTCATGGGCAAAATATTGTGATGGTATTGTATCGCAAGGTACTTGGTGATAGCCAGACCTAGTGTTAATGCTGATTAATCATGTTAACGTGCTAATTTCATATATATATATATATATATATATATATATATATATATATATGAATATCTCTTATATATCTCTTAGGGCAGTCAAAATTAACACATATCTGGCAATGCATTTTGTGTAGTTTGTCCAAGTAGAGTTACCGTTGCTATTTTTCGTGTTAACGCGCTAATTTTGGCAGTCCTATAAAAAATATAAGAAAACTTTGCTCGCTCCATTTTGACAACAAATATGAGCGTCCGTGTGTCGCTACCTCATGACGTCACGACACTAAAAAAAAACCATAAACCTATATACATATAAACAACAGATCTAGAATTTCCTTCAATATCGGTACCAATAGCGATCTCAATATCGGACCGGTGCGTTTCTTACTAATGGTGCTTGTTTGTACTTGTTCCCTCTCCAGCATCCTCATTATTGGCGCTCTTCACGATCACATTCCTTTACCTTCCACTGTTTCCTCTCTTATCCAATTCTTCTCATGTTTTTTTTTCCATCTCAGATACAAAACATACAGTGTTTGAAGCGAAACTCTGCATATAAATTAGTTACGAGCATGTTTGATGTTTGAAGCCCGGAAAGCAGATCACCTGTTCAAAGACACTTAAAACCAGCTTTACGTCTCCCATTATGTTTAAGGACATAAAGCCGCATGTTGTGTCTTAAAAGCTCTTTAAAATCCTGTGACTGATACTAGCACAGGTGTCGGTTTCAATATAATGTTATATTTTACATTTTAGAAAGCATGAGAGTAAAATCGGTGTCACATGAAAAATAACAGCAGGACAGAACTTCAGTCTTTATCATATCTGCATAAAACGCTTTGTATGACGTGGAAATAGGACCGCTTGGGTTTAGGAAAGGATTGTGAAAATGAAACACATTTTTCTGTCCAGGAATGACAGGAAATAACTGCAAAATTGTTAATAAATAATAGAAAAAGTAAAGTGTAATTGTTGCGTAGTTATAGCTAGAACTGTGCGATATTATGATATATAGTGTGATATTAAGATATGTATCATGGTGCGATATTACCATATATATCATAGTATATATATCGTGGTGTTATGTTACAATATATATATCATGGTGAAATATTACGATATATATCATAGTACAATATTACAACATATATTGTAGTGCGATATTAAGATATATACCTTAGTGCGATATAAAAACTTCCGCCATAGGATATAACCCTAGTTTATATCATAATTTTAACATGGAGGCTACTTGGTTAGCTCTGTTGCTACGCTAACGTTACTCCGGTTGCGGTTTAGACACGTCATTTAATGCGCAACTCAACATCGGAATGACTGCTGGATAATCCAAATGTATCATGGGAGTTCAAAACATAATGGTATGAAGGCTAATGTAGCTACAGCATCAGGCTTTGCGCTAGCGTCGTTACGTCACCAGCAAGGACTCGTTTACGACACTAGGTTGCTAGGGAGGAGGAGAAAAAGCAGCGAAAATACGTTAGCAGTAACGTTACATCAGAAAATATACTGTATGTTGCGATATATGTTATTGGGATACAAAAATTAGCTATATCAAGGTATGAAATTTTGTCCAGAGCACTAGTTATAGCTACAAATGGTGTATGAGAGCAGCTGTCACATTCCATGAGGCTACATAGGCATACAGTTTGTATGCAGATATATTTAGCTAATTAGCACTGCCGCCCACTAGCGCTACTTCTCCTGCTGAGCCATTGGTAGCATCGCTACCGGCAGCTAAATGGACACCCCCCCTGCCTCTTACCAGTCCAGACAAAAGTAAATAATTTATCTCGGGTGTTCGTCTCGTCTCGTGTGTCTTCCTCCATCACGAGCAGACTTGAAATAAAACCAGGTATGCAAATCACTTCCTGTTGTTTCTTTCAAAGGCATTTTCCAGTTGATTCTTAGGGATGAACAAGACCAAAGTGCGCTTATGAAATTAACTCCACACACACACACTAAAGCAATCTTTAAAATGCCACTATTATCCGCAGGTAACGCACAGTTTTGTTTATTACACGTGACAGAAGTTCATCGGCGCCCTTAAGCGCCACTTGAATGGTCGTGTTTACCGTCATTTCTGGCCGTCACGTACGAGGGGTGTCACCGCGAGGTCGCCTACGGGACACAGCAATGCATTCTGGTTGGACATGTTCGTAAGAGGAGCCCCTTTAAGGATAAAACTGCACATTGAAATATTGTTCACCAGCACAGAAACGATGACAGACACACTGAGAAATCACATTTGTCTTCCTTTTTTCATCCCCTTCTCCTTAAGGGATTGAAAATATAGTCCAGTGACCAATTTTCCAAGGTTTAGGAGATATAAATATTTCACTCATAAATATTTATACCAACTATGCGGCATCAGTTTTGCCTGAAGAAATGCATTACTCAGTGATCTGTGCTGAAGTTTGAGATTTCCTTCACTGTAAAGCATAATGAAGTGCAAGACGGTATTTTAGAGCTCACTGGATTCTACATGATCGGCAACGAGGCAGAGTGGAGTCCTTATATATGTAATATAATGTAATATTTATTACAGCTGAGTTTTTGGAGCAGTTAAGTGCATAAGAGAAGTGAGCTGCATTCATAAATCATACAACTATTATCAAAAAAATGGGCGTTAATTTAACACGCTAATTTAAGCTGCTAATCAGAGCGAAATAAGCCGATAATTGGAGCGATACCAGAGTAGCTCTAGTAAACGCTGTTTACGAAAAAAATGTATTTCATGTTCCATTTTTCACGTTTCCATTTCAAATTGGATTATTTATTCGCTGAATTACAAGAGAAGCTTGGACCGATTCGGAAAAGATGTTAATCTAATTTTATCGGCACGTTTGATCGTAAGTTACGACTGCGTTGTTAGTTTCCTTGATTTTTTGAACGGAGTTCTGCTTCATGACCTGCCAGTTCGTCTCTGGCAACAAATTTCGGGCAGTCTGTCCAAGTAGAGTAACTATCGCGCAAATTAGCACAGGAACACGTATTAATCACGTGAACGCGAAGGGGTCAACGTCACATGTTCATGCTATTGATTGTCTTCACTTTTGTGGGAATTCTTCTGTTGTTTCTTAGTTACGATGAAAAGAGTTTTTACATCTTTGGAATCAACTGTGTTCTCCTGTTAGCTACCAAGCTAACTAGCTTGCTAACATTATTGTCATCGTTGCTTACAGTTACAGTAAGTTTTTTCGAAAAAACAACCCCCCTTTCAAAAAGTATGAACTGTTTATTCACTGCTAAAACTAGTTTGAGTTTGTTTTTTGCTGCTTCAGAAACGTTCAGAAATGTTCGGTAAAAGTTCTCGTTTCACGAAACGATGCGCAAACACGAAACTCCAGAAGCTACCATGACCGCTAGCATGTTCCTGGGTGGTTTTTACTAGGAACCTCTCGATTCAATTCGATCAGATTTTGATTCTTTAGGTTGCAAATTGATTCAATTCTTGATTCAATATTGTTTCTCGATTGATTCAATAAGTAGAAAATCACAAATAATTACAGCACCTGTTGACAATTTTAAAAATTTTTTTTACAATTTCCATGCCCATTCAAACATATTTTCTTTAAGTCACCTCAAATTTCGAGGGATAAAACTAAAAATTGAAAAAAATAAAAAGTATGTAATAAGTATGTACTTACACAGTATTACACACATACTTGTGATCCAGATGAGTTCAGACATCCGATTTTTAAGTTTTCGCTGTTACCGCTCGCTTCTCCATCAATGCGAATCACACTAATATGTTGCTCACAGCGCCCCCCCGGTCAGAAGCATGAATAGCATATCCTGAGGATCCTTCTGAAATGGGTAATAAAAAAAATTGCGATGCATCAATATTTTCACCCACCTCTAGTTCTTAAAGCGACGCGAAGCTCACTGCGTTATATTCTTGGGGTTTTGTTTGTAAAATGCCGATAAGCAATTAATACGTTTTCGGCTTGTTTTCTTTTAATTTGCGTTTATTTATGCACATCAGGTAATGAACGGAGAACTCCGTGGTAAACAACGGATGCCTCAACTTAATTATTGAATTGAAACCGTTGATAACAGAGACACCTTTCATTACCAACCTTTTGTATTGGAAATTTGCAATCAGAAACATTCAAGCGAGAACAACATTTCTGGCTCAGTGAGTGTGAAGATTTCAATCACTCTCCCACTAAACACAAAGTTACTAAAACAAAGTCTGAAGTTTATCTCGGGAAACATGTTCTGGTACATGGACGGGGGGAAAAAAAAGCGCACCGAGCGACATCTGTACTTGCCGAGGACCGCTGTGCAAAAAACGATGAGGCTGGATAACGAGGAAGCTATTTGTTCTGACGCGAGATAATTAATTTCAGTCAAACGTGCTTCGCTGTCAACATCCTCGGGCTTTAATAATGGATTTCATATTATCAGATTTGCAGTAGTATTTGCATTCCCGAAGAGAGCAGTTGTTTGCACCTTCGCAACGGTGAGTTACTTTGCCGAAATCCAGTTTGTGTTCAAGGAAGATGACATTATATTCAGCAGAAGTTTTCACTCATGTGCATGAAATATTGATTCCTCTATTGTTCCTCACAACAGTGCCGTCATTAGATCTATTTTAAGGGGGGGCTTAAGCCCCTCTAAGGTATTCTTAAGCCTCCCTAAATAATTTGGTATTGATTTATTTACTTTTTATTTTATTTATTTATTTTTTTTCAAAAAAAGTGCAGACAAACTTAATATGGAGTGGCCAGAATATGAGTTTAAATAAATAATCATATAACCTTGCATTCTTCAAAAAGCACTTCAATACAGTTGCACTCCTCGTGGCTTGATTGTTGAAAAACGCCCTTTTTTCTTTATGCTACTGTCAATCAAGTCTTTGCATGCCACTGTATATTGACAAATACATAATAACAATAATATATAATAATAATAACATATATAAATGTGGCTACTTGGCTATATGCTACTTGGCTGTATATATGTGTGCATTTATATATATATATATATATATATACTGTATATATGTATGTATCTATATGTGTGTATATGTACTGTATATATATACTGTATATATATGTATATATATATCTATATATGTATATATATGTATACGTACACATATATGTAGATATATGTATACACGTATATATCCTATATATATATATATATATATATATATATATATACACTGTATATATATATATGTGTACATATATATATATATATATATATATATATATATATATATATATATATATATATATATATATACATATATATATATATAGATATAAACTCACCCGGGGGCTAAGTCCCCCTGTCCTTAAAACCTAGTGATGCCCCTGTCGAACAATACATACAGGAAACATCCTGCACCTATCACCCGTGTAAAATTTATTTTATTAAGGGACAGGAGGGAAATAGTTTATCACGTTCTGAATATTTTAAGACCTAAAATGAAATATTTATACCCTAAATAATGAACTTGCAGCTCGCTGTGTCTGACTTGATGCGTTGCAGTCTCCCAGCAGAGAACACACAGCACCAGTCACCCTTGATTATCTCGCCCACAGATTTGCGCTTCGTCGTGTTTTTTTGTCAATAATGCTGAGTAACGCCTCAGTTTTCTGACTTTGAGCCGGCTCCTCAAGAGGAATAAAGCGAGCGGAAGTAGTTAATTTCAGTCAGGTATCTCCCAGCACTCGTTGTTTTGCATAAACCCATGAATAATGGACCTGCCTCACCAAAAAAAAAAATGGCCACAGTGGAAGCAGAATCTCATTCTGAGAGTCCTACGCCTGGCGTTAACGTGGGTTTGTGGTGAATTATGGCTCGCCATCATTATCCTCCAAAGGTCACGCAGGCCGACAGCAACAATGGGGGGTTCGGGCGACAGATGTATTAGGAAGGCCTTGTCTGTTTTAGGGAAAAGGTCAAAGAAAGTGAGCAACGGCGAGCATGAAATCCTGAGATTTCATGTGTACTTTAAACTCTCTGTGATATATCTTTCGTTAGGTCGCCTCACAAACTTTTTTTTTGCTCTGGAGAAAATCGTCCTATAATTGCACATTTTTCCCTATTTGATCCCAAACGGGATCATTCCGAGACGTTTCCTCTCCTGCGTTTCATATCATCTATGGGTTGCGAATGACTCCTCATTGTCTGACCTTATCATTGGCATGTCAGTCCACCTTGTTCAATAGAGGGGCTTCCAGCTGGTGCGTTGACCTTTTGTCGGCCATGTTGGAAGTCCTGGGAAGCCGTTGATAGCTTGTCATATTTCACACGTGACTAAAGGGTATTAAAGTGTGTTAGCAAATGTTTTGCTAATTTACAAATAATAAATTATGACATTCAGTGAAATATTCTTAAGCCCCCTTAAATAATTTGTTAATGTTGAAAATGTTGGTTTATTTATTTATTTTTTATATATAGCCATATTAGCCTCACCTGGGGACTAAGCCCCCCCCCACATCCTTAAAGCCTAGTGACGCCCGTTTCTGATATCGATTTTATACTTTGGCACATTTCCTCGAAACTCAAAATTCGCACCACATTTAAACACAAACTACTGTTAGCATGTTGATCAGCAGTGGCGTTATTGGGCTGATCTAAAATAATCTTAAGCTCCCTCAAATAATTTGGCGTTGTTTTTTTTTTCAGTGCTGACAAATTCAATTTAAAATGGTGAGAATATGAGTATAAATAAACAGTCTATATAACCTTGAATTATTCATAAATCTGTAAATACCGTCGCCACCCCCCTCTTGGCCTGATTGTTGAAAAACGTACGCTCAAGTGCCCTCTTTGGAGGGAAAAACACGCACTAAAGTGCCCTCGTTGGAGACAAAAATGTGGGTTTTTTTTTCTTTTTGCTCTTGCCCTTCAAAAAGTCTTTGTACGCATGAGCCTACTTTGGCCCAATTAGCCTCACCAGGGGCTAAGCCCCCCGTCCTTAAATCCTAGTGACACCCCTGATTTTTATTTGTTTTTTTATGTACCCAATGTACAACGGTGTGAAAGGACCATTGTTGGTAAAAAAAATAAAATAAAATTGAAAAAAAAAAACATTATTCCAAGTGGCAAATGTAATTACATTTTTGATTTTTTGATTTTTTGTTGGTAAAAATAAAATAAAATAAAAACATTATTCCAAGTGGCAAATATAATTACATTGTTGATTTTTTTTAAAATATCTTCACTCAATGGATGTTATGTTGTCACAGGAAGTTTCATATGGTGAACGCACAAACAACAAGAGGCAACCTGACAGTGATCAACAAGCCAACATTGCTCTGCTTTTAATAGAGTTTCTGCTTGTCGAGATTGTCTCGAGGTTACGGACGGTGTGGCTTTGTTGGCATTATTACTCATATAAAAGTAATGTAAAGACGTGTCTAACCTGGTTTAAATATTTTTCCGTTCGCCATTATTTACACACGGCGAGTCAAGACTTGAATCCTTTAACGATGCTCTTTGGTGGATTATTTGGTTGCCGAATTCCAGGAGAAGCTCGGACAGATTCAGAAAAGATATTTAATCTAATTTTATCAGCACTTTTGATCGTCAGTTATGACTGAGTTGTTAGTTTTCTTGATTTTTTGAATGGAGTTCTGCCAGCACATCTCTGGCAACACATTTTAGGCAATTTATCCCAGTACCGTCACACATATTAGCTCATTAATCACATTAACATGCTAATTTGGACAGTCCTATTTAATATGAGATCATTTAAAGGGTCTAAATTTGATATTCAGAGTGGAATGATTGACTCCCACAGCTCTCAACATGGCTTGAAGCTAATGGTGCTAATAGGGGTAACTGTAAAAAAACAGCAACAGCTAGCAGAGCTAAGTGTTTAGCTGGGAGGAAACGCTGTGACTCGTTCGGTCAGGATGATGTTATCAACTCTAACCGTCGTGTGACCTAGCAAGCTGACTCTAATTTAAAAAAAAAACAAAAAACAAAAATGAAAACAAAAAAAAATCCATAATTCAGCAATTATTTTCTCACACGTGTAATGTGTAATGTATAAATAAACTGTATTCTAATCCACTTTAACATGTTGAAGTCAGGAACTTCTGAGCCAACGTTCTTGTGCTTAATTTGAAGATCGTTGCTGACGTGAAAGTAAAAAAAGTCACCAATTTGTGAGATTGCATAATTTAATTTCCGTATCAAAATCATAATTTGTGTATTTAAGTGTTTTTCCAATAAGTGTCCTTTTGATGTCGACTAGGGATATTATTGGATGATATTAACATAAATATCAGGAATATCGGTATCAGGTTCAACTACTGAAGACTTCAGCGTTTCCAAGCCTCCCTGAACGCAGCATGCAACGTTTACGCTTGATAACGTATTACACAAACAACAAGTGGACTGCTAGCCGTGGCTAACAAGCTAGCTTGTCCGGTGCCTGACAAACGTTACGCGTCTCGTTTGAATTATTTCCAGTGTGTTCTACTGATGGTAAATGTTCCTTCACACATGAGGAAACAGAAATATGGCAGTCATAGAGCCCTGTCAGGATCAGACTGGAGCTTCATTTGTTGAACTTTAAAGGAGGACTATGCTAACTGCTAGTCTGGACTGAAGCTGGTCAACTTTTTTTCTGCCTTTCCTAGTTTTATTTGCACTATTTTCTGACAACCTATCAACAATCTGACTTATCCTCCTGGGTGAAGAATCAGTTATCTGTCTTTACATAGAGTCACTCATACGGAGGCTTCCATGTCTTTCCGGTCTATAAAAAACTACGAACTGCCAAGAGGGACATAAAGCACTACCTGCTAGTACCCATAAGACAAAATGCATTTCTGCGTTTTGCGAGTCGCTTTCCACAGAGAAGCAAGGTGGAGACAATGGTCTAAAGGCTGATTCATACTCGAGTGGAACGGACTCTGCGGAGGTCCGTGCGTACTCAAAGTGGACGTCCGCATGGTCCGTGCGCGCAAAACTCAAATTTTACGTCCGCGCGGACTCCACTCCGCACTGGTGTCACAAAACGCTGCTCAGCATGTGTTTTTCACACCGACCCGTGTTAAATGTGACGCCTATCGTCTGATTCACGGCAATATCGCAGGAAACGTGTGCGGCTGTACGCTCGACTATGAAAGCTCTGAGCGGTGTGGACAGTCCGCGCAGATACAGTGCCGCCGACAGTCCTTCCCAGTATGAATTGGCCTTTACTTACCCAGCGCTGAACTAAAACCTGCACCATACTTATGCCGCCCTGAAGGATGACGAAATCGTCATCGCCAAAAAAAAACGTAAAAGGGCCATAAAATGACCGGAGCTCACCGGGGATCCGCGGTGAGTGGCCGTCCGGGAGCGCCCCATGCCCGGCCATGGCCGGCCAGGGAGTCCTCCGGACCAGAGGAGGGCTGTGGAGGTCCGGGGAAAAATGACAGTGGCTGCCTGGGAGTTGACCCATTCCGCTTACCGTAGTTCCAACCATGTTGCAACGCATGCAAAGTCAAATTTAACCACTAGATCGGAGAAAAAAATTGCACAATGTCCATTTAATAACTGTATTTTTGCCACGTCCTGGCCAGTTCGTCATCGACATTTGCCATACGCAGTAGAACAAAGTAAGGAAATTTAAAAAGATTTATAAACGTATATACAGTGCAGAATAATGCAAAAATGCAACTACAAGAACAGAAGTTCAACATGACTATTCAGAATATGGTTATTCGGTTTCCAAGATCGTAAAAAAAAAATTCACTTTAAAAAAAAATGGCAGTTTTCTACTGCAGGTGAGGTTGGTGTCTTATTTTCTAGTAAGACATCACAATAATAATATTAGTAATAATGTGTTAAATCCACAACAAATTGAGTTTTGGTTTCAGTTGATATTGGAATGGGAAATAAAGATGATATTGGAATATCGGATATCTTCCAAAAAAAAAGAAAAAAAAGGCCAATATTTAGCATCCCTACACACAAAAAAACACATTATCAGCTCCTCCAGATGGACCGGACCGTCTCTCTTTGTCACTACGAAAGGCTAGAAAGGCTCCAGATGAGTTTATTGAGTCTACTTTTGTCTCCCCAGGAGTACCAGATCGATATTATCTTCGCCCAGACGTGGGTGGACACCCGTCTGCGGTACAACAGCACCGGCAACATGCGGCTAACCCTGAACAGGTATGCTGGATTCACTGAGCTTTATTCCAGTTTTTACGGGCGTAGCACTGATATCCATCTGTTGCATTTAGATCTGTGACTCTTTCTTTCCACAATATTCTCCTCTCTTGGGAAAAAGCCTGTAATTAATGGAACAAATTGATTGATGTGCCGAGTATTTTATTACTCTCTCGCTGGGAAGTGGAGCTGCTCGGTGCATTTCCGAGAAATATGAAGAAATTCAAGAGCAATCATGTCTCACCCCCTATCCTTCACTCTCTTTGCTTTTTATTCAACCAGCAACATGGTTGGCTTGATCTGGCTGCCCGACACCATCTTTAGGAATTCCAAGAACGCCGACTCCCACTGGATAACGACGCCCAATCAGCTTCTCCGGATCTGGAACAATGGAAAAGTGCTCTATACGCTGAGGTAAACCGCATGACAGCACAGTATGATGCAAAGAGAGTGAAGAAATGGAACACAGCGGGAAAAGTTGCTTTGTAACGTCGTGCGATTAAACCTTAACCACACCGACAGTGGAGACGTCTGTTTTATCTGCGCAGGATTTAAATTCATAGTTTTGTATATTTTTTTTTAAGTAAGCTTGCTAAAAGCTTAACATCAACATTTTGTCTGAAGCTGTGAGCAGTAATAGGCAAGTACTGTCACGTTTTGCACTCTAATTCAAGCTGCAGTCATCTTAAATTCATGTCTGTTGCAGTAGCTGCCAGGGCAGGGGCATTACTAGGTTTTAAGGACGGGGGGGCTTAGTCCCCAGGAGATGCACAATATATAGACACACACATATATTTAAGTAAATAAGGTTATATGATTATTTATTTAGACTCATATTCTGGCCACTTTATAATGAATTTGTTGGCACTTTTTTTGCTTTGTTGTAAAAATAAAAATTCCAGTGAACACACCATAAGGCAAACTCCCCAGGGTCCTAAAGAGGAAATGGTAGCAGCCTGTGCCTGTTGATCATCATCATTTTCTAGTATGTCTACCGTAATAAAGGCCAAAATACACAAAAATAACTTATTGAGGTATCGAAAATAGTATCGTTCTGGAATCGGTATCGAAAATTTAATTTGTCGGCATTTGTTTGGTTGTAAAATAAATAAACTAATAAATAAGCCAACACCAAACTATTTGGGAAGGGGGGGTGTTTTAGGGGGCTTCAGCCCCCCCAAAAAATAGGCCTAATGACGCCACTGGAGTAGAGTATTAAAACACATGGTTAAATGTTCCCGTCAAGCTGTAAGTTTGAGTGCCTACTTGCCCCTTTAATTCCAATTCATAAAACAGCAAAAGGTTGTTGTTGACAATTCTACAATGATGAAAGTATAATACGTCCAATAAAACGTAAAAAAAAAAAAAAATTCCAGTACCAGGACAGCAAAGAAAAAAAAAACACTAAAAAGAACAAAAGTAAACAAAAATTCAATGAGTTGCTAAAAAAAAAATAGATATTCCCTGCCCTCAACCAGACTTCAAAATAAAACAATCAACACAGTAAATTATGGAACATGAGAAATCTCCTGTTTAGTTTCCATAGCAGCACTTAGATCTCAAAGAGGAACATGGATGTAATTTTATATTTCGGAGCCACCAAAACGTGACACATTTGATCTCCGCACTTTGTTTTCAATTCTGAATTGAGAAGATCTGTTTCTTCACCTCAGCACAGAAGATAAGAAACATCTGTTGTAACATGTCATGTGTTGATACTTGTTTCTCTCTGGTAGAGAAGTGACAAAATAACACTGTGTCAGTGTGAGAAAAAAAAAAACAGTCCGGATTGAAGTGGACGGGTTCTTTTTAAATTTGAGTGACACCTGGGTTTATGAACCCTCAAGCTCTGACATGAGCTTTTTCTGTCCTGAGGATCCAGTTTCACCTGGATTTCTAACTCGACCTTGTTCAAATAGCAAATACAAGCGCGAGCGTTTGTTTTAAAGCCTTGGAGGAGCAGATTCGCAGCTCAGGTCCTGTCACAGGGCGGCAAATCAATTTTTTAAAGGTGCGCTAGAGTGACTAAGAAAAATTAAAAAATGATGGAAAAAGTCGTTTTGAGCTTCCGAACTTCCAGTTTTAAAGCAGCACGGGTCAATATTTATTTATATTTATTTAATGCCTGTAGTGACTATGTTTAATATGGCAGATGTCACTAATAATAAGTAGGGATGCACGATATGTCGGCATTAATATCAGTATCATGCCAATAAGTAAAATTGGACCGATATTAGCAACCGATATTTATTTGGCTATGTAGTATTTGATAAATGTCAGGGGTATGGTCGTTAATAAGGTCAGACGTCCCAGATTTCCAGGGAAAGTCCCCGTTTTGGATAAAACTGTCCCCAAAAATGTCCCCAATTTATGATTGCGAATAAAGTTATTTTTTTACATAAATGTCCCTAATGTGTGATTGCGAAAAAAAGGTTATTTTTTTACATAAATGTCCTCAATTTATGACTGCAAAAAAAAGTTATTTTTTTAGATAAATGTCCCCAATTTATGATTGCGAAAAAAGTTATTTTTTTACATAAATGTCCCCAATTTATGATTGCGAAAAAAAGGTATTTTTTTACATAAATGTCCCCAATTTATGATTGCGAATAAAGTTATTTTTTTACATAAATGCCCCCAATTTATGATTGCGAATAAAGTTTTTTTTTTTTTACATAAATGTCCCCAATTTATGATTGCGAATAAAGTTATTTTTTACATAAATGTCCCCAATTTATGATTGCGAAAAAAGTTATTTTTTCACATAAATGTCCCCAATTTATGATTGCGAAAAAAAAGTTATTTTTTTACATAAATGTCCCCAATTTATGATTGTGAAAAAAAGTTCTTTTTTTACATAAATGTCCCCAATTTATGATTGTGAAAAAAGTTATTTTTTTTCATAAATGTCCCCAATTTATGATTGCGAAAAAAAGTTATTTTTTTTACATAAATGTCCCCAATTTATGATTGCGAAAAAAAGTTTTTTTTTTTATAAATGTCCCCAATTTATGATTGCTAAAAAAGTTATTTTTTTTACATAAATGTCCCCAATTTATGATTGCGAAAAAAAGTTATTTTTTTACATAAATGTCCCCAAATTATGATTGCGAAAAAAAAGTTACGTGTTGACATTATTACTGTAGCTGGATGGGAAGCGCGAATGAGCATGTTGCACGCAGACAACAGTTATTACGGTGTCTGGGTAGGAAGCAGAACGCGTGAGAATAGGTATTACGCTAGCTGGTTGCTACGATAAAAACTGTTATTATCTCTGAGCTGGAAATGTCAAATGTCACAGGAGTTTTGCATGTTGAGGGAGTTAAACTGTACTTCAATTCATAAAACTGACTTCATTATTATTAATTATTGAATTATCTTGGACTTTCAGATATTAAATTTAATCCTCATCAGAAAAGTTTAAGCAACATTAATATAACCTGCAGTCAGCTGGTGCGGCGATGAGAGCCGGAGGACTCAGCCTCGGTGCCAAACAATTGTAAAATGAACCAAAGGCTTTTATTTTGCTGACAGATAAATATAAATGTAAATTTTGAAAATAAAAGGAGAAATTCATTTTGCAAGACTTTCAGCTTTGTAGTACAAAATTTGATCATTATTTATCAACTTTTTACAAAATAAAATAACATATCGCGATAACGATAAATATTGGTTATCGTCCGTAACAGCAATATTATCGGATAACGGTATCATGACTCATAAACTCACTGTGCGCTTTTAGCGCAGCACAACAGCAAACACAGTTAGCAGCTAGCTAGCATCGTGGAGCATTTAGCAGCTTATGTTACTGCAGATGTGACATCAATCGAAACAGTCGGATTTCTTACTCATTGCGTTTGATGATCACATATAAATATAATAATTTCGATATGCTTACCATTCACTTTAATTATTGCCTATATTCTTTAGATTTGATCGAGCCTGTATGAAACAGAAAAACATGTCTTCGAGTAGTTTTCGTGGTGCTAATGGGGCTCCTCTTCTTCTACATTTCTAAAAATACACAAATGCAAAAACACTGTCTCAAGAAAGTTCCTCCACACCACTGACATCCCACAAAATGTTTGTCTTTTAATAGCTAATTTCACTTCTGCTAATGTGCACCGCGGTGATGAATTTGAAAATGATTGTTTCATTAAAAGGATATTAAGTGTCGAAGAGGCGTGCGTTTGGGGGCGTATTTGCATCGAATGATGCATCCCGGCAGCGTTCGCTTCCCTCTCGCCCATATTTGGACTTCCTGGCTCCTGAGAGGGATAGAAGTGGATGCAAATTGGGTCTGAACAGCACATCATCTGCACTTTGTTCACCTACAAACAAGATGAGCGAGTCAGTGAATTAATGAGAAACTGTAGCGGGGACAAAAAAAAAAAAAGCCCATTTTCATGATGCTCTTATTTTTACAGGCATCATCACAGCGAAAATTAATTTTAAGGCTGATATAGTGAAGTAACAAGCCGTGAATATAAATCGAGTCAGATTTATAGTCGACATAAAACTAATCCCCTGCGACTCTGAGCTCTTTCCGACACATCTGCTGTGTTGACTTGCCCAGCGATCGGAGCTAAGCGCTGCTGTTTTTAGACGCTCCCATGCCTCTGGGCCCTGACCTGTACGTTCACGGCGTCTCCGCTAAAAAAAAAAAAAAACATGTCCGACGCTGATGATTAAACGGTTCTGTCAAGCAACCGAGTGCACCATCTGGTTGGAAGCCTTCATATAGCAAAAAGTGCATTATGCGGTGGATAGACCGTGTGCTTCGCGGACCGAAAAATTACAGATGCGTAACTTTTTTTTTTCGTGTCTTTGTCTAAATTTTCACCTCTCTTCCTTTTCAGGATGACCATCAACGCTGAATGCCAGCTGCAACTGCATAATTTCCCAATGGACGAGCACTCCTGTCCTCTCGTCTTCTCCAGCTGTGAGTATTGGCAATAGCACAACACACACACAGCTGCGCAAACATGCACGCACACATGCATAACGGCGTCTTTACATGTAGCACCTGCTCAAGTGAAACACTCGAAGTGAGCGCAAGATGATGACCGTCGACAGAAATAAGCTGCACATATCGCAAGGAGATGGTTTCTCTCTATCTATGATCACTGTTGTAGTTTATCCACATATCAAAAACTAAACTGGTGCATATGTACCCAGATGTTGACCCTATATATCATCGGAATTTGCGATATTGGGCTATACCAGTCCCGGTGGCATGGACGGGCATTGGTGGGCCGTGCCTGCCCACAGAGTCAGTCGTGCCCATCCTGAGCTGGAAGCTGTTTATTTGGGTTTTGTTTTTTTACATCGGCGTGACCAATTCTTATTCCTACACTATATTCCCAAAAGTATTCGCTCACCTGCCCATTCCTAATCCACAGGGTTCAACATGACGTCCACCCTTTGCACCTATAACAGCTTCAACTCTTCTGGGAAGGCTGTCCACAAGGTTTAGGAGTGTGTTTATGGGAATTTTGGACCATTCTTCCAGAAGCGTATTTGTGAGGTCACACACTGATGTTGAACGAGAAGGCCTGGCTCTCAGTCTCTGCTCTAATTCATCCCAAAGGTGTTCTGTCGGGTTGAGGTCAGGACTCTGTGCAGGCCAGTCAAGTTCATCCACACCAGACTCTGTCATCCATGTCTTTATGGACCTTGCTTTGTGCACTGGTGCACAGTCATGTTGGAAGAGGAAGGGGCCAGCTCCAAACTGTTCCCACAAAGTTGGGAGCATGGAATTGTCCAAAATGTCTTGGTATGCTGAAGCATTCAGAGTTCCTTTCACTGGAACTAAGGGGCCAAGCCTAGCTCCTGAAAAACAACCCCACACCATAATCCCCCCTCCACCAAACTTTACACTTGGCACAATGCAGTCTGACAAGTATTGTTCTCCTGGCAACCGCCAAACCCAGACTCGTCAGATTGCCAGATGGAGAAGCGTGATTCATCAATCCAGAGAACACGTCTCCACTGCTCTAGAGTCCAGTGGCGGCGTGCTTTACACCACTGCATCCTTTGCATTGCACTTGGCTTGGATGCAGCTGTTCGGCCATGGAAACCCATTCCATGAAGCTCTCTGTGCACTGTTCTTGAGCTAACCTGAAGGCCACATGAAGTTTGGAGGTCTGTAGTGATTGACTCTGCAGAAAGTTGACGACCTCTTTGCACTATGCGCCTCAGCATTCGCTGATCCCGCTCCGTCAGCTTACACCAGCATACCGTTCTTGACAGAAAGCACATGGATGCTTTTTTTTCCGCATTTGGAGTGTTTACAAGAACAGCAGAGACCCAAATATGACAACAAAGGCCCACAAAAATTGATTTTTGCATATGTCCCCTTTAAACATTTTCTAAACCTATATACCACGGATCACATTCAACATGTGCCCACTGTTGTTGATTGATTTTTTTAAAGGATGAGGAGAGGATGAAGCTAATGCACTGAGCCACAGCATCAGCAGAGCCATTGTTGACTCTAATGAGGAAGCATATGTTCGAGAGTTTCTGTCATTTATTCCCACGCACACTGTCGAGTTACTATTTTTTATTTTAGGCATGCAAGTGAGAAAATGATCAGATGTCAGAATGAAGACAAAAGAGATTTTCTTGAAACTAACGTTGAAAGATTTTGACAAATAGGAATGAATATGATGAAGAACAAGACCTAGCATTTAGGTAGGTAAAACATTTAGCAGTGGCGCGTCCAGATTTTTTTGCGTCAAAGAGTTTTGATCAGATTAATCGTAGGTTGTTGCGGATTAATTACGTTTAATCACGATTAAATATAATTATTTTTTAATCTATATTAATCATGTTTTATTTTGGATGAGTAAACAGAAAGTAGGGAAACATTACTGCACTGCACATGGGTTAATTGCGTCAAAAATTTTAATCAGATTAATCGTAGGTTGTTGTGGATTAATCACAATTAATCCCGATTAAATATAATTAATTTTTAATCTATATTAATCATGTTTCATTTTGGATGAGCAAACAGAAAGTAGGGAAATATTACTGCACTGCAGATGGGTTAAATGCGTCAAAATTTTTAATCAGATTAATCGTAGGTTGTTGCAGATTAATTACAATTCATTGCGATTAAATATAATTATTTTTTAATCTATATTAATCATGTGTTATTTTGGATGAGTAAACAGAAAGTAGGGAAACATTACTGCACTGCACGTGGGTTAATTGCGTCAAAATTTGTAATCAGATTAATCGTAAGTTGTTGTGGATTAATTACAATTAATTATGATTAAATATAATTAATTTTTAATCTATATTAATCACGTTTCATTTTGCATAAGCAAACAGAAAGTAGGGAAATATTACTGCACTACAGATGGGTTAATTGCATTAAAATTTCTAATCAGATTAATTATGATGATGGATTACTCCGCATTAATGCGCTAATTTCGACAGCCCTATTTATTAAGTTTCCTATCGCCTTAAAAGCATTGAAATGGTCTGGTTGTATATGACTGGTCATTTGACTGGTTCCAGACAACTCCCAGAGTGCTGCGGTCTAATTTAGGCAATAATCGTTACCTGAAGATGGCGATGTTAGTCACAGTATTATTCAACCCGCATTGAGTCACGAAAGTAAATTGATTATTTTTCGAGCACATATACAATTTGTCCACAGCGTGATGAGACCAGATGTCACAGTGCTGTTGGTAGTGAAAGAGCTATCGACCCCAAATGGGCTCCCATTATCTTCCTGCTCTCCATGAAAGGGTTTTTCCAGACCGTGTCGATGGACATTTTCTCCGTCTCATCAATGGATGAGCAGGAGAAAGGCCTTCGCTAACACCAAATTAAAGCTTCCATAGCAGCGACTTTGTGAGACTCTCTTTGAAATAACATTTACTGTTCTTTATTCAGGATTTTCTGACCACAGCAGGATAATTAATGACGGTTTGAGAAGCCTGGACACTGTTTTTCCAAGTTATTTTTATTCTTAAGCACCCCCTAAATAATTTGGTGTTGGATTTATTTATTTATAACTACAAAAAAAAACAACAACAAAAAAAACGTGCTGACAAATTCAGTATAAAGTGGCCAAAATATGAATTTAAATAATCATATAACCTTGCGTTATTCATAAATCACCCCTGTTGTGGCCTGATTGTTGAAAAATGCACTAAAGTGCCCCCTTTGAAGGCAAAAATGTGCCTTTTTTTCTTTTTGTTCCTGCCCTTCAAAAAGTCTTTGCACACCACTGTATATACACACATATACATATATATCATATAGCCAAATTAGCCTCACCTGGGGGCTAAGCCCCCCCCGTCCTTAAACCCTAGTGACGCCCCTGTCATCGCTCAGTATTTAGTGTATTTCAACAACGTGAATGAGGCCTAACATTAAGCCGTCCTACAGAAACAAATGATGTCATTTAAAAGAAGCTCTCAGACGTCCGGCGTGAAGCAAATTAGAAGCCTCGCTGCAATGAATTCAACGCTCTGAGTATGTTTTGACAGCAGACGTATTCCTGACACCTTGCGAACATGTTTTGTTCATGCTTCCATACGGTTAAAAACATCAGGAAGACTTTTCTGACTCCCTTTAAACGCCATAAAAAGCCTTAACTCTGATTACGAGGATCCCATGCTGTTACCCACACCACAGGAACAGCCGCAATCACTTGAGAACACTCTCCGTGGTGCTACATTAGCATTAGCGTTTACATTTCCTCTGCAAGTACATTCTCATATATGTATGAGTAATTGTTTATCTGTTGGCAGTGAACTTGTCAGAACATTTTCGCAAAACAGCGACAAACCTTTGGGTCTGGGAAGTGAAGTGTGTGTGGAAAACCTGCATTATTTTTGAAAACGATGCTACTTCGCTTTTGATTTATTCCATCAGTAAACATTGTAAACATGAATTTATGACCTCAATCTCTAGTTTCAAGTCTTCTTTTCAACACGGCTTGATTTTAATTTCGTGAATTATGGTTCCATTTAGCGTAAAACTGAGCACAAAGAAGGGGACGCATTAGCTAGCTTGTGATTAGAGCTATGCGATATTACAATATAAAAATCTGTCATAGGAGCCTTGTAACCCTCTGTTGATTGTACCATAACTTTAACATGTAGCTACTTGGTTAGCTCTGTTAGCTATGCTAACGTTAACGTTAAGTTGTGGTTTAGCTACGTCGTGTAGAGCACAACTCAATGTCAGAATGACAAAACTTTTTCATTGTGTGAAGTACAGACATGATGGTATGAAGGCTAATGTAGCTGCTGCAATGCTAGCGCTTTGTGCTAGCATTTTTACGATACCCGCATTCCTTTACGGCACTGGTTGCTAGGGGGTAAGCAGAGGTAAAGCCTCTGACCATATCGGGATACATATCGTTATCGGAATATAAAATTTGCAATGTCAAGATAAAATGTTTTGTCGCTCTGTGTTTACGTCTTTTAGTTCACATTAAATGTAACGGTGCGAATATCTTATCCAGCCTTCATTATACTTGCTCCACCTTCTGGTTGCGTAAAATCAAGATGGCGGTGGCGAAAACGACACGACGAGTCCACAAACTAGTTACAGTGACTACATCCGTTTCTTTTATTCAATTGTTGACACAAATACGGCATGCATTTAAAGATATAATCAGCGGTTCTTTCACTCCAAAAAGGTGGCAGGTTGTCGGATTTCCTGCTTCGCAACTTTTCATTTCTGAAAAGCTCATCTAAAAATGGCGCTGTGTTAAACCGTTGGGTGTCAGTATAAATAACAAGGGGAAAGAATCGTGAATTGCTACAGTTTAAACGTATTCCCAAAGCAGCTGACGCTGGAAATAAACTGCCAGTGACCTTTTGTGCAGGTGTGGTTGTTAAAAAGAGTCGGCGCTCTGCGGTAGGTGGGAGGAATTGTGCTTAGAGTCGGCTTTTTTCTTGCCTTTCGCTTTGTGATGACTTGTCGTCACTAAACGCACCGTAGTGGATTCCAAAGTAAAAGCCTGATGCATGGTTTCTACAGCCGCGTCATGACATATCTTCTTAAATATTGAACGTTTTCAATAACTAATAGCTCGACTCAGGGGCGTCACTAGGTTTTAAGGAAGGGGGGGCTTAGCCCCCAGGTGATGTAATATATAAGGCTGTATGTAATTTCATATATATACAGTGGCGTGCAAAGACTTTTTTTATCATCTAGCTTTCATTCCCTATCCTCTCCTTTACTCTTCTTTTAGTTTTTATATATATTTCTTTTATTTTTTATTTTTTAAATATTGTTTGTTTTATTCCATTATTTTTTTTTAAAGTTTTTTTTTTTTAAGTATATGTACGATTATATTGTACACTGTACAGCACAACAACCGAGGTTGTTCGAAAAGTGCTTTAGAAATAAACTTTGACTTGACTTTGTTGCGCGTTTTTTGACAATTTTCAAAAATTTTCAATGGGGGGGTGACCGTATTTAAGTGATTTATGAATTAATGCAAGGTTATGTATTCTACATATTCTGGCCACTTTATATTGAATTTATCGGCACTTTTTTGTAAATATATATATGTGTGTGTGTGTGTGTTTTACAGGGGCTTCAGCCCCCCCTAAAATAGGCCTAATGGCGCCACTGGTTAGCACCTTAGCACAGCTGTTGTTTTGATCATTGGGCCTGTGCTGATTGGATAGAAGAGCTGGAAAGGACTGATACTACCGAAGTGATTTTAGATGCAGGCCTATTTAATCCGACACTCATTTTTTTTGCTGAAATCAAACAAATATCTGCTCAATATCTTATCAAGACACCCCTAACATTCATTAGTAACCTGAAAGTGAAGAACATGTTGCTTCAGGGGGCTGTAAACACATCTTGTAGCGATGAAGCTACACTGCTAACATAATTGGACTACAGCTCGCAGTAAAAATAATTGTACAGAAGACACCGAGAGAAATATGATTGCCATAATATTCGTGGTTGGAAAAAAAAACAAAACAGCCCTCTTGCTCTTCTTGGTTATAGATGGCTATCCTCTAAATGAGACAATTTACATAATTAGTTTCCACTACAGGGCACAACAAGGCTCGCTCATTATAGCTGTCACTCATTTTTAACGTCAAATTGCTTCAACTTGTGGAATGAGCCTAGCTTCCTTCTTCTGTTTTTAGCTTTAGCATGGAAAGCCCTGAGTTTAACCGCTTCATCCACATCAGTCCTGCTGTTTTTTTAATGGCCGACACGTTCAGGATCAGCTGAAAAAAAAGGTCACTCCTCCACTCAGTGAGTTATATGATAGAGTCATAGCCAGGGGTGTCACTAGGTTTTAAGGACGGGGGGCTTAGCCCCCAGGTGACACCCCAGGTATAGCCAAGTTAATATCGTGATATCGATATATATCCCGATATAGTATTTTTTCTGTTTTTACTTTCCATTGTGTCTCCTCTGTGGCGTAATCCCTTATTTGCTTTTATTCTGAAAGTTTACTTTGAGAGCGACCGGAAGTCCGGCTGTTTGCGCTGTATTTTCCTATGCAGTTTGGCTGCTAATAAAAATGTGATACACAACACAACATCCTCCATGCTGCTTTACCTCTCTTTACTCCCGGGCTACAACTGCCGTAAACAAGTCCCTACGGGTGACATGAACATGCTAGCACAAAGCACTAGCGTTGCTGTTGTTACAGTAGTCGTCATACTATTATGTCTATGCTTCATACAATGAACATGCTTTGAACTCTCAGAATACATTTGGATTATCCAGCGGTCATTCCGACGTTGAGTTGTACTTTACACGGCGTATCTAAACCACAACCGCAGTAATGTTAATGTTTATGTAGCAACAGAGGTAACTAAGTAGCTACATGTTAAAATTACGATATAAACAACAGAGGCTTATATCGTACGGTACCGCACTACGATATATATAGTAATATCGCACAGCATGCGTGTGTATATATATATATATATATATACACACACGCATATTTGTAGCTATATATATATATATACGTACACATATGTGTACGTATATATGTATACATATATATACATATATACGTGTATATATATGTATATATATATATACATATATACTTACATACGTATATACGTGTATATGTATATGTCTGCACCTTAATTTTTTTTTTTTTTTAAATAAACCTGCTCCAAATCGTTTGGGGGGGGGGCTTCAGCCCCCCTTGAAATAGGCCTAATGATGCCACTAATATTACCCGACAGAAATCATCATTTACAAGAAAACATGTCATTACATTTCATTTCCTCTGAAAGAATTGTCATTTCCCAGCCGATGACAACAGGAACATTCATTTCATTCCAGAGTGCATTTGACTTGAAATAGGTGAAATTATTTGACTGAAATTAAGATTGTACGAGTAAGTAGAGGCACTACAGCAGAATCCAAGCAAACACGTTGACAGTAATTGCTCGGTTGGTCTGCAGTCCTGTATAAATTAGTATAAATCATGCATACAGTGAAAGTGGGATTGCTGTATTAATCTTCCCTGTACTCATTTTCTTTCACCCCTCTCAATGTTTTCAGACGGTTACCCACGAGACGAGATCGTGTACAAGTGGAGCCGAAACTCGGTGGAGACCTCGGACCAGAAATACTGGAGACTGTACCAGTTTGACTTCATGGGGCTCAGGAACACCACAGATGTGCTCACGACGACGGCGGGTGAGGAAGACGGCAAGCATTTTCACAGCGTTATGACTGATAATATTAATAAAGCTAACCAAGCACCTGCTTCGGGCCTCCTGCCCTCTAGTTGGAAACATTTCCCCCCTCTCTATTTAGTAAAATGGTTCAGTCCAACTGCTCCATCAGACAACCTGCAGAGAGCTAACTTTTCACATGGAGGGTCGACAGTATGTCACCCAGTTCTTTCATAGGCAAGGTGCTTCATGTGATGGAAAGTTCCGAAACATTAGCCTGTTAGCTCAGCTAAGCTAACTCACTTTTCTCTCCACTATTAGCTCATATTTCTGAAGAAAACGCTGGATTTATTCACTGAGTGCTTCTCCTGCCAAGTAACTGCCATTGTGTTATTTTCACAAATTTAGGAACGGTCGTCAAAAATATCATTAAAATTTATATAAAACAGTATCAAAATGGCTACAAGATGGGCCAGTATTTTATTTTTTCATGGGGCCTAAAATCCTGAGTGTATATACTATATATAAACAGTGTTATTGGCAGTAAAGGAGGGGCCCCAAATTTGAATTTTGCTCAGGGCCCCACAGAGTTTTGGGCCGGCCCTGCCCTGAGCTTTTGCACGGGTTAATATTGGCGCCATGCCCATAAATGTAATCATAAACCGACAAGTTCAAATCTCATAAGTATTCCCCTGGGGTGGAAGGCCAAATAGTTTTTTTTATACTGACATTAATCACCCAGATTAAAGATTAACAAGGAAGTTCAATTATTCACTCTTCCCGTGCTTTCAGTGCGATCGCTCGGCCTTGATGATTTAATTTAAGTGTGGTAAATGTTGCTCCAACAGGTGCCCATAATTATACCAACGACTGGCACGGGGTGGACGACTTCCGAATCCATTTTTAACGCCTTCACGTGGCTGATTTTAATCGCTCAATAAGCGAAGCGTTATGTACGAGGGACGTGGAAAAAAAGAGCGTGACGCGGCAGCGATTGTTAACCCCTCTTAACCTCGTTCACGAGTCGCATTCATCCCCTCTAATTTACGCCGTACGGCCTTTTGTCTTCATTGCTCGGGCGGGTCTGCATAATGTGACCTAATTCAGCTTTCCAAGAGCCAGACGTCCGTTCATGAATATTCGAGGAACAGGAGTAGATTAGGAAGGAGATAACAAGGAGTGGCATCATATTATGAAGGAGCTCAGCTGAAAAGAGTCGGACAGCTTCAACGTGAAAGCGTGATGGCTTTTTCAAATATATCCTATTTCGCTGAAGATGTAAACAAATATAATCAAAACCAGGGGCGTCACTAGGCTTTAAGGACGGGGGGGGCTTAGTCCCCAGATGAAGCTATTTTGGCTATGGAGTAAAAAGGAAAAAAGGTGTGTTTGACTCCAAAGAAGGCACTTTAGTACGTTTTTGTCTCCAAAGAGGACACATTAGTGCATTTTTGCTTCCAAAGAGGGCACTTTAGTACATTTTTTTCTCTTACTGCTTGTTTTTGCCACCCCAGAGGGCACTTAAGCATATTTTTTGTCTCCAAAGTGAGCACTTTAGAACGTTTTTGTCGCCAAAGAGGGCACTTTACCGCTTGTTTTTGCCTCCCAAGATGACACTTTAGCGCATTTTTGTCTCCAAAGAGGGCACTTGAGCATATTTTTGCCTCCCAAGAGGACAATTTAGCTCATTTTTGCCTCCAAAGAGGGCACTTGAAAAAAAACGTGAATGTTTTTGCCTCCAAAGAGGGCACTTTAGCACGTTTTTACCTCCAAAGAGGGCACTTTGGCGCATTTGTGCCTCCAAAGAGGGCACTTTAGTACATTTTTTGCCTCCAAAGAGGACACTTTAGTATGTTTTTGTCTCCAAAGGAAGCACTTTAGCATGTTTTTGCCTCCCAAGAAGACACTTTACCTCATTGTTGTCTCCCAAGAGGACATTTTAGCGCTTGCGTTTGCCTCCAAAGAGGGCACTTTAGTACGTTTTTGTCTTCAAAGGGGGCACTTTAGCACGTTTTTGCCTCCAAACAGGGCACTTTAAAAAACATGTGCATGTTTTTGCCTTCACAGAGGGCACTTTAGCATGTTTTTCAACAATTGGCCCATGAGGGGGGCAGCCATATTTAAGTGATGTATGAATAATGCAACTACTCATATTCATAACTCATATTCTGGCCACTTTACATTGAATTTGTCAACAGGTTTTTGTAAATAAACAAATAAATGAATAAACCAACACAGTTATTTGAGGGTGTTTAAAATGTTTTCGGGGCTTTGGTCCCCCGAAATAGGCCTGATGACGCTACTGATCACACCATAAATATGGTGACGGAGGAGCCTCCTGAGCCTCCTGATGGCATTATAAACTAACTCACGCTGTTTTCTCATTCTTTTCCCCTCTGTTTTTTTTTTTCCTGTTTCCTCCGTCTCCACACGCATGATGATTAGATCCTCGGCTAAAAATACCATATCATTAATTTACATGATGGCAAACTGGGAAAGTGCTGTGTTATTTCCTCTCTTAAGTTTCCCTTTCTCTCTCGTCTTTATCCTTCATATTCCCTTAAACACATGACGTATGGGGCTATTTTAATGAGGACAGAGTGGACAGATCCCCAGGACCTCCGCCGCAAATCCAACCGACGTTTGCTTTGTTGTCTCGTCCCGTCGCAAATTCCTCAAAAGCTCCCATTATGCCCTTTTCTGCTGTTACATTACAGAAATGCTGACGTTCTTCCTTTTTCTCTCTTTACCATGCAAATTCTTCAAATGTCTTTTGTAAAGAATCTGTCCTGAAATCGCTGACAAACCCAACGTTCTGATTGCATCACGGCTCACAATTCTCATATTCCTTTTGATATCCCCCTCTGCTTGATAACTGAGGTCCGACATACATCCTGTTTTTTCCTGTAACCAGGCACAGCTCTGGATGCTGAAGTGTTATCCTGTAGTAAGACAGATACTCAGCATTTATATGAGTAAAATAATAAAACAAAACAAAAATGCCAAGAGGGCACTTTAGCATATGTTTTTGCCTCCACAGAGGGAACTTTAGGGCACGTTTTTGCCCCCAAAGAGGCACTTTAGTCCATGTTTTTGACTCCTAAGAGGGCGCTTTAGCGGATGTTTTTGCCTCCAAAGAGGCCACTTTAGCATCCGTTTTTGCCTCCAAAGAGGGCACTTTAGTGCATGTTTTTGTCTCCAAAGAGGGCATTTCTGCATTCATTTTTGCCTTCAAAGAGGGCACTATAGCATGCATTTTTGCCCCCAAAGAGGGCACTTTAGCATGCATTTTTGCTTCCAAAGAGGGAACTTTAGTGTGCTTTTTTTGCCTCCAAAGAGGGCACTTTAGCGCACATTTTTGCCTCCAAAGAGGGCACTTTAACATGCGTTTTTGCCTCCAAGGAGGAAACTTTAACGTGGATTTTTGCCTCCAAAGAGGGCACTTTAGCATGCTTTTTTGCCTCCAAAGAGGGAAATTTAGTGTGCATTTTTGCCCCCAAAGAGGGCACTTTTGCATGCGTTTTTGCCTCCAAAGAAGGCACTTTAGTGCATGTTTTTGTCTCCAAAGAGGGCACTTCTGCATTCATTTTTGCCTCCAAAGAGGGCACTTTAGCACGCGTTTTTGCCTCCAAAGAGGGCACTTTAACATGCGTTTTTGCCTCCAAAGAGGGAACTTTAACATGGATTTTTGCCTCCAAAGAGGGCACTTTAGCATGCTTTTTTGCCTCCAAAGAGGGAAATTTAGTGTGCATTTTTGCCCCCAAAGAGGGCACTTTAGCATATGTTTTTGCCTCCAAAGAAGGCACTTTAGTGCATGTTTTTGTCTCCAAAGAGGGCACTTCTGCATTCATTTTTGCCTCCAAAGAGGGCACTTCTGCATTCATTTTTGCCACCAAAGAGGGCACTTTAGCATGCGTTTTTGCCTCCATAGATGGCACTTTGGTGTGCATTTTTGCTTCCAAAGAGGGCACTTTATTGCCTCCAAAAATGGTATTTTAGTGCACATTTTTCAACAATCGGGATACCCCCCCAGTGCACACCACTGGCCAAGGGGCATCTTTAACTACTACACAGAACATTAGCTTGTGGGGTCGACTCGGGCTAATCAGTATTCTGCAGGAGTGCACAAACGAGTGATTGCTACTGTCCTAGCAGAGTGGAAACAGAGGTGGAGATGAGAAAACGCACTTTTCTACACAGTAATATCCTGCACCATTTGCAGGTAGAACATGACGTTTATCTCTCATGCATTAACGGAGCTTGATCTGAGAGGAGCTACAACGGATCGCTGTTTTATTTACCCCTGCTGGCATCTGAAATAGTTGTTTGTTTTATCGAAACAAAATTATATATAATCCCAAATTACTTTGGAGAGCATCCACTCGATCCCGAACATACATAACATAAAACCAGACAGTTTTATTTTGGTGAAATAGTAAAATAGTTATTTTGTACTGACTGTGTTGTGATTAAAATTCCCTTTATTGTAACATTAACCAGGCAATTTGCAGTCGTAATATATAGTCAATTAATTCTCTTTACACATTACATGCATCCTTCCTTAATGGGCTATAAACCCCCCTTTTTGGTCTTAATAGCATTTTTTGTTTTGGTAACCATGGGATCTACAGAATTGACTCTATATGAGTAGAAGCTGATAAAAAAAAAATTTTTAATCCCCTATTAATAGTAATTCTTCAAAACGAATCCATTCTTAAGAGCTATATGTACAGTGTTAAGTCAAATTAACTGCAAAATACTTTGATTTCAACTATTTTCAGGGTTTATACGGCGCGAAAAACTCTCAGCACTTTAGAAATAGTGAAACATTTAACACTATGTCTGAGTTCCTTCTTAATCGCTAAACAGAGTTAAATTAAAACTAAGGGACAAGATAAGTAACACTGCTGAGATACACCCTGGTTAGTTTTGGCTTCACTCACTATCTACACTAAAAGGTGTTAAAATTATTTGTACAAAATGCACCTGAAACACAGAGGAGCTTTGTGTATTAAATTGTCTTGTCGGGGCTTCATTTTGAAGTGAAAGAAATCTGCACATTTTTGCCTCCAAAGAGGGCACTTTTGCACACATTTTTGCCTCCGGGCACTTTTGCAAACATTTTTGCTTCCAGAGAGGGCACATTTGCACACATTTTTGCCTCCAAAGACGGCACTTTTGCACACATTTTTGCCTCCAGAGAGGACACTTTAGTGCACATTTTTGCCTCCAAAGTGGGCTCTTTTGCAAACATTTTTGCTTCCAGACAGGGCACTTTTGCAAATATTTTTGCTTCCAGAGAGGGCACTTTTGCACACATTTTTGCCTCCAGAGAGGGCACTTTAATGTGCATATTTGTCTCCAAAGAGGGCATTTAAGTACGTTTCTGCCTCCAAAGAGCACAGTTTAATGCATGTTTTTTCCTCCAAAGGGGACACTTCAGTGCATGATTTTGCCTCCAAAGAAGGCACTATATTTCACATTTTTGCCTCCAAAGTGGGCTCTTTTGCAAACATTTTTGCCTCCAGACAGGGCACTTTTGCAAACATTTTTGCTTCCAGAGAGGGCACTTTTGCACACATTTTTGCCTCCAAAGACGGCACTTTTGCACACATTTTTGCCTCCAGAGAGGGCATTTTAGTGCACATTTTTGCCTCTAAAGAGGGCACTTTAGTGTGTTTTTGCAATTTAGTGCGCATTTTTGCCTCTAAAGAGGGCACTTTAGTGTGTGTTTTTGCAATTTAGTGCGCATTTTTGCCTCCAAAAGGGCAGTTTAACACACCCTCCAAACAGGGCGGTTTTAGTGCATGTTTTTGCCTTCATAAAGGGCACTTTAATGTGCACATTTGTCTCCAAAGAGGGCACTTCAGTGCATGATTTTGCCTTCATAAAGGGCACTTTAATGCGCACATTTGTCTCCAAAGAGGGCACTTCAGTGCATGATTTTGCCTCCAAAGAAGGCATTATAGTTCACGTTTTTGCCTCCAGAGTGCACTTTTAGTGTTCGACCATCACCGATCACCATTTAACTCATAATTTGTCAAGTGAAATGTTTAACTGCTCATGTTACTTATAGCTCCGTTAAAGGAGGCCGTCATTGCTGCAGCAAACATCTGGATTTAGTATAAGAAATAGCTTAGATTTATCCATATCTCTGGATTTCCTGTCGACAGTGTCATCGTGAAGTTGTCCCTCAGTGCCTGGATCGTTATTTTTCATTCTCTTTTGTTTGACGAACGCTTGATGATGAGAGAGTGAACGGTGAGGTCATGAAATGAGCAGCTGCCTGCAGTTTCAATTAACAGTCTGACAATGAATGTCAGCTCCCATTAGAGAGTCTCTCTGCAGACGACTGTCAGCATCAGGTGTCCGGAGTAGTGCCTGTTTAAAAGGAAACGCTCTGAAATGACTGCTGTTTTCGCTTCGCCGCAGATAACCGTTACATGCTCACATTAGCGACAGTGTCGCAACAGTGTCGCCGTGACACGGCGCGCTTTTCATCGCACCTGCCGACCGAAACGATTATTCCAATTCCGTGCAGAGTGCGAGGCAGGCAGGGGACAAAAGGCCTTTCTCTACAGATGTTTTATTCAATCCGACATCCTTTTCACCGAAGAGCCTGAGTGGCAGCCGATTATCAAACAGCTGTGTGCAGTAATATTTAAAGTCGTAGGACTTTGTCAAGGTTACAGAACAACGCCGCTGTCAATTAACAAGCCTGAGAGCAGCAGAATAAACTGTTGTATAACTGCTCTAATAATTCCTAATGTTTCGTTTCCATCCCATTTGATCCACACTGTAACTTCATACTTTTGTAGACGGAAATGAGCACTTTTCCATAATAACAACATTGACAAATTGGAGTTTATTATCTATTCACTGCGTACAAATAGCCTTAAGAGTTTTGACACTTTAGACAATCTCATTAGAAAACTGCATCTCTGAATTGGTTTCGGTTTAACGCCATTGACAAAGTGGTTATTTTTTTTTTTTCATGGCGCTCCCCAGGGGTCACTCCTCGGCCCAGATCCGTTTTATCACAAAATCTGCTGACTAATCTGCTGACGGTAATGACAAAGCAGTAAAATGTAGTTGTGGCCAAATTAAGATCCCAGCGTGATGCTGCCTCTAGAGTCATATCAGACCTTTTAATTACTCAATGTGCAGCTACAGTGATTATCAGGGATGACAGTCGCTAGTTTATGGGTGGATAAGATTGTAGGGTCAAAAAAATGCAATGATGTTTAGCAGGTATTCATGGTCATCACTTGAGTTATTTCCTATTGTAAATGTTATAATGTTTAGCGTCTCAAGTCCTCTTCAATACAACGTGATGTTCATTTCATAAATTATGGTTCTATTTAGAGTCAAACAGACATTAAGTAGGAATGCACCGATCCACTTTTTTTTACTTCAGATACCGATACCAAGTTTTAGTATCGGCCGATACCAATCCAATACGACACAGAACAACAGTAGAACATCACACTTCGCTTAAAAAATTGCAGACATTAAGTAGGAATGCACCGATCCACTTTTTTTTTTTTTTTTTCCTTCAGATACCGAGGTTTAGTATCGGCCGATACCAATCCAATACCACACAGAACAACAGTAGAACATCACACTTGGCTTAAACATTTCAGACATTAAGTAGGAATGCACCGATCCACTTTTTTTAACTTCAGATACCGATACCGAATTTTAGTATCGGCCGATACCAATCCAATACCACACAGAACAACAGTAGAACATCACACTTGGCTTAAACATTTCAGACATTGAGTAGGAATGCACCGATACACTTTTTTTTTTACTTCAGATACTGATACTGGGGTTTAGTATCGGCCGATACCAATCCGATATGATACAGAAAAACAGTAGAACATCACATTTGGCTTAAACATTTCAGACACTGTGTAGGAATGCACCGATACACTTTTTTTTTTACTTCAGATACTGATACTGGGGTTTAGTATCGGCCGATACCAATCCGATATGATACAGAAAAACAGTAGAACATCACATTTGGCTTTAACATTTCAGACATTAAGTAGGAATACACAATCCACTTTTTTTAACTTCCAATATCGATACCAAGGTTTAGTTTCAGCAGATACTGATCTGATACAGAAAAACAGTGAAACATCAGACTTAGCGTAAACATTTGAGACATTAAGTAGAAATGCACCGATCCACTTTTTTTTTTACTTCAGATACTGGTAACGAGGTTTAGTATCGGCCCATACCAATCCAATACCGATACAGAAAAACAGCAGAACATCACACGTAGCTTAAACATTTCAGACATTAAGTAGGAATGCACAATCCCCTTTTTTTTACTTCCGATATCTATGTTTAGTATCGGCCGATACTGATCTGGTAGTGATACACATTACGGGCATTTTTTCCAAGTAGAGTTACCGTCGCGCATGCCACTGAGTTAACGCGATTAATCGCCGATACTGATCCGATAGTGATACACATTTGGGGCATTTTGTCCAAGTAGTGTTACCATCGCGCATTCCACCAAGTTATCGCGTTAACTCGCTAATTTTGACGAAAAAACAAAAATTTTGCGGGCGTCCGCACGGCGCGTCACTGGCGCTTGACGTCACTCACAGCGCACAGCATAGAATTACAGTGGATAGATCTGCAGCTATGGATAGGAACAATTATTGCCGATACCCGATCCAGAATTGTTTTCAATATCGGTACCGATACCAATATTGGATTGGTGCATTCCTCCCATAAATCAGGGGACACTTTATGCTGTGATTGACAGTGTTGCCCGTCTGGGAGTCGTCAGTGTTTTAGGAGAAAGGGAGAAAATAGAATTGGGTAAGTCTGATCTGAGTGAACTGGTTCTACGATGTTCAAAAGGTTTTCTCTTCCTTCGACAGGTGACTATGTGGTGATGAGCGTGTACTTTGACCTCAGCAGGAGGATGGGCTACTTCACCATCCAGACCTACATCCCCTGCATCCTGACCGTGGTCCTCTCCTGGGTATCCTTCTGGATCAAGAGCGACGCCACGCCGGCGAGAACAGCTCTAGGTAACTATTTCTGTCGGTGTCCAGTGTTTTATTGGAGCTGATTTTCACATGAAAATAGGAAAATGAATCGGAAGTTTGTAGGATTTAAAGCTTTTTTTAATAATTCCCATTCAGTCTCAGATTTAGACAGCCCGATAGCAAAAGCACTAATATATTTTTTTTTCTTTTTTGACTGGTAACTGCAATATTATAGCTCAGCCTTTGTCGCAGTAGTTATTACCGGCAGAAGCAATCGTATTACTGGAGTGCTCGCACATCACTCAACGTTGTTATGGAGTGAAAGGACAAATGGAGAAAAGGCTTTTTGTGTTCACGTGTCACGACTATGCATGTTTCACCATAAAGCCATCTTTGAAATGTGTTTGTACTGTACGTCCTATCTGTTAGGCTTTTATTTTTTGTTTTTCTTTGCATGAGTTGACATTTATTTTGAATTATTGTCCTTCCATTAGCTCATTTGCTTTGCTGTGGATGATGGTGTTGTGCTGCTAGTCCCTGTTTCAGGTGGAATTTAAGGTAAGTGTCTGTCGACTTCACGTCTCTCATGATATATTGTTGTTGTATGGACTGTACGCAATGTCTTCCTTTGGTTTGAAATGAAATATGCCAACGGTTCGAGGGATGTAAACTTCAGAAGAAAATGGAAATGCAGTTTCAGCGGCACAAGGACATGGGAATGAAGTAAAATAAAGAAATAGTAATAAATACATAGTAAGGATAGACTTAGAAATATAAGACTGATCCAAGGAGTCTAGATCTATAGCAGCAGAACTATGGACTGATCCAAGGAGTCTAGACCTATAGCAGCAGAACTATGGACTGATCCAAGGAGTCTAGATCTATAGCAGCAGAACTATGGACTGATCCAAGGAGTCTAGATCTATAGCAGCAGAACTATGGACTGATCCAAGGAGTCTAGACCTATAGCAGAACTATGGACTGATCCAAGGAGTCTAGACCTATAACAGAACTATGGACTGATCCAAGGAGTCTAGACCTATAGCAGCAGAACTATGGACTGATCCAAGGAGTCTAGACCTATAACAGAACTATGGACTGATCCAAGGAGTCTAGACCTATAGCAGCAGAACTATGGACTGATCCAAGGAGTCTAGATCTATAGCAGCAGAACTATGGACTGATCCAAGGAGTCTAGACCTATAACAGAACTATGGACTGATCCAAGGAGTCTAGATCTATAGCAGCAGAACTATGGACTGATCCAAGGAGTCTAGATCTATAGCAGCAGAACTATGGACTGATCCAAGGAGTCTAGACCTATAGCAGCAGAACTAAGGACTGATCCAAGGAGTCTAGATCTATAGCAACAGAACTAAGGACTGATCTAAGGAGTCTAGACCTGTGGCAGAACTATGGACTGATCCAAGGAGTCTAGACCTATAGCAGCAGAACTATGGACTGATCCAAGGAGTCTAGACCTATAACAGAACTATGGACTGATCCAAGGAGTCTAGATCTATAGCAGCAGAACTATGGACTGATCCAAGGAGTCTAGATCTATAGCAGCAGAACTATGGACTGATCCAAGGAGTCTAGACCTATAACAGAACTATGGACTGATCCAAGGAGTCTAGATCTATAGCAGCAGAACTATGGACTGATCCAAGGAGTCTAGATCTATAGCAGCAGAACTATGGACTGATCCAAGGAGTCTAGACCTATAACATAACTATGGACTGATCCAAGGAGACTAGACCTATAACAGAACTATGGACTGATCCAAGGAGTCTAGATCTATAGCAACAGAACTAAGGACTGATCTAAGGAGTCTAGACCTGTGGCAGAACTATGGACTGATCCAAGGAGTCTAGACCTATAGCAGCAGAACTATGGACTGATCCAAGGAGTCTAGACCTATAGCAGCAGAACTAAGGACTGATCCAAGGAGTCTAGATCTATAGCAGCAGAACTAAGGACTGATCCAAGGAGTCTAGACCTATAGCAGCAGAACTAAGGACTGATCCAAGGAGTCTAGACCTATAGCAGCAGAACTAAGGACTGATCCAAGGAGTCTAGACCTGTAGCAGAACTATGGACTGATCCAAGGAGTCTAGACCTGTAGCAGAACTATGGACTGATCCAAGGAGTCTAGACCTGTAGCAGAACTATGGACTGATCCAGGCACTGCTGCTGTAGTGTCTGGACCAGCTGGAGTACTTGAAGTTTGTCCTGGTCAAAAATTACCCCTGGGTTCCCCAAGACACCAGGGCAATGCCATGTAGAGAAGAAAAATGATTTTCAGGGCCAATTAGAATTGAGATCAGTTTTATAATCCAGGTCCTTAAGGACATAGTTGGTTTCATCTGGCTTGATCGATAAATATACTGTATATAGCAATTTAAGGGTCCGGGAGGTGTCCACTTGTACATGTGATAACAGCAGGAACAGTGTTGCAGAGGGCTGAACCAGGACCACTTTGGTGTCGTCCTTCTGGCTTTCCATTTCCACAGCGCTGGCCTCACTTATCAGCTTTTTTTTAATTTAACTGACAAACAGACGAGTGCCTTGCTCTCTGGCGCTTTGGTAATGTCCGTTGAAAGAGGTTTGACTCTAATTAACTCACTTGACCTGAGAACTCAACTCAATCTGACCTTTCCAACCTCCAGCCACTTCGCCTCCTCCCGATGTCGCTCGCAACGTGACGCCACGCAATCCCGACTACTTTAATTCCACTCAGTGTCTGCTGCCCTTCATCAGGCTGCCAGTCAGCTAATATCACAGAAGGTCATCTGGAACACCTCAGTGGAAATAAAGAAGTTATATTGGACTTCTGTCCGTCCCTACAAAAAAAAAGTTAACCAGTAATTGAACAATAAATTCAATTATACGCTTGTGCTGGGGTGCTGGGGCCAAATTGAGCCTTTGTTCTGAAATATGATCATAATGAGAGATTGTGTTTTGCAACTTTCTGCAGAAGTACTACTGATTGACTGGAAGTGGATCAATTTGATATTTTTATCTACCAAAAGTCTCAAAACTAGTCGATTAAGATCCATTGGAGTGGTTTTATTTGAGGTCGTTGCTCTGCGTTCGTAGCAACTGGCTGTCATTTGATGTTAGTCACCGGTGTGCGCCAGTTCGTCTCGTCAAGCTGTCGAGGCGTACAGAACGTGGGCGGCGGTGTGAAACATGACCAAAGGCAGTGAAAGGCTTGTGATCTCCCTCAAACTACAGGTAGCAGTGAGTAGCAAGGTGCTCCCAATCCTGATAAACATCAACATTCAGCTCAGCAACAAAAAGTCATTTAGCCTTTCTTTTCTAGTACACCGCCTTCGTTTTCAGGTCGGGCCTGCGACCCCGAGGCCAGGGCTGAAAAGGGAACAGGAGATAAGAAGAGGTGGACAAAACAAGGGTGTAAAGTGAAGGCTTTTGGCAGGGAGAAATGTCAGGAGGAGGGAGGAGGATCGGTCGGAACGCAGAGAAAGAGAAGGCCAACACCCCCCCCCCAACCCCTGAAGCCAGTTCGTCTTGACAAGCTGCTAACATGTTCAGCGTGGTATTTCCAAAGAGCTGTCACTCACCTGCTACTCGTTCAGCGGCAGGATGTGTGGACAGCATCGAGGCTGAAGTAAAAGAGCTCTGGTTGATTCCCATTAGACCTCAATCTCTGTCGCTCAAACGGATCTTGACAGAGATTTGGACGATATAAACCAGGGTACTCAAATACAAGTCTTCAAGGGCCACAGAGATGTTCAATGACTCAAAGGTTCATTTACTGAGGTCGGTCAGGCCATGATATACTGTACTGTAAGATTCAAAAGACGTCCTTTTTGTTCAAAACAACAACAAAAATATGCACTTAAATAAAATAGAATTTCCATTTTGAAAAAATTAAAATAATATTTGACTAAGACAAGAAATGACACCTGTCATGGAACCAAAACAAATATATTAGGAAAGGGGTTAAAAAAATGTTGTTGTTGTTACCTATGAATTTTGAGGTCCACCTTTATTTGGCAGAGAACTTGGAACATGCCATTTTCATGCATCTTCATCTTTTTTTTTCGTGCACAATCTCGGCTCCTACTTTGGCAATGTGGCAATATGTGAACCGCTTCAAAAACGAAAGTGAAACTGAAAAATGTGCTCGCAGGGCGACCCAGTAACAGGTTGTTTGTGTATCGTTGGCATGGAGATAAGTAAAACAAAAACACATACTGAAGAAATAACAGTTCAGGGGCCACAAATAGGTGCCCGCGGGCCACCTATTGAGTACCGCTACCCACCTCCGGACACGAGTCTTGCCAGACTCATTGATCTGAGGTTTGTGGAAGTTGGAGACTGTAGCCACGACCACGACTCTGAAATATCAGCATCCTGTTCGTGAATCTGCTCGCTGTGGTGCTGGAGTAGCAGACGCATTTGTAACTGCGACTGAAACCAGGGATTGTGGTTTTGTTTTGTTTTTTTTTTAAACCAAACAAATAGCTCCGACACCCTAACAGCACAGTGTTTGTATAGTATCTATTCATCACAAATATTGGTACCCTGGCTCACGGCAAATACTGACAACAGAAGAAGCTTATTTGTCATGGTGTGCATGCACTGGGGGGAAAAAAAAACTTTAAGAAGCCAAGGGTTCCCTGAGAGAGCCGTCATTCACCCAAATGCCCGTCAATGTGACATGTCAGCAGTGGGGACTCGTGCCAGAGACATCAGTCCCTCAAACTGCGCTCTTTGTGATCAGCCATGTTTGTGTCTGGGGTCTAATGGCGTCAGTCACGACTTCCAACGTAATAATGTTCATGGACCATAATTAAGGAATCAATATAAGGACATTCTGTTCCCTTAAAGTGTCCGCGTACGTCACGGTCCATTGGAAATACAAGAGCGTAAATAATAGGGCAGAGTGGTTTATCAGTGTTGGGCCATCTGACTGATTGCGGCTTTAAGTCGAGCCCTGCAGTGTGAGAAACACCTTTAATCAGATTAGATTGAAGCTGCATTTTAACCTCAATCACTAGCACATTAATTTGAAAGCATCAGCATAATTACCACAAACAAACAAGCTCTCACCGAGGAGAATGTCAGCTCTAATGCTTGTTGCGTGTTTTACTTTGTGTCGATGCGGTGGAAAATGTGTCGGATCGCTTCAGCACTCAGAACGAAAACGCCTTCACTTTTGCAAATAATACGCACTTGTATTCCACTTCAGCTGCTCCAACTGCATAATTTCAACTTCACATTAGCCTACTTTGTCAGAACATATACAGTCACGGTTATTTGGGGCTGCTCTGATGTCCAAACTTTGTCCTGCTATTCAAAATCCACCCACCCTGCTCGCAAGACTGAAAGTGAAACCAAATGAGGCTTCAGAAACGAAACACTGAATATGTTGTTTTGTCCCGTTATTACTGATGTACAAACGTGAAAAGGTTATTCTAACAGACCCGAAATTTAACATGCTAGCTTTTCAGAAGTGAAGAAAAAAGGCTTTCGGACATTTTTGTCAACAAGTCACATTACATACATTAAGATGAGGTCTTGTAGTGACGTCTTACATTAATGCATGATTGAGTCATTTAAGATTTAATGTGTTGTTTTGTGTTTGTTTTTGTGTGCCAGTTCGAGCTTGTGTATTCGCCAGGTCATGCTTGAGTGTGTGCGCCAGTTCATGCTTGTGTGTTCGCCAGTTAGTGCTTATGTGTTTGCCAGTTCGTGCTTGTGTATTCGCCAGTTCGTTCTTGTGTGTTCGCCAGTTCGTGCTTGCATGTTCGCCAGTTCATGCTTGAGTGTTCGCCAGTTCGTACTTGAGTGTGTGCGCCAGTTCGTGCTTGAGTGTTTGCTAGTTTGTGCTTGTGTGTGTGCGCCAGTTCGTGCTTGAGTGTTTGCGCCAGTTCGTACTTGAGTGTGTGCGCAAGTTCGTGCTTGAGTGTTTGCTAGTTCGTGCTTGATTGTTTGCTAGTTCGTGCTTGTGTGTGCGCCAGTTCATACTTGAGTGTGTGCGCCAGTTCGTGCTTGAGTGCTTGCTAGTTCGTGCTTGAGTATGTGCGCCAGTTCGTGCTTGAGTGTGTGCACCAGTTTGTGCTTGTGTGTTCGCCAGTTCGTGCTTGTGTGTTCATTTACCGTCTAGTTTTTTTGTTTCTTGACACCAAATAGATCAAAGCTCTTCTACTCAAAGTTGTTAGCCTCAAAGCTAACACGTAGCAACTATCGAGGGAGTATCCTTATCGACTGACGTCTGTTATCCTGTTCATATTCATTACAAGTGATCTTAAATGATGTGCTTTCTGTCTCACTAGATTTAGAGATTGGATTGGAGAGTTGGCGACTCAGTGCCAGTTGTTCAAGTCTAGCTAGCTCTTACTTTTTTTTTTTTTTAGTTTTAATAAGATCGTCCGTCGACTTAATGAAACCCATGCAGTCTGGTGACCCAGTTGCTGATCCCTGACTGGTTCCTCAGTACTATTTATAGCCGCTCCATGAGTGCCAGCTGTGGTCTGTTCCACCTGGACAAATAACAAAGGCCAACGTCTGATATTTGTTAGCATTGCTCTTTCCTGCCTAACACCACATCTTTGAAATCTTGTGCAGTGATCACAGCATCAGTACGACAGTCCTTGACTTCTGCCTGTAGATTTGAGGCTGTTCAGATTACCTGCACATTTGGTTGCCATGGCACCGCGTAGCGACAGTTCCCACAGAATGAATTTAAGTATGCACAGAAACCTTGACTTTGATTTAGATATATTTACAGTAGAGTGGGAGTAAGATTTAAGGTATTAGAAGGTAGAGTTGTTAATCTACCTGGGTTTGGCGCTTGAACCCTAACGAGCAGGTGAAAAAGAGAAAGTCTAGACGAGCACTAGACCAGAGGAGGCAGCTTGAAATAGATGGGAGAAACTCGTCTCTATGGAAACCACGGGCGAAAACAGCGGCACACTCTGCCATGAAAGACATGTGGGAGACGGGGGGGGATGAAAAGAGACGGGGAAGAGAGAGAGAAAGGGAGAGGAGGGGAGAAAGAGGAGAGGATAAGAAAGAGAGACGGCGAGCTCGCGAGATGGATGCATGTCACAGCAGTAGATATCGCTGCTTCCTGTGGGTCTTATGTGGCGAGGTTCATCTCTCTTTCAAAGAATTCATGTGATTCCTGCTAGAGAACACGATAGTGTCCTGCAAGACGCCATGGGGAGTAATTTTTCCAACAGTACAGCCGATGACGCAATTAGAGAACAGAGAAGTTATCAGCAATTAGAGTATTTATTTACCATGGCGACAGGTATTCATTGATATCGGTGACTTGCGGTATTGATCTGTGGATGAAAAGATGGACTCAGTCCACAGAGCTCTGCTGATTTGTGGTTTCTTAATAATCAGGCCCGTCACAACCGGGTAGGCGAACTAAACAAGAGCCCCATCTGAAAGGGGGGCCCCCTGATAGCGACTGGTTATGTATTCAAATAACAGCAATGACAACTTTGTGAGCATGGCAGCGTCTCCCTAAATTCTATGACTGAAAAGTGCAATGACACTGTTGTCGAAATCCCCCTCGAAGGGGCCCCTTCCCTATAGTTTGACAGCAGCAGCCAGGGCTGCATCTGCTGAAGCCAAGGCCCACGAGCAGCAGTTGAAAACATTTTGCACACGACTGTCTCTTCGTATAAGGAACTTAATTTTTTTTGTGTTTTTACACTTTGTGCACTTTTCTGTGTGTTGTTAGTTCAAATTGAAACATTGCTGTCAGTTACTTACTTTTTCTTATGTCCTTATTTATTTGACTATCTTTTTAATAAAGCAAAGTTATTTTGTGTGTGTACACTGTAAACATTTTGTCTTATTTGTATATTTTACATTATTTACAGTCTTATTTTCATATTCAATTTAACTATATATTTTGTATATACACTATGTTTATTCAAGGCATTATCCAGTTTTATACATTTAGTAGCAGTTTGTATATAAACATATTTGTTTTAATAATGTAAAGATTTACCTGGTCTCTTCCCGCCAATTATACAATCCGCAGAGAATATGGAATATTTTATTTTGAAAATAAACCGGGTGTCCCGGGCAATCTGCTCTGTCGTCAGTCTATTGTGATACATTTGAACGAAAACTGGGTCTGACGAAATGTCGGCGTCGTTAGCGGCGAAGCTCTGGTCACAACATGGCCGTTCAACGTGACATCACTGCACTCCTGATTTGTTCTTTACCTTCCCAGGTATCACCACCGTGTTGACCATGACCACCCTGAGCACAGTGGCCAGGAATTCGCTACCCAGAGTTTCCTACGTGACGGCCATGGACCTGTTCGTCACGGTCTGCTTCCTGTTCGTCTTCGCTGCCATGATCGAGTACGCCATGCTTAACTACTACTCCTACAGTATACGCAGACCTCCGACCAAGAGAATGCAGAGAATGGTAAGCCTGTGGGGAATGTCACACTACCCGGGGGGGCTTAGTCCCCAGGTGAGGCTAATTTGGCTATGGAGTAAAAAGAAAAAAAGGTGCCTCCCAAGAGGACGCTTTAGCACGTTTTTGCCTCCAAAATGGACATTTTAGTGCGTTTTTGCCTCCCAAGAGGACACTTTAGCACATTTTTGCCATTCAAGAGAGCACTTTAGCTTGTTCTTGCTTCCAAAGAAAGCACTTAAGCACATTTTTGCACTCCAAGAAGGCACTATAGCGTGTTTTTGCTGTCCAAGGGAGCACTTCAGCATTTTTGCTTCCACAGAGAGCACTTTATCACATTTTTTTGCACTCCAAGAGAGCACTTCAGTGCGTTTTTGCCTCCCAAGAGAATATTTTAGCGCATCTGTACAAGTTTTTGCCGTCCAAGGGAGCACTTCAGTGTGTTTTTGCTTCCAAAGTGAGCACTGTAGTACATTTTTGCACTGTAGTACATTTTTGCACTGCAAGATGGCACTTTAGCGCATTTTTGCCTCCCAAGAGGATATTTTAGCACATTTTTGTGCCTCCACTTTAGTGTGTTTTTACCACCCAAGGGAGCACTTAAGCGTGATTTTGCTTCCAAAAAAAAACACTTAAGCACATTTTTGCACTCCAAGAGAGCACTTAAGCACGTTTTTGCCTCCAAAGAGAGCATTTTAGCAAGTTTTTGCCTCCAAAGAGAGCACTTTAGCAAGTTTTTGCCTCCCAAGAGGCCACTTAAGCAGGTTTTTGCCTTCAAAGAGGGCATTTCAGTGCATTTTTGCATTAAAAAGGGACAATTTAGCGTGTGTTTTTCAATAATCGGGCCATGAGGGGGGAGGGCGACTGTGTTGTATGAATAATGCAACGTCATATGATTATTTATGAACTCATATTCTGTCCACTTTAGATATAATTAGTCAGCATTTCTTGTAAAAAAAAAAATAAAATAAAAGAAATACATAAACCAACTACAAATTATTTAAGGGGGGGCTTAAGAATATTTTGGGGAAGCTTCAGCACCCCTAAGATAGGCCTAATGATGCCACTGGTGAAAGCTGCAAATCACGCGATAATGTCATTATCTTCATAATTTAAAAACACTGATGGATCGCTGAGTTCATATGACTGCTGCAAAGTCATGCAAACGATTACCAAAATACACAAAACAACCACCGTAGACTCAAAACGTCTGCAAACTAGACAATGACATTTGTCATTGACATTACATATTACTGTATTGCCTGCTGCTAGCTACAAGGGCACTAACCCACTGCAATAAAACAAAGAGGCTCACAACTGCTACAGAAAGACAAATTTGAGTAACTGTATTGGGGGAAAAACTGGCATGGCGTGATTTTCTATAAATTAGTTTGGAACTGAATGTTATATAATCAAATTCAGTTCCTCTATCTCTTCATCCATCAGCGATTTACTTGGATCATGGAGATCAGATCACTTCCTCCTCCCTTACTCTCTTTCTTTATCATCCCGTACAGGCCTACTCATCTTTCAGCGTGGATCACACCCCTCGGTCTGTGATGCCCATGGGCGGCTCCCTGTTCTGGCAGGACTACGACGACAACTGCCTGTACGAGTGCCTGGACGGGAAGGACTGCAAGAGCTTCTTCTGCTGCTACGAGGAGTGTAAAGAGGGCGGCTGGAGGAGAGGACGCATCCACGTCAACATCCGCGAGCTGGACGCCTACTCTCGGGTTTTCTTCCCCACCTCCTTCTTGTTATTCAACATCGTCTACTGGGTCAGCTACCTCTACCTCTAGTTGGTGTCGGGTCGTGACCCACGAAGCCTCGCTGGAACCGCCGGAGTCTCCGCCGTTTTGCACCACGGCTTGAGAGGACATGAGGTGGATGCTACCTCCAGCAGTAAAAAGTGCTCAGCGGAAAAAAAAGGCGGTGGAGGACAACAAAACAGCAGCGTTCACGAAACTCTCGGAAACCAAACGGACCATTTCGGGAACGGGGTTACGTTGCGGAGATCTTGGTCGTCTAGATGGCGAAGCACCTGTAGTGCCTTCTTCAGAAAGGGTGCGGCATCGTGACATCGGCTTTAGAGTTCCCACCTTTGTTACCTCATCCGCCGCTCCGCCGCATGCTGAGCTGTCTGTTCCTTGAGGAAACAACAGATCGCCGCCGCTGGACGTGTTTGAAACTCACCGTGCGTTTTAGTCGTACCTACGATTAGTTCCACTTCGTAATAACAGCAGCTGTTCTTCTTCTTCTTATCATTATTATTAGACTTAGTTGTATTTTCATAGCACACAGATTAGCTCACCCATCAGTCGGTTGTCTGGTGAAATCTGGTTTTTATGTCGGTGAGCTTTTTGTTCACGATCAAGTGAAGCAGTTTACAGTAAATGCCAAGAAGATTTAGATGTTTTGTAATTCTTACACGTAAAATGTTTCAGGATTGCACACACACACCTGACGCTAAAAACGCTGGGAATATTATGTATGTTACAGGACATAAATAAACAGATTAGTATTGGAGTTTGACATTACGTTTTACACACTCTGACTCTTGTTTGTAAAGAATTTTGTTTTTTCATGAACAGGGCCTGTGTTGCCTTGGTTAAAAGGACGAGTTTAAGGTTGGTTAGGTAGACTTTCAACTAGCAGCCAGAGCATTTTTACCTTAGTGAGTGAGACCTGGGCAGACCTGGACGAAAAATGAGGAAGAAGATTGACACCACTCTCGTGTCTGTACGCTAAATTTAAAGCAATGAATTGGAAACGGTGGCAAACACTGACTCTGGGCGGTTTGTGAGCTAGCTACATAGCTCTCTGTGCGCTAAATAAAAATGAAAAGCTCGACTAAGTTCGTAGATCTGCCTAATCTTGTTTTTTTAAGGGTTAAAACTAAAAGCTTTGAAAAAAAAACAAGACTAGGCAGATCTACGAACTCAGTAAGAACTCAGTCTACGAACTCAGTGAGTTTGTTGATCTGCCAAATCATTTTTTTATTAAAAGTGGAAATTGTAACACTCAAAAAACTAGATGAGGCAGCTCTACGAACTCAGTTTACGAACCCAGTGAGCATAACACTTGAAAAACAAATCTGCGAACTGAGTTTGTAGATCTGTCTTGTTTTTTTAAGAACTCAGTGAGTGTGTTAATCTACTGAGTCTTATTTTTTGTCTTAAAAGTTTAAAACTTAAGTCTTTGAGTGCCAGAGGTATAAAGAGAAATATTTACGTCCTTTAAAACAGAACGCTTGAGTGCCATAAACGTATATTCTTTATTTTTTCGGCAGCAGGGACCAAAGAGCGCTCTCCTACAGCCTGTGAGTAATTTTGAGGCTTCTGGGATTTGTGGTCAGAGCATAAAGAGACAGTATACACCACAGAGATCAAAACAGGAAGTGGAGACGATCGAGATTAGAGAGCAAAACAGAATCTGGACAAAAAGTGGTGATTTTGGTGAAAGTGTCCTCTACTCTACCTCTGATAAAACAAGAATGGAACAAGGTAAAAACAAACATTTTTTTCATGATGAAATAGAGAGTCTCTTCTTTCATTTGAGCTATTCACTGTTTTCAGAGTCATAGTACAAAATATTCTGTGGGTCTAGAAATATGACTCAAAATGGCCAAAAAATGCTGGCACAAGGCACTTTCGTTTTTAAAATAGGACTGGCACTCAATGAGTTAAAAGACAAGACCAGGCAGATCTACGAACTCAGTCGAGCTTTGTATTTTGCGTACAGAGAGCAGTAATCTTTTCATTTAACGGTCCGCAGATGTGTATTTTTTTTAAAACTATCCCAAAAAGTTACCGACCCTGAAGAAATTTGGGTTTAGATGGTGCGATTCTGGGTTAGATCAAAGGCTGCACGAGTCGCAAAACGCATTAAAACGTAAACTGTTGACTTGTGACGAAAGCTTCGAATTGTTCTCACGTCCTGAAACCTGCTGGACTAAAAGGTGTCTCCTGCTGGCCGTGCTGTGAAATAGGTTTGCGTCCCACATCCCCGCCTCAATTATGTACATTTTTTACGCAACATACAGAGGCACGGACACAACACCGACACGTGGACGGACGGTACTGGCGGCAACGTTTTCGTTTTGTTCACTGTTCTATGGTGTTTCTTGGAGTCATTTGGCTTTGTAGAACAACCCTTTTTTCCTCTTCACATACACGCACACACACACATTTTCCCCTGGTATTTGTATGTTCAGAGAAAAGCTTTTATGTAAGATGTATCTAATTAATGTTTCTATTTTCATACAGTTATATATGGAATGTATGTTAGGCCAGTAGCGAGGCCGGAGTCAATCTGGTTCCAGTTCAGTCAGTTCAAGCGGCCTGAATGAGTTTCGATTCAGGGCTCCTGCATATTCATGAGGCCTCCAGACACATTTGTGGCCTGTCCAGAGGTTTGTAATTACAATTCAAATCGCCTGGAGAAGCAGCCGAGGCGCCTGTGGTGGGATACGCGAGCTCAAAAAAACGTCACGAGTGTCTGAACTGACTGAATTGAACTGAGCCTGGCCCACACCGCCGTAAACTCTCCTCACCTCTGATATTTCTACTACACTTTATAAGTGTCTTAGTCCGTTGAGATACTTCAATAAAACAAAAATCACTATTTTCTACGTCTTCATGAAAGTCACCTGTGTGTTTCCGCTGAGTGGGATCTGTATTTATGAAGCCTCTTTGAAATCAGAGCGCTAACCCGGCATCGGCGCTGGCGAGCGTAATGAACTCGCTCGAGAGCCGCTTCCGGAGACCTCCTCACCCCAATTAAAGCTGCCTGGCTTCTCCAGAAAGCGGCGCGTCGGTCGCGCCGAGGTGTCAGAAAATGATGTACTGTTCCTGATTTAACCAGCCGACGGATTTTGTTTGGATTGTCAGTGAGGTCTCGGGGCGGGGTGGAATAGAAAAGCCACTCTGACTTGGGATCAGCACGGGGGGGGGGATATTTTATGAAAACAGGATCTAGAGTGAACATAGGTATCTTTTTTCTAGTGCGTGGTACATTGCTTATATTAATAAATAACGTTTTGGTCAAGTGCTACTGTGAAGTCTTTTTCTGCCAGAGTGTCATCAGGATTTGAATGAATCGACGACATGCGGAGTAACGGAAATGTCGTTACAAGCAACCATACAACACAACTTGCGCCTGTTAACCCTTAGAAATCAGGGGTATAATGGGGTATAACGGGGTATAATGGGCCGTTTTGGACTTGTTTTTGATTTTCCTTTATATTTCACCTTAAAAACAGTTTACCTTGCCTTGCTTGGTGTCATTTTTTTCAGCACAACCTCACCTTTGTCACTAAACAGTGATTTTTTTTCTTCATTTTGACACACTGTATTGACAGATTGGACCTAAAACCACACAACAAACATAAAATTCGAGGAAGCAAAAAGTTGATTTTTTTACTGAGAAAACCACAGGCATGTCTAATGAACTGTTTTTTTATAACTTAGAATGAACATATGAAGTGTGAATTTCAAAAAGTTATGTGTAAATTTAGGGCGGCATGGTGGTGTAGTGGTTAGCACTGATGCAAGAAGGTACCGGGTTTGAATCCCGGGGTCTTTCTGTGTGGAGTTTGCGTGTTCTCCTCATGTCTGTGTGGGTTCTCTCTGGTACTCCGGCTTCCTCCCACCATCCAAAAACATGCATGGGGATTAGGTTAATTGGCTAATTTAAATTGACCGTAGATGTGAATGTGAGTGGTTGTCTGTCTCTATGTGCCCTGCGATGAGGTGGCGACTTGTCCAGGGTGTACCCTGCCTTCTGCCCTAAGACAGCTGGGATAGGCTCCAGCCCCCCCCCGACCCTATGAGGATAAGCGGTAGAAAATGGATGGATGGATGTGCAAATTTAGCAAAAATAAAGTTAAAACCAACTATTTACATGAAAAAGCAGTCGGTGCCTCAGGCGTTTTTATACAAAAAATTACAAAAAGAAACAGGTGCAACAGAAATCACTTGTGTCTCTCCACAAATCAGTTCGTGTCCACCATAAGACAGACAGGACGGACATTTCCAAAGGGTGTCATTGCACCTTTGATCCACCTTTGATCCTCCAGGAGGATTGGTTGTTATTTTCCAACAATAGCAGAGCGGCTTTCATGTTTTTGTTCTTGCAAGCAATTTCGCCACCTGTACTTCAGCTATCTTTACCGTTTCAACGTTTCAACCTGCAGCGAACGCACCAGAAATACTAATTTACCATAACTCTGGATTTATTTAGCCTAGCAACACAATTCAAAAACTGGTATGTAGTTTGAAGTCTTTTAACACAAGTTGAAACTGAGTCTCAGCAGCACTGTCTCTCACTGCTACGCCGGCTCAAAATTGATCGCCTGATTTGGACGCAGCGGCGCGTCCATGGACCTTTAGGGGTTAATTTGTTGCCAAAATGCTATGATTTGACCCTCTGATGCACATTTGTGACGTAACACGAAACAAAAATCGTTGCTATTCAACAAAAGAAGCACTATAATGTTTACTGCGGATGTGCAAATGTGCTGCTAAATTCAAATTTACATGAATCCCAGATGGGAAATGATGAGTTCACCATTTGGCCTCTGCACATTCATTGCTTTCATTAGGACCAAAAAAAAAAGCTCTAATTCAATGTCCTGATGGGCAAAAAACAAATTAAGTTTTCCATGTACAACACAATGAGTTACAACTGTCCTCAGGCAGTCTGGCTGCCTAATAACAATGATACCACTAATATCCGGAGACAGATGCAAGAGCACGTCACTGCTTTACCCCGAGTTTGTTGACCTAGTTTGAAAGCATGAAGAGAGTATGAGCGAACGATTGGAGGAAAAGGATGGATTTTTGTGGTGTGGAGCTGCACCACCAGCCCATATGGAAATAACTTTTTTTTTGTGCAATATATCATTTACAAGACAAGTGAGGACAAGAACATGGACAATTGACAATAATGACAAGTAGGTCAGAAGACGAAAACAAAATCATCAGATACCGGAAAAAATATTCCAAAACGACACAATATGACAAAGAAACAACATAAAGGATGCATTAGATAAAGCAAACCTAAAGAGAGAGAGCGAGAGACAGTGCTAGCTGTTAGCCACACAGCTCGCTACTATCACTACTAAAACTGTTATTCGAGGCGGAGGAAATTTTTTTTTAATTCGAGCGATTTTTGAACTTGAGTTACTCGAGTAATCGTCTCAGCCCTAGTGCAGACTTTTTATTTTTAAATCTCCTTAGTTTTCCTTCTGTGCATAAATAAAATAAAATTCAAGATAAACAGAGATAAAGAAATGAATAAGAAAAAAGGAAATACTGAACTTAAAAAATAAGAAAAATAAAATAATTAAATACATATAAATCCCGAAACCTTATTCATAGGGCAGTGAGTAAAGAATTTAAAATTAAAAATGACACAAATTATCGTCATAAATAGATAAAAATAAATAAACACTGTCCGCTACTCAAAATCAATCATGCACTCATAGTTGGTCTGACTTTCCTCCAGGGATGTGAACAGTCACATCAAAGTGATGGTTGTTTCTCCACTGTCTTTTGGCTCCCTTTTTTAATATTTGGAGAGACATTTATTGTGCTCTTTGTCAGGATTACTGTTGTTTTTCAGAGAGGTACCTTTAAATGGCTGCTACGATCTGAAGTAATCTCACATTTTACAGTTACTTCCTGGTGACATACACTATATTGCCAAAAGTATTCGCTCACCTGTCTTGACTCACATATGAACTTAAGTGACATCCCATTTCTAACCCATAGGGTTCAATATGACGTCGGTCCACCCTTTGCAGCTATAACAGCTTCAACTCTTCTGGGAAGGCTGTCCACAAGGTTTAGGAGTGTGTTTATGGGAATTTTTGACCATTCTTCCAGAAGTGTATTTTTGAGATCACACACTGATGTTGGATGAGAAGGCCTGGCTCTCAGTCTCTGCTCTAATTCATCCCAAAGGTGTTCTATCAGGTTGAGGTCAGGACTCTGTGCAGGCCAGTCAAGTTCATCCACACCAGACTCTGTCATCCATGTCTTTATGGACCTTGATTTGTGCACTGGTGCACAGTCATGTTGGAAGAGGAAGGGGCCAGCTCCAAACTGTTCCCACAAAGTTGGGAGCATGGAATTGTCCAAAATGTCTTGGTATGCTGAAGCATTCAGAGTTCCTTTCACTGGAACTAAGGGGCCAAGCCCAGCTCCTGAAAAACAACCCCACACCATAATCCCCCCTCCACCAAACTTTACACTTGGCACAATGCAGTCCGACAAGTATCGTTCTCCTGGCAACCGCCAAACCCAGACTCGTCCATCAGATTGTCAGATGGAGAAGCGTGATTCGTCACTCCAGAGAACGCGTCTCCACTGCTCTTGAGTCCAGTGGCGGCGTGCTTTACACCACTGCATCCGATGCTTTGCATTGCACTTGGTGATCCATGAAGCTCTCTGTGCACTGTTCTTGAGCTAATCTGAAGGCCACATGAAGTTTGGAGGTCTGTAGTGATTGACTCTGCAGAAAGTTGACGACCTCTTTGCACTATGCGCCTCAGCATCCGCTGAGCCCGCTCCATCAGTTTACGTGGTCTACCACTAGTACAGCTCTTTTTGGCTGGCTTAGAAACACAATTTTGCATCGATCCGTGATTTTTTTCTAATGATGTTTGAAGTTGTTGTTGAATAATTATGTTTTCAATATTAACCAAAAAAAAAAATCATGATAATATTTTTTTTTTTTCCATAATCGAGCAACCATATTACCTCACAGAGCTGGACTCAAGGAGGAGCTGAGGGCCTCACCTCAGTCAACTGCAGGACAGTCATACTAACAACTACAGCGACATGCAGACCATCAACTCCAGTTTCAAACTGATGGACAGTAACGTTAAAATTACTACAGATCTGCTAAATCAGGGTTGCCGCGGTTCCTTACAAAGTCTTAAAACGTCTTAGATTAAAATCCAGGTAATTAAGGTCTTAAATTGTCTTAAATTGACTTAATTTTGTTGTAGGTATTACATTTTCAGATGGTGCGTTTGTTGCCAATAGGAAAACACAGTATTCAGAGATCTACTGCAATTTTGCACGTTATTTTGTTCACAGAGTTCGGAGATTAATTGGTTATCAGATTTCTTTCCTGCTAAATCTCGATATCGATCTCAAAAACTCCATATTCAGAAAATTCAATCTGTAAACAGACTCTACTTCCTGTGTGTCATATGATACTTTTCCGCTACACAGTAACACCACGGCACGGTACACCATGGCACGGTACGGCACGGAACTTTATTTGCATGAGACACAGAAAACCAGGAAGAACAACAACACAAACAGTGGAGGACAAGGAAGCGATCATGTATTTGTTGCTCACACAAAGCGAAAGAAGAGAGACAGAGAAGACTCCAGGAAGTGTAAAAATAGCGACGCAGTTGCTGGTTTTAAAAATGGCGGAGTCGAGTTGTTTTTGGCTTTTACAGACCAATCGGACGTCGCGCATCCAATGACGATTCCAATGACGACACTCGTTGGCCAATCAGTGGAAGGTAATCGGCTGACATCACGTTTTAGCATCGCTTCGGCTAGCTTGGAACCAGGGCTGAGGAGGTACGAAAAAAAATTCCTAGCGCCACAACCGTGTAGAGCCGTGCCGTACCGGACCGTACCGCGCCTGTGGAAAAGCGCCAATAGTTTACCAAGGACCCCTAGTGCCCACCTATGTGGCCGTCACAGTGCCTGAACTAAAATACTTATTTGTAATGCTGTCACAGACACATACATGCTTTGTTATAGTTAGTTCTCGGAGTGCTATTCAATCCTGTTAAATGGATATCATCAAATCCAATATCGTCGGAAATACTCCAAATGACTCCAAAGTGAAATGACAGTATTTTATCCCAGAAACAAGGTTGAATTTCTAAAAAACGGCACTACCCCTTTAAGTGTGGTAAATGTCACTGGACTGTACTTACAGTATATAGGGCCTTTCTAGTCACCCCACCACTCACGTCACATTCACACCCACTTTCACACTAGTGTGACACCACTGTCAACTTTTTTTTCCACATTCACACACTGATGCACACCATTGACAGCAGTTAGGGGTTACGTATCTTGCTAAAGCACGCCACAACATGTGACTGGAATCGAACTACTGACCTTCAGATCGGTGGCTGACCTGTGCTTAAACTTAATAAGGTTCCAACAATCTTCACAATACAACAAACCTGTGCTAAGCCTCCAGCAGTATCCTAAAATATCTGGAGATTCTGGGGCCACGTCCACTTTGGACACCTGTCCTTCCCTTCAAAATGTGCCGCAACTACATTCATTCATTAGTTAAAAAAATGCTTAAAGTCAAACACTTTAAAAAGTTACCGTTAATGTCTTAACCCCTGGCTCCTTGGTGGATACAGTTGTCCTGTTTGTGATTCGGAGATGCAAAGTCAAAATAAATCTATCCGATGTTCCAAAATGATGCTCAAAAACCCACATGCTCAAAAGTGAGCATGTGGGTTTCATTACTGCTGCAAATTGCATCTTGGAATAAAAAGATGCGCCGCACTTATGAACGTTATCTGAGGCAACTCGAACGCCGAAAAACATTTGGGCCTCATCTGAGGACTTCCATTAATGGAAACTCAAGGGAAATCTATTCGCTGGCGACTCCATGCTGAAATGTTTGAGTGAGGGTCTTCCTCTCATGATGATGACTTCATTAAAGATGCATCCTGTTTCTGTCCGGCTGCCGAAAGTAACAAATGGGAGCTCCGGGGAAATCTGACCAAAATAGATTCACGGACACAAATGTTTCCGACGGAAAATCTTCCGATCGAAACAGAAATTTGACGGGATTGTCCGGTCCGTCGACCCCACCGACATCTTGCCAGTTCAAGAACCAAACCAAAGATCTATGAAATCCCGACAAAGAAAGGACTTCAAAGCCAAACGAGTTCCAACATTAGATCCCCGTTACCCCGATCCATGGGGAAAACTTTCATCACAGCCGACTGATCGAGAGAAATGAGGAGCCGCCGTCCAAACATCTGTGACAGCTCTGTTGGCCTTTTAGGATCCTGCGAGGGGAAACCCGAGACAAAGTCGTCACGTCCGCCAGCTGTCGTCGCCAGATTGTATTTCTGGAACCCCAGATTCACGAGGTCATTAGCCAGACGTGCTGATGCATTTAGCTCAGGAATTTGAGCCTAGATTGACAGGACTGCAGCCATCTCGTCGAATAATAACGCTTCAAAGGCGGATTGAAAATGAGCTGTGTTGACCCGCTATCGATGTTCATTCTCAAAGGGACTGGAATGACAGGATTTCCATTGAATGTTGTGCTTTTATCTGAATCACATACCAGTTTTCTTTACGTCTGGTATCTGACGTACTTTCACCAAACAAAGCCTTTTTGACCTTCTGCGCAATTCAAACCGAATGTTGAGTTACGATGCGCTGTTCTGATTTGCATTTGAAATAGCAAACAACAAACCACAGGGACAATCAACACCAGTCTTGCGGCAGAGGACGAGGTGGATGGACGCCAAGGACAACAACACTGTCAATATATTTGGAGGAAGAGCACCGGCAAAACACACCTGGATTCTCCTATGTACGTTTGATATGAAAATGCTTTAAATTCTGTGCACATGCTGTTAAATTTTGTGTCACAAATTATCAACTAGCTATATTGTAGATTTTGATTCTGTAGAAACGATATGAAACGAGGTACACAATGGGTCAGCCAAACACGCTGCTTGTACCTTACATTAAAGGTGCAATGCACCACATTTTGAGCGAGCTACTGCCAGAACAACATGACGCGGATTGCAGCTCGCGGCGCTAACAACGAAAATTAACGGTGGTGCTGCGTTCATAAAATAATGGCAACATTATCAGCTGCAAATGCCGTATGGAAGCCATGCAAAGCGGCGTGCTAACCGCTGGTGCATGATCATGTGCGCCAAATGTCAGAACTGTCAACAAAGCACAGCAAAGAGGAGTGGGGTGCAACATTCTTTCGACTCCTAAAAAAATGTATTGATTTATTTATTGATTTATTTTTTTACAAAAAAGTGCCAACAAATTCAATATAGAGTGACCAGAATGAGTCTAAATATATTATCATATAACCTCACATATTCACTTAACTATATCCATATATATATACATACTGTACATATATATATATATATATATGTAAATATATGCAATTATCCATATGATAATATGATATATATAGACACACACATATATACACATACACACACGTTTGCTCACATCCTGTGCATCTCCTGGGGACTAAGCCCCCCTGTCCTTAAAACCTAGTGACACCCCTGCTGTATCAATGACCTGAAAGTCATGCCGAGCACCTTCAAGTCACTAAAAACAGTCAATCGCTTGCATTTATCGCGACAGCCATCTTGTTATTTGTTACGGTTGCATAGCTACGACGGATCGCTACACATGGACGGATGTTCATGAGATATGAGTCACCTACAAACACTTCTTATCGGGTCAAAGTGATCCACAACACCTCCTCAGGACAAAGCAAACCTCCTGTACCAGCCACCACATTGATCGTAGCGCTCCTTTAAATCCAGACTCGCGATTGCATAATTGGATTGATGCCACAAAAGCACGAATATACTGTAAGAGGTGAAGGAGATGCAATCACGTGAAGTGGAGAACCTTTGGACGTGTTCAGAAGCTGGAGCCTCTTTTTCCCTCCTTTTTCAGCACCAGTCAAATAAAATATTCAGGCTTCATCCTTATGAGCTGAACACACCCCGGATGGATTTTTTTTTTTTTTTTTTCCGGAATGCACACTCTGCCTTTCTCATTCTCTGTCACTCACACACACAGCCTCCAACCCTGCAAACATAGACTGTTAATCTTTATGAAGCAGCGTCCCCATACAGAGTATTTATATCCCAATCAGACGGCTATTCATCCTCTTTCCACTGTTTCTGCCCTGGCTCTCGTGTAACTGCCTAAGCTAACTAAATCAGCGTTAGCCTAGCATGTGCTGTATCCCGTGTGTGTGGGCGCAGGTGGCAATCATCAAAAGGAAATTCAATCACAAGTCATTACTGCCTAACCAAAACGTACTTGCCACTTGGTTGCAAACACATAAGTGAGCGTGCACCAAACACACTTTCTTTCACATCCTTCCACTCCAGATAGCGCTCTCTCATTAGTTGCATGTCAGTTTTTTTTTGCCTTGGTGCTACTTATTTTGCCCGCACAAGCCGAGTGGAACGAGCAGGTGTGCAGCTAATCGCTGAAATTTCGCCAAAGTCGTATACCAAACCCGCTGCGGCGTCTTAGTAGTGGAAATGAATGCGCTAGCAAGGAAGGGTATGAATAATCTTAAGATCGTTTGTGTCGATGTGTTCGTGAAAATTGGCTGGTGACACAGCCACGTCTTGCTCGCTTTCATCTGAAGACGTGGGCGGATGTGTGTGTACAGTACCTTAGTGTTTCTGATTTAAATCGACACAACGTTGCTGAAAGAAAGCTATCTCGGCAGAAAGCAAGAAATACAGAAGATGAAATCTAGTGCCCGATCCGTCTGATCTGTGGACTTTATGTACAAGAGAACAAAAAAAAAAACTTTCCTGAACAAGTGTGCACCTGCGTCATAAGAAACTGGAGTTATTTCAGCTCAGACCTGTGATTATGGGTAATTCGGTTCCACTTGGACCTGCTGCGTTGCCAGGAAAGAAAAGAAAATGATTGTGCATTGACCGCTGACACCAGCACGTACGCATATATATATATACATATATATATATATATATATATATATATATATATATATATATAAATGCATGTAGTTTTTAAAGAAGTGCGAATTTCAGCGCTGAGCTCCCCAAACGACAGAGCCGGCGCCTTGCTCCTGCCTCAGATGCAGAAAACACACTTTCTATTTTATGACAACAAAATTCAATGTTGTAGACACACCTCATCAACACCCTGCTATTTCCTCTTTGGCACGCTACATCAATCAAGCGCTTTAGTTCCTTCACGGCGAGACCGCACATCAATCACGGGCTGATTTGCGAGGCAAACGTAACGCTAATCCCCCTGTAGGGAGCGAGCGTGGAGAACGAGGCCGAGTTCAGTGGTGAGAGATGAGGGAGTGCATGTAATCCCTGTGATTGACTTACGGACACACCTTGTGCGACCGAATGCGTCGTCATTTCAGCACCGTCTTTGGTGCCACGTGTGAAAATGTGGCCGTAAAACAAGGCGTTCACAGCCGATCTGAGGCTCAGGAGCTGCAATTAAAAGTGAATGAGACATGCAGGGAAACACGGCTCCCGCGCACAGTGAGGAATTCCTCTTCACCCACTTGACATTCAAAATCTGTTTAACGAGTTCTTGCGGGAGCGACGTCGCCGCTTTAGGATGTTGAATATTTCAATACTCGTTGCATTTCCGATGGCGCCAGACAAGATGGGATGTGAAACAGATGACATGTGGTGAAAGGTCATGGATTTCTGATGGGACCAGCGGAGCTGTTTCCATTCAATTATCAAGGCTAAACTGCTGCAAGGCTAAGGGACCATGACAAACTGCAGAATACCAATCCTCTAACTTACCTATTCTGCATGTTGCCGAAACATATTTTAGTTATACATAGTTTCAGCAAAGTTCTTGATGCTTTTACCGATAGAAACAACTCATACTAGTGTACACTTTCTGCTGACCATCGACGAATTCTTGAGTCTTTGGCTCGTTCATCATCAATCTCTCGCAACATTTTCTCTCCATCTCTGAAATGCTTTGCAGATATTGTAAAACGCTCTTCTTGGGAAATCCTTGACATACTCATAAAAATTTCTTCAGCCAAAACTAACTTTTGGAGAACTATAGTTCGTACACCTAAGCTATAAATAAGAGAGAACGCCTCCTGTTCAACATAGACGAATTATCGAGCCTTTGGCTCGTTCGTGGTCGTGAAATCTCTTGCAACGTTTTTGACGCTTTACAGACATTGTGAAACTATTCTTGGCAAATTCTTGACAGTAAGAGAATGCAGTCATAAAAACTTCTTCAGTCAAAAAAAAAAGTGTTCGGAGAACTAGTTTGTCCACCTAAGATATCTGAACAGAAATACGAGACAACGCCTTCTGCTCACCATGGACGAATTCTTGAGTCTTTGGAGTCATGAAATCGATCGCAACATTCTCTCCATCTCTGTAATGCTTCTTGGGAAATCCTTGACACAGAAAAACTTCTCCAGCCATAACAAAAAAAAAAACCCCGGCCTGTTCGGAGAACTATAGTTCATCTATCTAAGATACAGCCACAGAAAAACATCATCGGGTTTCAGAGGAAAGAAAAGACATCCAGTTATTACAAGGAAATGCTTGAGTAAATCATCTAAAGGGGGATTACTTCCTACAGTGCCGTATTATGAGGCACAGAGGCTTGTTCGCTTTTGAAAATCCTGTGATTTAAACAGGAAAGGCATAAAAAAATAAAAGTAAAGCCAATTCAATGGCCTCTGTGGCGTTACAGGGAGCAGGACTCCTGCTGAGAGGAGTTCACCTCCACCTGAACCTTTAGCAAACAAACACAAAGTACAACATGCTGCTTGTTTCCATCAGAATCCATAATTCATATGATCTATATTCCAGCAAACACCTTCCTGCTTTGAATGGCGTGTGGAGCGTGACATTCGCAACCTCTCAATAATGAATATACCTGGATACAGGACGAGTAGTGGCCTAGTTCTATTGCAGCTTTCTTTCGGCGGTTTTCCACAGGCGCGGTACGGCACAGCACGGCACGGCTCTACACGATTGTGACGCTTTTCCACTCGGACCTAGTACCTGGTACTAGGTACTTTTTTCATACCTCCTCAACCCTGGTTCCAAGCGTGCCGAAGCGATGCTAAAACATAAGCCGACTACCTTCCACTGATTGGCCAACGAGTGTCGTCATTGGAAGCGTCATTGGATGCGGGACGTCCGATTGGACTGCAAAAAACAAAAACAACTCGACTCCGCCATTTTTAAAAACTGCGTCGCTATTTTCACACTTCCTGGAGTCTTTTCTGTCTCTCTTCTTTCACTTTGTGCATGACAAAAAGTCACAGAATGAGCAACAAATACATGATCGCTTCCTTGTCCTCCGTTGTTTGTGCTGTTGTTGTTCTTCTCCCTCCCGGTTTTCTGTGTCGCATGCAAATAAAGTTACGGCAGTTTCGCGCTGCTGTATGACGACCCCGCCCACACCGGGGAGGTACTCAGTTGTAATGGAAAAGCAACAAAAGCGGGCCATACAAGACGTTTCACTGTGTCCCACAAGTATTACATTCACAAATGTTACCGTCTGCCAATTTCACAGAAGAAAGATCTGCATTCACACCATACATTACACAGAGGCTTGTTAGCGCAGCATGTTAGCGTGCACTTACATTTTAGCATTTTAGGTTTTTTCGGGGCCAAGAGAGAAAAATTTAAAATAGACAGCGACCTCTCAGTAACTCTCTCTCTGCCTCCCCATATCATTTACTATAATTTATTATCAGCACTTAGCAGCTTACAGTGTTCTTATGTTCTCATAGTGTTTCTGTATATTGTTGGTTTTGCACTATATTGCATTTCTGCACTATTTGCACTGTATGTATATTTTTAAAGCTACTTTAAATATTTTTCTCCTTACTTTTACTACTGTGTATGATCTCTGACAACTGAAAAAATGTCAATCGGGACGAAAAGAGTTTTATCTTGTCTTATATAAGCTGCTAAAATCAGAGCGACACCACATTGGCTCTAATAAGCTCTGTGTCTCTCATTTCGTCCATTTCACATTACAAATGAACACTTCAACGATGTTCTTTGGTGGATTATTTGTTTGCTGAATTACAGGAGAAGCTTGGATAGATTCAGAAAAGATGGTTAATCTAATTTTATCAGCATGTTTGATCGTTAGTTATGACTGCTTGTTAGTTTCCTTGATTTTTTGAATGGAGTTCTGCTTCATGACCTGCCAGTTCGTCTCTGGTAATGCATTTCAGGCAGTTTGAAAGTCCACACTGAGTCACTCTTGATCGATTTCTGATGTTATTTTGACACCTCAGCAATGATTGAAAAATGTTGCACTAACTACCCCATGAATTTCCTGTGCAAGCAACCGCTTTGTCAACCAGTAGCATAAAACAGAGCAACAGCTGCCCAGACTTTTATCTGGAAGGCCACTTTTCACAACCACTTGAAATCAGAGAAGGGAAGATGAATGAGCTGCACTCGTCCGTCCTCTGGCAAATACACTCCAAGCAAAGCACCAAGAAGCACCCAGCCCTCGAATGTTGTGTCACAATTGCTGTAACTTTCTACAAGCAACAATTTGACATTTGTCCATTTGTTCCATGCAGGTGAAAAAGTAAAAGCTAAAGACTGATAGACTAATATTTAGACAATTATTGCATTGGCAATGACCAAAATGTCAAACTCAAGGCCCAAAAAACGTTGACGAGGACGACTATGTCCACTTCTACCATCCTTAACAATATGACAAAATAGTTTCAGAACTTGTCAAACATGCTAACTGGCATCCATACAGTCTTAACTCATTGAGTACCAGCCGTTTTATAAAACAGAAAGTGCCTTGTTCCAGCGTTTTTGCCCATTTTGAGTCATATTTCAAGACCCACAGAATATTTAGTACTATGTCTCTGAAAACACTGAATAGCTCAAATGAAAGAAGAGACTATCTATTTCATCATGAAAAAAATGTTTGTTTTTACTTTGTTCCATTCTTGTTTTATCAGAGATAGAGTAGAGGACACTTTCACCAAAATCACCACTTTTTGTCCAGAATCCGTTTGTTTTGCCTTAATCGCGATCGTCTCCACTTCCTGCTTTAAGCTCTGCGATGTATTCCATCTTTTTATGCTCCGACTACATCTCCCAGAAGCCATTTGACGTATTATTACGTCAATGACACTAAAGCGTTGAAATATGTCAATGGCACTCACACTTTTTACATATGACGCAGCAAGTTAGCTTAGCTTAGGATAGCAATGCTGCAAACCACACAAGACATTAACTTGTTAGATCTCGTTCGTCTAATCCGCCGAATAAAAATAAGAGCTTCAGGGCTGGCGTGCAGATCTCTGGACTTTTTAGGACAAAATAAATAAGAAATACAGTAGACAGTGACTCAGCTATTGTTTACCCTTTCTTCATTTCTCCATAAATGCTCTCCTTTGATGCAATCGAACATCTTAAAGCTATTAAAATCTGCAAAAGAGATTTCAAACTCCAAAAGCCGTTTCACCCTTTGACTGATGGAAGCAGCGTGACGTTTCTGTAATTAATTGCTTACAGTGTCGAGTCATTTGCATGAAACACAAGGATCTTTTACTACATTTATAATACCCTATTGTTTTAAGTTAGAAGTCAGAAAATTTTCATAAAACATATCCTGCTGAGAGGGAAATGACTGACAGACGACACAATGGAGATACGTTGGCGTGTGTTTGCAGGGATGTAGACAAAGTGATGGGGGTTAAACGCGAGTAAATGAGGAGATGGGGGTGAAAATGAGATGGGAGGGAGGAAACTGAAATAGAGCGGGAATAGAGTGGTGATGGAGGCGAGAGGAAAGTCTGACCGGCAGATAAGGGAGGGAGGATGGAGGGAGGAGGAAGGAAGGACAGAGGGAGCGATAAGGGCTGGCAGCCTGCTGATGCGGATAGCTCAGGGAAAGCACGTCTAAACACGGCAACTCCCCTGCTCAGGGGATTTACTCACCAAAAAGGTAGACATCGCAAAAAAAGAAGTTTCAAAAAAGTGCCATTTCTGGCTTTGCCTTACTTATTCATCAAAGCCTCTCAGAGACAGACGCTTTTTCTCCACGAGATTTCAAACGGAGTCGCTAAAAGATAGAAGATGTTATCCCCTCTTAGCTGCTCATCAAAGAAGTTGATAGATCGCTGTGCTCTGGCACATCTCCATTACCCCGTTAACCCAGCAGGGGACAAAAATGGTTTCCCTCGAGGTGTTTTCATGCTTGTTGGTACATTTCTACATAAACTCTCCTGAATTTAAAAGAATAATAAAAATCTTCAACATGTGCTTACTGGTAACAATGCGAAATTTGACACCTCACAGGTAGAAAAGTTAGCAGGAAAAACATGTTGGGGAGAAACCAGCCTGCAGACTCACTGGTGAAAAAGAGATGCTATCCCCCCAGATGTTTTAGAATAGCTTTTTAAATTCAATTTCGCTCATTGCCTGAGGGACATGCAACGGTGGACTGTTACTGTGTCTCGAGCCTGACTGGTTGACCTCTGAAAGCAGCTTGACGTACTTTCTCAAAGTACAACAGCTAAATACTATTAGTTTTACACTGACAGTTGTTAGCAAACAGTCAGCTATGCTAATGTTGCTCTACAGTACTTTCTTCAAGTACAACAGCTAAATACTATTAGCGTTACACTGACATTTGCTAGCATACATTCAGCTGTGCTAATGTTGCTCTACTGTACTTTCTTAAAGTACAACAGCTAAATACTATTAGCTCTACAGTGACAGTTGTTAGCAAACAGTCAGCTATGCTAACATTGCTCTACAGTACTTTCTTAAACTACAACAGTTAATTACTGTTAGCTTTGCACTGACAGTTGTTAGCACAACAGCTCAATACTGTTAGCATCACACTGACATTTGCTAGCATACATTAAGCTGTGCTAATGTTGCTCTACAGTACTTTCTTAAAGTACAACAGCTAAATAATATTAGCTTTACACTGACAGTTGTTAGCATAGCATCCACCTGCTGACTATCTGCACTGTTTACCTTCCGTTACTGTGTCTCGAGCCTGATTGGTTGACCTCTGAAAGCAGCTTGACATACTTTCTCAAAGTACAACAGCTAAATACTATTAGCTTTACACTGACAGTTGTTAGCATACAGTCAGCTCATGTTGCTCTACAGTACTTTCTTCAAGTACAACAGCTCAATACTATTAGCGTTACACTGACATTTGCTAGCATACATTAAGCTGTGCTAATGTTGCTCTACAGTACTATCTGAAAGTAAAACAGCTAAATACTATTAGCTTTATGCTGACAGTTGTTAGCATACAGTCAGCTATGCTAATGTTGCGCTACAGTACTTTCCTCCAGTACAACTGCTCAATACTATTAGCGTTACACTGACAGTTGTTAGCATATTGTCAGCTATGCTAGCATACATTAAGCTGTGCTAATGTTGCTCTACGGTACTTTCTTAAAGTACAACAGATAATACTGTTAGCTTTACACTGAAAGTCGTTAACATACAGTCAGCTATGCTAATGATGCAGATAGAAAGCTATGTTAGCGTTCAGTTCGCATTTTTCTGACTCCTTGGCAAGTAATGTTTAGTCTGCATTTATCTCACTTCTTCACTTGGTTTGGAAAAATACCTGGTTCTTTTCAGAGCACATAGATGCTACATCCATGCTACATACATGTCCAAAGTAAATGCTGGATTAACTTCAGCTAAATGTTAGGCTAGCTAGGTGCTAAATGTTTGAAGCCAGACGCTAAAATGCTCACAAACTTCAAGAGGTACTGCAAAGTTGGACGATATTTCTCTGTGGGTTTGTCAACATGACCCAACAAAAACAAAGCACTCGGTTGCCGTTCGAGAACAAATGAACTCACTTCTTTGCTGAAGCTGCTTCATGGCTGCAGGAGCAGTTCAGAGAATAGCAGTTTAGACAGGAGCATTTATCACGCAGAGGTGCAATCAGGCTTGGTGCCAAAGTGGCACTGATACAAAAAAAGGGGATAATTAGTGGGGAAGCCTGTTGTCAGAGTGGAGGATAGGGTGTCTCAACAACACAGCGTGTCGTACACCACCAGTCTGCCATGTTTGCTGTAATCCTGGAAGCGTTTTTTGGGGTATTTCTTCTGATACAAATCTGAATGTACGGAATTTTACATACTGCAAGTAAAATTTTGTTTATGAACAAAACACTGGCCTGGACTGGATTATCAGTGTCAAAAGGCTCTTATGGAAACTACTGCACTTCCACGGCATTTTCAGGCAGTGCAGTGCATTCTGGTCAACTGATGCTGACGGCAGATAAATTGGTTCTTCTGCCTGCCTGAGGACTGACACCCAAACCTGACACTACACACCATTTTAGCCCTGTTGGAAACAGCCTGCACCACTGAATGGACCAACAGCTAATAGTTTCACTGAACGCATTGGAGAGACATTCCCAGAGAGTTAGGCGTGCACCTCCATAAATTTTGGGGAGTTACGAAAGACAGACTTTTCTAAAATAATGGCCAAAATTGGTGCAGCAGATACCAAGACAAACATTGAATAGCTCAAATGAAAGAAGAAATGCGCTATTTCATCATGATTTTTTTTTGTTTTTTACCTTGTTCCATTCCTATTTTATTTGGGGTACAGCAGAGGCCACCACTTTTGTGCAGAATTCATTTGTTTTGCTCTCTAAATGTGATCGTCTCCACTTCCTGCTTTGATCCGCCATTTGACGTATTTTTACGTCAAAGTGTTTTTTTGGCAGTGGGTCGCTGATTGCGCTCTCACACAGCCTGTGAGTAATTTTGGGGCTTCTGGGAGATTGAGTCAGAGTATAAATAGACGGTATACACCACAGAGATCAAAGCAGGAAGCAGAGCTGATCGAGATTAGAGAGCAAAACAAATGGATTCTGTACAAAAATTGGCATTTTTGGTGAAAGTGTCCTCTACTCTACCTCTGATAAAACAAGAATGGAACAAGGTAAAAACAAACATTTTTTTCATGAGAGTCTCATCTTTCAAAAAATCTTCCGATTTTTTGTCTTTTTCTCTGACCCCTCTCTACTTTCCCTCCTTTCTCCACTTGGCGGTCAATGCAAACTATCCATCCATCCATTATCTACATTATCTACCGCTTATCCACATAGGGTCGCGGGGGGGCTGGAGCCTATCCCAGCTGTCTTAGGGCGGAAGGCAGGGTACACTCACACTCACTCACACACTCACATTCACACCTACGGTCAATTTAAATTAGCCAATTAACCTAATCCCCATGCATGTTTTTGGATGGTGGTAGGAAGCCGGAGTACCCGGAGAGAACCCACACATACACGGGGAGAACATGCAAACTCCACACAGAAAGGCCCCGGGCCCGGGATTCGAACCCGGTACCTTCTTGCTGTGAGGCGACAGTGCTAACTAACCACTACACCACCGTGCCGCTCCAATGCAAACTACTCTTACCAAAATCACTGATGCACATTGCCCTAAATCCTGCATTCTGATGACATCACATGGGGCAAATATGCCTTTAAAGTTCTCATTATTTTTCCTTTAAGGTACTGAAAAATGGACTGACTGTCCAAGACTGGCATCTCCAACTGAGCGCGACAGTTTTGTAGTTTGCATGACGCGATAGTTGAATATTTTCTTGATCAGTCTGTGACTTGCTGTGACAGTATCGGCTTTGTGTTTGTTTCATTTTTTCTCGTTTCTCTCGTTGTTCGGTCGCTATGTTTTTGCAATTTCTCCAGTCACTCTGCATGTTCTTACCTTGCGTTTTCTCCCCCTGGTATAGCCGGTTTCATTCAATAGTGAGTGATGAATGAAACAGAACTAATTTCCTGGGGAGTCCAGTGATGCCACAGCAGCAGCACAGCACGGATATGAAAAAGTAGGACTTCTATGTCTTTATTTGGAGCTTGGGTTATTGGGGCAGGCATCCCCAGTTTAAAAAAATATATAAAAGCAGAAGAATTAGCAGAGTGCTGAAGTGCGTGATGTTTCTCTCTCATGTAAACGGGTTTAAATAAATGATAAGTCTCCTCTGAAAGGCTGGGTGTTATTACCAAAGCTTTGACTGGGGAGTGAAAGGAAAGCCTCCCTCTTAGATCTCTTGCTGTTTATCTATCCAACAAATGTATTTATCTATATCCACATCAAATCAGTTCACTGACAAACATTTGTCCAACCTGACTTTTCTGTCCCTGCTAATTCCCCCTGTGGAATAGAGTATCAGCAAACAAGATGACCAAATCATCGGAACAAGAGACTGGGTAGCTTACCCAAGTCAAAGGCAGCTTAATAACCGACGCCGACTGGAGGACGGTTTTCATGTTCCTTTCTAAAGTTTCATAGCCGACAGACTTTAGTCTGTTGTGTGAAAAGTTGTTAAACCAAGTGCAACGTGCCAACTTTCAGGCCAGTAATCCACAAAAGAAGAGAACATAGAGCTGGAGGTCATCCAGAAGTTAAGTTAATAATGTTCGAGAAATAGCGCCATATATAATGCTCTAGTTACAGCTAGCAGCCAGTTAGCTTAGCTTATCAGAAACACTAGAAGCATGGGGAACCGGCTAGCTTATCGTTGTGCAAAGGTAACGAAATCCTCCAACCAGCTAAAGCGTTTGTTTTGTTACATCCTGTTTGTTTGCATTCATCAGTCTGGTACCATGCAAAAGTATGGACTAAACCCACCTGTCCACCAGAGGACTAAATGTGTTTTAGCCTCGTACAGGTTTGAATATTACACGAGTGTGAAGGGGACAATGAAACCACTCAATTCAACTGAACACAAAATAGAAAACACAGTAAAGCCATTGCTGACATATGGCCCACAGCTAGTTAGCTTAGCTGAGGTTAGCTTAGCTTAGCAGGAAGTCTGGAAGTACAGGGAAACAAGCGTGTTTAGTGAAGCATTTCCTCCTCGGCTGTGAGGTTGAGCTTAGCTATCTGACATCTTGCATTGACGTAGCCTGGCTATCGCGACTACTTGCTCTGCAAAACCGATTTCTCAGACGGCGGGCTTAACCCGCGTCTATCAAATACCTCTGTGTGCTTCCACTTCGAGTGTCATTGCCTTAAAGGGACACTATGTAATTTTTTCCCCCATCTAGTGGTTAAATTTGACTTTGCACGCATTGCAACATGGTTGGAACTACGGTAAGCGGAATGGGTCAACTCCTGGGCGGCCACTATCACCGCAGATCCCCAGCCCCCGGCCCGGAGCTCCAGTCATTTTTCTCCGGACCTCCACAGCCCCCCACCGGTCCAGAGGACTTCTTGGCGGGCCTCGACCAGCATGGGGCACTCCCGGACGGCCACTCACCACGGATCCTCAGCCCAAAGCTCCGGTCATTTTATGGCCCTTTTATGCTTTTTTGGCGATGAGGATTCCGCGTAGCATAAGTATGGTCTTGTATTATGACCAAAAGTGCAGTGCAGGTTTTAGTTTAGTGCCGGGTAAGTAAAACCGGCGTCTCCACCTTGCTTCTCTGTGAAAAGTGAATCGCAAAACGCGGAAATGCATTTTGTCCAGTGGGTACTAGCAGGTAGTGCTTTATGTCCCTCTCGGCAGTTCGTAGTTTTTTATAGACCGGAAAGACATGGAAGTCTCCGTATGAGTGACCCGGTCTATGTAAAGACAGATAACTGATTCTTCACCCAGGAGGATAAGTCAGATCGTTGGCATACTGGTCCCCATTTCTAAGTGAATCTGAAATCGAAGAGAACGGCAGCTTGGCCAGACTGACTTGGTCGCTAAATTTTGGGAAGCGTCACAGGAAGTATGGGCGGGCCCAGGCTACCATTGACGTATATGTGCATCATTTAAAATCCAATGTTTGAGCGTAAATGACGTAAAATACGTGTTTTTTCGGCAGCTGGCACAAGAGGGCGCTCTCACACAGCTTGTGAGCAATGTTGGGGCTTCTGGGAGATGTAGTCGGAGCACAAAGAGACGGTATACACCACAGAGATCAAAACAGGAAGTGGAGACGATCGAGATTAGAGAGCAAAACAAACAGAATCTGGACAAAAAAAGTGGTGATTTTGGTGAAAGTGTCCTCTACTCTACCTCTGATAAAACAAGAATGGAACAAGATGCAAACAAATAGTTTTTTCATGATGAAATAGAGAGTCTCTTCTTTCATTTGAGCTATTCAGTGTTTTCAGAGACATAGTACAAAATACTCTGAAAGACGACTCCAAATAGCACAAGCTACTTCCTGTTTTATAAAAGGGCTGGCACTCAATGAGCTAATTTACAAGTTTAAAGCAATTAAAATGCATTTGTTTCCGACAAAAGAGTGTACGATTTTTAGCGAATAGTTAATTTTGACATTGTGGCTGCAGTGGGATACATTCTATTCAAAAAGCTAATACCTGCCTTGGTTCTTGTGCACATTTGTGAGTATAATCCATCAAACATGAGTCAAAAACAGTTCCCTGAACTTTGATTCTACCTTCCTACCAGGTTTCTACTCAAAAGACAGCGAGCGTCTATCCTCTCTACCATTAAGTGTAGTGCCTGGGCAGATGCTCTGTAATGGAAGGAGCAGGAATAGCTAAGAGGCCTCCATACGCCGCTACTCTGAGTGTTGTTTTTAAGACAGGACAGAGTATTAATAAATCCTCAGGACGGAACATATAGCTCCAACATGTTCTGCGTTGTTTCTTCTGGGCTTTTTACTCATCCTGTTCTCCTGTGTTCGTGTGCTAATAAACAAGTGAGTCAGACGAGGCAGAAAAAGCACATACATGCACAGATGTCTGCTTGTATTTTTGGATTTAATGGGGTAGTGAGAGCTTTGGAAATAATTACGGGGCACCAGGAGGGGTGAGCGAGGGTAGGAGAGCAGGTGTTAATTGCTGATTTTTATTTATTTATTTATTTTTTTGAGGGTCGTGTGTGATTTTTTTTTTTTTTTTTTTTGCCAAGTGACGCCTGCCTTCCTTGAGTGCGACGTGCCTTAATTGCTCATTCTTGTTGGCAGGAAGAAAACGCAGTGAATCCAAATGTCGTTTGGAAACCTTTGGAAGACGCTGATATGACTGGGCGCACTCCGTGTTTCTGTCGTACGCTGCTTGGGGAAAAGCAAATGCCAATTAATGTGGTTTCCAGTTTAAGTCTGCTTGTTTCGCAAAAGCTTGTTTTGGTATCTTTTGCAGGACTGACTCTGGGGTCTGGTTTGGGAACATTTATTTATCTGAAACACCACTTTCACTTCTAATCACCTCATAAAGACGTTCTAAGCATCTAAGCTTGCTAAGTTTGTATATGCGGATGTGCAGTTTTTCTATTCAGCATTTTGATCATCACCATCTTGATTTATTGCCACCAGAGCTGTGCTATACGGACACAATTTTTTATCTTGACATAGCTTATTTTAGATTCCGATAACAATATATTTCCCGATATAGTATTTTTTCTGATGTAACATAATTTTTGCCTCCTCCATGCTGCTTTACTTACTCCCTAACGAACAGTGCAGTAAACCAGTAAACCGTAAAAATGCTAGCACAAAGCAGTAGCGTTGCTGCGGCTACATTAGCCTTCATACCATTATGTCTGTGCTTCATACAGTGAACAAGTTTTGAACTCTCATGATAGATTTGGATTATCCAGCAGTCATTCCGACGTTGAATTTTGCTTTATGGCACGTCTAAGCCACAACCGGAGTGATGTGAATGTTAGCATAGCAAAAGCTAACCAAGTAGCCTACATGCTAAAATTATAATATGAACAACAGAGGGTTATTTCTTATGGTAAACATTTTTACATCTTGCGACAATATATATTGGAATATCGCACAGCTCTATTTATCATATATAAGACATTGTTTTTTAAAATTGGATTTTTTGTTGACTGGCAATTTTTGACAAAAAAAAAAATTGTGGCGCGATTATTGAGAAAAGCCCTTGCAAAATAAAGTATTTTTCATCGCAACATTCACCAATAATCACACAACGCTAATTGCAAAATTTTACTATTAAATTTAATGAACTGAAAACGGTTAAAGGGTTAAAATTCCAAGACAAAAAGTCAAGCAACACTCATTCCGTAACACGGTGGTTACGACCTGTCGATCACAAGATAGCACCGCCCTAAATCATCGCTCGCGTCATGGTCTGTTTGACTCTAAACGGGGCCGTAATTCACAAAACGTACTCCAGAGGAGTCGCCCCCTGCTGGCTGTTTGAGAGAGTGCTAGCTTACATGAAGAGACATATTTTATGTGTGATTTGTTTGGAGTAAATAAAGCAGAATAAAACATATAAACAGACAAATACAAATGCCCCATCTGTTTTCGCAATTTCAAGAAAAAAAAACATATTTTTTTTTTCAGCTGTTTGCTTTATTCCTCCACTGCAGATGAAAAGTTGCGCCTGTGCAGATAATATCTGTTCAGCATTCCCCATCTGTGCTGTGGAGTCATGGATATGTGCCCACGGGCTGAACTGCTGAGTAAATAACTAAATAAGAGAGACTGTTGAGCTGCTGATGGTGTGCTTACCCACTTTATGCTCGGATTGCATCATCAAAACATCAACTGTTGCGTTTTATTCGCCCACCAGATCCCACCGGCCGCCACGACGCCGCTGATACGCAGCAGCCGCCCCCAAAACTGTGTTGTGCAGACAGCGCCTTTTTTTTACACTGAAAGCAAGCCAAGCCATAAATAACGAGTGGCAAAATGAAAATGAGTGCGCGTGGATGAAAAAAAAAGACAACATCCCTGTTGACATTCAGGAAACAATTACTTTTGTACAGACGCCAGGTTGCATGGAGAACGTGACCGGCTTACAAAACACATCCCACTGTACATTCCATAAAACTTTTAAATGGATATGGGCAGTTATAATAACAATAACCTCCTCTTGTCATACATACAAATCACAGACCGTACTATAAAAATGAAGGCACGCTGTCAAGTCCACTTAAAGATAATTAACTGGTGCTGCCGAACCCCCCAAACAATAACAGGTTATTGAAAATACATGACGGTAAACAGCGGGCGACTGTATTTGTTACGCTTGGAACATCTGCGTGGAAATAAATAAAATATTCGCAGGGAGTGTTGTCTGAGAAAACACCAAGCCGAGCCATGAGCCGATCAGCTGACCCGGTGCCAGAATGCACCGTGGTCACTCGGTTGTCCTCCCACTTCCTGTCTGAGCATGATGTTTTCAGGTCAAAAATAGCATGACGCCTGCTGCACCTCGGCCACCGGAGGACCGGTGAGTGGGCTGCAGTGTGTCAGCTCATTACAGAGCAACCGTCTGCCTTATTGGTGTCACAAAGCAACACCTGGGAAGGCTCGGTGAGGAAGCAGCTTCCTGCTCTAGAGGCGAGCACAGAGTGCATCCATTTAAACCTGCAGGCTGATGGTTTGCTGGGACTTTTGTTATTTCCTGGTGATAGAGGGTTTATATGCTCTTAATCTTGAGTGACAATCACTTGATTAAAAGTTCTCAACACATATAGGTCAGCTGACAAACAGCTAAAAAATGACCCCAATTCGTTATCAAAAAAGAAAGCAATGAAACATTCTGACTGCAACCGGAAATGTCGTCAAATTTCTGCATCCGTCAAATGTCGGGATGTCGCGATAAAACGTTTTCACTTCCAATATGATACCGATATTACAGCGATGAGTACTGGTTGTCGATATCGTATCAACGCTATCGTATCGTCGATATCGTAGCATCCAATATCGCATCGTCGATATTGTATCGTCGATACCGTGATAGTCAGCGACAGTAGGTCGGACAAAAACTGACCCATTTATTATTAACAAATGGATCCTGAAAGACCCTTGAAAACCCCATTGAAAAAAATTTACGTGTTGATTCGAGCAACAACACAATACAATTATTACGGTATCCTGTTGTTACCGTAATAACTAATTATCTCTGAGATGTCCCCAGATTTGATTTCTTGTCACTTCAAACGCTGACGAGGTTGGTCATATTAAACTTCTTGGTTCTGTTCCACCACAGGAGACTTGCTCATGACAAGTTTTGCTCTCAGCTTTGACATCTTTTTTGGACTTTAACTAAAAATCCTGCCATGCGGCCGACATCACTCCTCCTCCTTCTACTTTGTTAGCACCTTAGCACAGGTGCCCAGTGTCCAGATCACTGGACTCTGCTGCTGGATAGAAGAGCTGGACTGTCGTCTGGAATGGACTGATGGTATTGGAGATTTTAGATGCAGGCCGATATAATCCATTACTCGTTTTTTTTTGACGATATTGGATCAGGCCACCCCTAGATGATATTCAGGATTTGTCATTAAATCCAGCTGGGTCAATTCGCAGCTAAAACAGTTAACAAACATTTAAATCACAATGCTGTTGTTTACTAGCGAATCACATGGGCAACTGGTCAAACTACACTGCAGCCAAACTTATTCTGTCCAAACCAGTGGACAGAAAGACGATTCAAATTCATCTGACAATTGAACGGAAACGCGGCTCTGATCTACACCTGCTTAAACGGACACTACGTAGTTTTTTTCTCCCATCTAGTGGTTAAATTTGACTTTGCATGCATTGCAACATGGTTGGAACTACGTTAAGCGGAATGGGTCAATTCCCGGGTGGCCACTATCACCGCGGACCCCCAGCCCTCGGCCTGGAGCTCCAGTCATTTTTCCCCGAACCTCCACAGCCCTCCTCCGGTCCAGAGGACTTCCCGGTGGGCTCCAGTTATTTTGTGGCCCTTTTACGCTTTTTTGGCAATGAGGATTCGGCACAGCATAAGTATGGTCTTGTATTATGACCAAAAGTGCAGTGCAGGTTTTAGTTTAGTGCCGAGTAAGTGAAAATCGCAAAACGCGGAAATGCATTTTGTCCTGTGGGTACTAGCAGGTAGTGCTTTACGTCCCTCTCTGCAGTTCGTAGTTTTTGATAGACCGGAAAGACATGGAAGCCTCCGTATGAGCGACCCGCTCTATGTAAAGACAGATAACTGATTCTTCGCCCAGGAGGATAAGTCAGATTGTTGGCATAGGCTATTTTACACCAATGAGGATCAATTAATGAATGAAGACGTTGATTTGAGGTAACAAATACTTAAAAAATGACATAGTGTCTCTTTAAATCAGTGCTAACAAAACCAAAGGCTAACGCTACAGTACAGCAAGTACTGCTCATTAGTGTAATATTTACATCCAAGAATCCATGAGAGCATTTTTCCTCAGCAATGTCTTTGCAGTTTTATTTTCCCACACATACTGAGAACAGCCGGTTAATTTTGCAGCACACACCTAAACACACACACACACACAAACAGGCTTTAAAGGAAGTAGAGACAACATATTTCAAGGCTTCAGCGGCGTCTCTGAGGTGCAAGACAATTTGCAGCAATCTGCCTAGCGCAGTCGAGCTAAAAACAGTAACAATAATGGCAAACAGTCCCGTGCTTTGATGGCTTGTTGTGTGCTAAACAGTGTGAATTACAGTCGGAGCATTTTCACAGGTACTGTGGATACAGTAGGTTGAGCGGCGTCGTGGGAAAACGAAACAAGCAAAGCAGGGTGATATCTTTTTTTTCCCCAGCAATATCTCTCAGGTCAACCCAGGGGAGTCCCAGGTCTACCAAGGGGAGTCACGGGTCTATCCTGGCCCCCTCTGTGATCTACCTGAAACGATCCCAACTGACTCCAGTACATCTTCCACATTATCGCAGCTGCACACCGCAGGAAGTGATGATCTGCATCACGTTCAGCCAACAAACTGCTCCCCTGCACATCGGTGATCACGGTTCAATGAAGCCAGAAGGACAGAATCATCGGCAAAGCAAGCAGGTAATACCCTAACGTCGCTGAACTGGACTCTCGCCAGGCTTTGCTGCACTTCCTTTGAATGTTACAGAAAGAAAAGACCTGAGTCCACATTGAATGTGCTTCACCTTCTCTCGTCCAGTAAGACTACGATACGTTCATAAAGCCTTCTCCAAATCTGAACAAAAATAACAAGCATGGAGACTAGGGGTCGACATCAATCAGGGTGGTCTCAGCCACCAAATATTTCTATTGGCCAGGAACGACACGGGGACTGGACTTTTGTCGGATCCTATGAAGTGTTCAAGCTCTGTTAAGGAAAAACAAGTACTGACCAGTGGTAAATAACTACAGAGCCCCTCTAGACCCCGAGGAGAATTGGGAACGAGTTATGATACTAACTCGTTCCCACGAGATGTGCATCTCATTCCCTCGAGTTACGTATCTCGAGGGAACGAGATACGTATCTCGTTCCCTCGAGATACGCAACTCATATGAACGGAAGTTACTGAAGACAGCAAACACTTTTTGGCAGTTTTTCTGTCTAAAAATTACATGATATCATTGATGGGGATTATATTTGTTATATTAGAGCCCACTCAGTCATTTTTTTACCAGCTGATATTACTGTAAATGTGACCATAATCGATATTTCGCCTGCCAAAATGTGATTGTTGTCTTCCGTAACTTCCGTCGGTACCAGTTACGTATCTCTTTCCCTCAAGTTACGTATCTCGAGGGAACAAGATACTTATCAAGGGAAGTTAATAACTCGAGGAAACGAGATACTTATCGAGGGAAGTTAGTAACTCGAGGGAACGAGATGCTTATCGAGGGAAGCTAGTAACTCGAGGGAATGAGATACTAACTCGTTCCCACAAGTTAAAAAAAAAAAAAATTCTCCTAGCGGTCTCGATTACCATGTCACTGTTTCTTTTATAATGTGAGGAACAGTGAGAGAACAAATTCTACTCATGCCACATTTGAGAAAGACTGTGTTACGTTGCATTGTATTGTCTTGTTTTTATAAACCGAAAATGTATTTATTGGATAAATAAAAAATATAGAGAAACAAAACTCAATTCTAAGTGCTTGTAGCAAACATCTCTCTTATTTAATAATGCCCATAGTCGACTTAGCTTCTTTATTCAACCGTGGATGCAAATCTTGTAACAAAGCCAGTTTGGGGGCATTTCGGCATCAAGTCAGACGACAAGGGGTGTCCGGCCAATTTAGATGAGGCAATATGCCGGAAAAGATGTAACATCACATCTTAGAATTAATCTTCCGATAGCAAAAGTGGGAACTTTAGTGGCAGCAGCCTTGTTGGGGGGGTACCATGGTAAACCGCTATACCGCATCGATTTGGTGCTTCATCACCGTGGTAATAAAAAAAATCCATACCGCCACAGCCCTAGGTTTGGTTGCATGCGGGGCCAGTGCATAAATATATTAGCATCTATCCTTGTTAGCAAAGTCTGTGAGACTTTTTATTACCTAAACCTAGAGCTGTGCAATATGGAAAAAATTGTATATTTTGACATAGCTAATTTTATATCCCGATAATAATGACATTTATAGGATATGGTATTTTTTTTCTAATGTAAGGTGACTGGTTACATTTTTGCTGCTTTACTTCTGTTTGCTCCCAGTGCTGTAAATGAGTCCTAGCACAAAGCAGTAGCATTAGCCTTCACCATTATGTCTATATACGAAGTTACATATTACCCAACAGTTATTCTGACGTTGAGTTGTCAAGTCAAGTCAAGTCAACTTTATTTGTATAGCCCAATATCACAAATTATGAATTTGCCTCATTGGGCTTTACAATCTGTACAGAATATGACACCCTCTGTCCTTTACAATGACCCTCGCATCGACTAAGGAAAAACTCCCCAAAAAAAACCTTTTAACAGGGAAAAAGAAACGGAAGAAACCTCAGGAAGAGCAACAGAGGAGGGATCCCTCTTCCAGGATGGACAGACGTGCAATAGATGCCATGTGTACAGAATAACAACAATGAAAACACATTAACACTAACATACAAAATTGTATGGAAATGTCCAACTCAATATAACAACAGCTAATATACAGTGTGTATATATAGAATTGTATGAGAGTGTCCAAGGGGATGAAGAGCATCATCAAGCTATCAGCAAAGGATGAGAAGCATGTCGTCCTCTCCACCATGCCAACCAGAAGAAGCCTGGGCAGCACGTCTTCCAATCCACCACACCAAACAGGAGAAACCTCCGCAGGATGACCTCATCACCACCACGTCACTCAGAACCAGAAGATGAAGCCTGACTGGTCTGCACAACCACTACTCCACCAGGTTGTGTTTTACATGACGTATCTAAACCACAACCGGAGTAACGTTAATGTTAGCATAGCAACAGACCTAACCAAGTAGCTTACATGTTAAAATTACGATATGGTAGACATTTTGTATATCGCACAGCTTTACCTAAACCTCTCAATTATCTTAAAATCTGCTAAATGAAGCATTCCACAAATTAAACGCATCTTCGTCTTGACCAGTCCGCTCTTTCAGCGACGAAATAGTGCAGTCGCCTCACACAAATCATTTCAACAGCACACTTTGTGACTGTGAATACACAGAAGCTATGAAATGGAATGTGGGGTTAGCGCTATTAGCTGGTGTGTGTGTTAAAGTAAAGAGAGTGAGGGAAATCAATATATCATCTCATTCGGTGTTTATATCTGAAGTGCCATGCAGTAAATCGCACTGATGGATGGTTAGCATTAGCATTGCGCTAACACCCACCCACACAGAAAGACTCCAGGACTATAAATCTGCCTCTTCTTGAGAGGACGTTGGGTTCTCATAAAGACAGTGCACACACACACACACACACACATACTGTAACAGCAGTGGGTAACCCTGAGTAATCCCCAGCCATCTCCGTCTCTCCCAAGCAGCTGTGTCGCTCATCCCTCGTGCCTTGCAGCGTTCGTGCACATGCGTCTGATCCCGGGGGGGTTCGACAGCAGCACAGCTGACGGTGATGACAGCCGACAGATTACTACTAGCCCCGTGCGCTAGTACATCTATATGCTAAAGAGACCCAGCGTGTGCAGATATGGAGGGATGCCTCACACTGGGGGGGTGGGGGTGGTGGTGGGATTTATTTTCAGTGTTTTGTTGGCAGATTTGACAATATTTTTTTTTTTCCACGGTTGAATGTTTTTGAACAGATACTGTTGACTAACGGACATCACCATCCCTGGTGCCAGAGAGGAAACTACACACTAAAATGAAACCGCTAATGACAAATACGGTATTTACACTATAACTGAACATGTCATCCAGGCCTTGGCTTAGCAAACAGACCATTAGCTAAGCTATGGAAGCCAGTAGGTCAGGCTGTGCTGAAAGCCTGCTGAGTACACTCCCCTGTACAACCAGTAAATCTCTATAAGTGGTCAGGATATAGGTTGTGACTTGGGAGCATGAGGGTTGGGAAAGTGTGCTTTTGAATCCCTGGAGTTACAGGGAAAACCTGGGCAGGTGGAGAGAACGGATAACACTTGCGTCTTTTTGAGCAGTGCTAGCTGCCAGCGGCAAAGAGGACGTTTTAGTGCGAGTAGCAAACGGTAGAAATGGAGTTCGCAGAGACGAGAACCGCAAATTGAATAGAATTCAATTAGAGCTCGACCAATATGGATTATTTTGAGGTTGATGCGGGAAAAAAAAAAACTGATAACCGATAATGTTTTTTTTCAGCCTGCAACAACAGCATAAATTGAAGGAGCACCTTTAATTTTACAGCTTTCAACAGCAAAGAAGTGAACTTTGTGAACAAAATCACATGTAAAATTGCAGTAAATCTTTGAGATAAAAATTACAATCTTTTGCGTACATATGTCCAAATATACAACTTGTATTTTAAGCTACATTTTAAATTTCTCAGTGAACTATGTAGACTTTCGCAATATATTGCAAGATCACAATCGTATCGTGACTCAAGCAGGGGCGTCTCTAAGTTTTCAGGATGGGGGGCCTAGCCCCAAGGTGCCTCATATATTTGTGTATATATGCAGTGGTGTGCAAGGACTTTTTGAAGGGCAGGAGCAAAAAAAAAAAAAAAAGTGCATTTTTGCCTCCAAAGAGGGCACTTTATCAGGGTAGTTTAGTGCGTTTTGCCAAAGAAGGCACTTTGGTGCACATTTTTTCCTCCTAAGGGGACACTTTATCATGGTTTAAACAGCCAAAAGGTCACTTTAGCATGTTTTGGCAAACAGGGGAGCACTTAAGTGTGTGTTTTTCAAAAATTGGGCCACAAGGGGTGGCCATTGTATTCAAGTTTATTCATAAACTTGAATACAATAATATGAATAATGCAAGGTATTGATTTAAACTCATATTCTGGCCCCTTTATGTGGAATTTGTCTGCACTTTTTTTGTAAAATGAATAAATAAATACATAAACAAACATCAATTTATTTAGGGGGGCTGAGGCCTCCCTAAAATAAGCCTAATGACACCACTGGACTCAAGTATTGCGATACGTATTGTAGCATGAAGCTCTTGCCAAAACCCACCCCTAGCAACCAGCATGCTAATGTTGCTCACTAAGTCAAATAAAGAGTGATATGACCTCATGATGGTTACTGTAGAAGAATAAACCACAGGGACGTTATTCGTTTTAACTTTTCACGGCTGAACTAAGTAAAGGTGCGTTCATACCGCACAAGACTTCGTAAAACGAAAGTGAAAGAGTTGTGGTGCTACGATTGGTGCTCCATCTATTGGATAAATAGTGTTAGGACACCATGTAATGCCCACACCGTTTATGAAAATAATCAGTGTTTAATTATCAAAATTCTGGTGAATGTTGATTATTTTGAAAAGGGCTATAATCAGGGCTATGATTAATCGTCAGGCCTGAATTATAATAATAGAAGCAAGACTGGAGCAACAGTGCCAACTCAAAAAATAAAAAAGTAAAGTGATGAACAGTTGGTAGAGGATCGTGGTGTGACTTCCCAGCTGTGACTGTGTGAAAACAGAGTCCCTGAGGCTGCGAGGGCTTGTTAGCAGGAACAAGCTAATGGGGGTTAAATAAATAACAGTGAAAGCTGACTCCTCTCTCATCTCTGACACCTCTTCGTGTTTGGTAGAAAAAGACGCTGGAGGGATATTTTTATTTAGAGAAATCAAATAAAAAGTCTTCTTGGCCCGAATTAAAAAGTAAGCAAACCTCTGAATGCAACAGACCAGCCGATACTTTATCCGTCGGCGGTGGAGCCTTTCGTAGAAAAAAAGGGGCCGTAATCTGCATCAGAGATTAAAACTCTTAATCCTCCCCGGAGCGAGCACACACTCTGATGAAGCCCGGCAGCGTAAATCCCACTTAGGCGGCTCTGAAGCACGCTTTAATTGAAAGCGTTCCCCATATTGAAAACCGTGGCTCTGCAGCCTCCCATCAATATCAACGGGTAACGCCTGCTGCTAATGTATCTGGGATCATCTAGCATTAACTACAACCTGTTTGCGTCTCTTTCATTCCACTCTTAATGTGTCTCAAAGTCACATTAACTTCTTTACTTTGCCCTTCATCACCCCTCTGTTGTCTTTCCTCACTTCTCCATGACCCCCTTAACCGCTTTCCCTCTCTCGCCTGAGGTGTACCGACACCGCTAAGTGTTGTAGCTTTGCGAGATTGAGCTGACGTCGCCACCTGACACCACAGATTAGCCGATAGTGAAATTGAGTGCTGGGGTTAAATCGAGTTGCAGGCCCGGATGGGCTCGTTTGTGGCCAGGCGACGTCAGTCCGAGGCCTGCCGAGGCGGAGGGTGAGTAACGCCCATTGTGTCTTTAAATAAATCAGAGAAAAGCACTGAGAGGAGAGTGAGATTTAAGACGAAGCGGTTGGAGGAACAAGATGAAATGCCAGGATTCGACCTGGACGTCAACCCCACACTTGCTGTGTTTACATGAGATCTTTAGTTCCGAATAAAACTAACTTAATTCCAAATAAAAATTAAAAAAAGACCATGTAAACACTTAATTTCTTAACTTAATTCCGATGTAAGTGGGTGGTTCATTCCACTTTTAAAGCCGAATTACTTTATTTCTCTTCCATGTAAACCTTTATTCTTCTTAAAGTTTATTCCGATCGTTCAGTGCACGCTAGTAAAAAAAAAAAGGCCTGGAGCTAACGCTGGTCATTCTTTTTAAATAAGTACACTTGAGGAACTTAAAATTATGAAAAAATTATGATGGTAGTAAATACAAAAACACTAACCTATTTAAAGAAGTGGCTGTAAAAATTTGTAGCCGAAAAAGTCTAAAAAAGTTCGAAAAAGTTAAAGGTAGACAGTAATTACGTAAGTGCGTCCACTGTCCAATCAGAGCCGTTCCCGACCCCCAGACGTTGTTCGGAATTAAATAAAGGTGATTTAACGTGTTTCGCATGTAGTCCTCAATTCGCGATTATTATTTCCATGAAAACTCGAAGGAGAATATTTTTTTTTCCATGGAAAAAAAAAGAAAAAAATGAAAAAAGGGGAAAAAAAAGAAAAAAAAGAAGAAAAAAAAAAGAATTTTAATTCCGAAACTATTTAATTACGAACAATTAATTTGGAATTAAAAAACATCATGTAAACGTGGCTATGGACAGCATAATTACAAACTATGGCAACTGTGTAATTTCACAGTTATAAAGTCGGTTCGACAGGGTTTCCTTCCCATCAAAACCATAAAAGAAGACTGTAAATTTCCCATGTTTTAAGTGGTACTGGGTACTAGCTTGCGGTGTTTGCCTGTTGAGGACAGACATCAGTTAAATGAGTCCGGACCCGGGAGCCTATTGATATCAAATGATGATAAAGCACAGGTATAATTGCTTTTCGTGATGAAATCAGCTGGAAGACTGTCAGCGCTGGGCTATCTGATGGACCGTCTGTCCCTCTATTGCACAGAAAACCTCAGGGGTACAAACAGTATCTGTATAACTAAAATGGAACTGGTGTCATTTTGCATGTACGGCGGTAAGTCATGCCATTTTCTCAACAACACCGGTGTGTCAATTTAGTTTGACCATTCAGGGCCACGGTCCAGGACAACGAGAGCTGTGCGATATGCACAAAATTGGATATCTAGATAAAGCCCATTTTATAGCCCTATAACGACATACATACGATATAGTATTTTTTCCGAGGTAACGTTACTGGGAACTTTATTTTCACTCTCCTCCGTTTCCTTTGCGGAGTAATCAGTGTTATATCCCCAATATGCTTTTATTCTGAAGGCTTACTTTGAGAGCGACCGGAAGCTGTGTTTGCGCTGCTTATAAAGACGTATTTTGATCGCTAACAACTTTACGTGGATATCATTCGCATGCAACACAACATCCTCCATGCTGCTTTACCTCTGTTTACTCCCGAGCTACAACTCCAACTGTCGCAAACGAGTCCTTGCTGGTGACATAAACATGCTAGCACAAAGCAGTAGCGTTGCTGCAGTTACATTAGCTTTCATACCATTATGTCTATGCTTCATACAATGAACATTTGGATTATCCAGCGGTCATTCCGACATTGAAATGTGCTTTACACAGCGTTTCTAAACCACAACCAGAGTAACATAACTTGACGTTAGCAACAGAGCTAACCAAGTAGCTACACGTTTAAATTATGATATAAACAACTGAGGCTAATATCGTACGGTAGACATTTTTATACCGCACTACGATATATATCGTAATATCGTACAGCTCCAGGGGCAACGTCGCCATCCGAAAGGGCTTCTGATGAAGTGAATGACTTTACGATAACGGCGTAAAAGTATAAAAAGAGAATTTTGAGTTTGTGTTTGACAGCAAAACAAGGTAACAAAAGACGAGATGGGAGTGATCGTTCATTCATTAGGTTGGCTTGGGAGTGGCGCTGCGCGTAGCTCAGCTTTCGGAAAATATGAAGGAACTTCTGATGAAGTATTTAAAAAAAAAAAAAAAAAAGATACAACAAATACAGACACGGTAGGTAAAGACCTCTGTGCTGTTACATCGTGGTTACGTCGCATGTCATGCGAAGTTTTCGTTATGTACGACTGTTCCCTAAGCTGAGTGGTTGCATTGCCTAAACCTAACTTCCCATAAAACTGAAGTTTACTTCAATTATTTTGGTAGAATAGTATGCATGTAATGAGCAGGGGCGTCACTAGGATTTAAGGAATGGGGGCTTAGCCCCCAGGTGAGCCTAATTTGGCCAAAGACGAAGGGCAGTAGATATTTTTTTGGGGGGCGTATTTAAGTGATTTATGAATAATGCAATGTGATATCGTTATTTACATAAACCCATATTCTGGCCAATGACAGGACGTCCATGACTCCACAAAAAGTCTTGTGGTTTAAGGGATGTAAACGATGGCAGCTAGCGCTACAAATGCAACCAAGTTTATTGTGTATTGCAGTTAAACATCCAAACAGTCCTGCAGTCTTTGACTTTTAATGCAAAAAAAAAAAAAATGAAATAAAACTAAATACTAACAACTCCAGTTTGACAGCACTGCACTGCTGTAGCATTCAAACAATTAAGGTTCCATTTGTCAGTATACAGTAAATGCTCCACTGGAACCAGTGTGCTTTCATTTGGTGAAAACAGACGCTTGTACAACTACACAGAAGGGAGTTATCAACAGTTTGTGCTCTAATTAACTGTGATTTTTGGCAGTTTTGAAACTGGAACAATTTGCTGCTGTTTCTGCTGCAGCTGAAAATGAGAAAACAGGCTTATTAATCAAATTGCTTTAATTAGTGAAAAAAAAAACAACAGGAGAAAAAGAAAAAAAAGAGGTCAAGTTGAATTTAAATGGACGGCAGAAGGTTTGTGTTTCTCTCAGAAGTGAAACCCAAAGCCTGTTGTCACACAGGTATGGGATGAAAAAAATTAAAAAGGCTCTGTGATCTCTGATTACGGCAGGATGCCCGGTGTGTATCTGGCAAACGAGCAAAAAAAAAAAAAAAATGTCAGATGGAGAGACGAGGAAAAGAGCCAGACATTATATAAAAAAGAGCAAAATAGACATTTTTGTATCAGGCACCCAACCAAGAGCTGACAAGGGTTTATTTTCCCATAATTTTCAGGTTCGGTGATTGCAATGACAATCAGCACTGCGAGGGATCTGACCTTGTGCACTCCTGATGGCGATCAGTAGAACAAACTAAATTAATTTGGGGAATAGAACTTGTCTGTTTTACACGGGCTGGAGGAATATATTAGCATTATAATGCATTAATAAAAGTGTGATAGCGCGTGGGACTTTCATTGATATTCTGTGCATTTGGCACACTGTGAACGTGCAGTGGGGCGTAGCGGATATTTCATATTAGCGGTGGAGCCGGTCCATTCATCACAAAATGATTGGTCGGTGAGGTGAGACAGAAAGCAACATTTTAATTTCATTGCCTCTTCTACCCTGAGAAAACAAAACTAATATAAGGCTGCAAAGTAAAAGATACTTTATGGACCTAATATTGTGTATTTAACTCACTGAGTGCTAGCCGTTTAATAAAACACTAAGTGTTTTGTTCCAGCTTTTTCGGCCATTTTGAGTCATATTTCAAGACCCACAGAATATTTTCTACTATGTCTCTGAAAACACTGAATAGCTCAAATGAAAGAAGAGACTATTTCATCATGAAAAAAATGTTTGTTTTTACCTTGTTCTATTTTTATCAGAGGTAGAGTAGAGGACAAACCACCAAAATCACCACTTTTTATCCAGATTCTGTTTTGTTCTCTAATCTCGATCGTCTCCACTTCCTGTTTTGATCTCTGTGGCGTATACAGTCTCTTTATGTCCTGACTACAAATCCCAGAAGCCCCAGTATTCCTCACAGGCTGCGGTAGACCGTGATTGGCGACCCACTGCCGAAAAACCACTTTGACGGTGATGATATTAAATGACGTACAGATACGTCAATGGCACTCAAAGAGTTAATACAAAAGCACATTTAGCATTAAACAGTTCCACCAGGTTTGTTTTTTTTTGGTGACTGTTGCGATCAAAAATTCTTTACTTTGCAGCAGCTTTTACGTGATTTTTTTGTAAAAAAAAAAAAAAAATTGGCAATAAAAATGCAAGTCAACAAAAAAATTCAAATTTAAAAAAAAATAATGAAAAAAGAGTCGCGTATATGATAAGTATACTGCTACAGCTGAGTGATATTTCGATATATATCGTAGTGCGATATAAAAACTGCCATATCTGCCATAGGATACAACCCTCTGTTGTTTATATCGTAATTTTAAAATGTAGCCTACTTGGTTAGCTCTGTTGCTACCCTAACTTTACTCTGGTCATGACGTAACGTTAGCAGATTAATATCAGAAAAACACTATATCTGAATATACATCGTTATCGCAATATAAAATTAGCTCTATCAAGATATACAATTTTGTCTGTATCGCACAGCACCATATACTGCACATGAAGGTGATTTGTTTACTGTTTTATTTTTGTTGGCAAATACAAGATGTTAGCGTTCTTCATCCTGGATCTCAATGGGCAACGCAATGTTGTATCACGTTGGTGACTGTCATGGCACAATTTTTTGACAATTGCAAGCCACTCAAGTATTGCAGCAATCGGTTGAATTTGCGCTAATTGTTGCCGTGGCAACATTGCGATTTTCTTGAGGGGCTGATTAAAGCTAGGGTTGCTTAAAAAAAAAAAAAGGTTATCTGTCGCAGGACTATAAATCCCTCCAAATCGCTTCATTCGGCAATAACCTGCCAGCTTAGCAGCGGGGAGTGCTAACAGTAGCCATATGTACACATAATTTCAGGCAAGTAGCTTTGGAAAGGACGGACTGTCAGTGTCTTGCTCAGTTCGGTAGCTGCTCGCTACTTTTGACGTAAAAGGAACTGAGTTTTTGGATGGATTACTTTCAAAATCTTGCATACCCAGACTACAGTAGTTTCTCAAAATTACCAACCATTGCTTTACAGAAAGATGGTTCCAGGCAACTAAAACATAAAAAACGGCAGTAGCAGCCTTTTGGGAGTACTGACACTTTTTGGAAACAATTAAATGCTTCTCTGTAGTTTACCTTTGAATACGTGCTTCATCTGCTCATGTTAAGCTTAAATACTCTTGACAGCAACAGCTGGATGAAGCAACATCTGGCACGTTCTTTTGTTGTTCCACTTCAGACGGGTTGTGGTGGATGCAACCTACTCCGCGTGTTCCTCGTCGGGTTACAAAAACAATGCGCCAATTAAAACGCCCATTGCGGATCGGCATCTGCTGGAATGTCGTCTTGAGGTGGCGAAAAATGGGCGAGCGCGTGCTAAAGCACTATAAACTGAAGCGCCGTATGTTGGTACGCAGTGTGATTATGTAAAAACCACCGACGACTCTGTTTTCTCTCATTGTCTTGTCTTGATAAGATTTCCCATCAAAGTGAGCCCAATCTCAAAGGAACTCACCCCGGATACAAAGACATCCAACGAGAATGAAGAGGGATTTTGAAGAAGTTGCGTCGTCGTCGTACTACAAACACCCACTGGGAATACTGTTCTATTCGCTACAATGAGCTTTTCAGGCTCAGTAACTGCATGGGTTTCCCTGTGTTTGTGCTGTGGTTACTAAGCTAATTAGCGGTAAACAAGCAGCTAGTAACCACCCCCCTTATTGTCTTTTCCTACGGCGCTCATGCATCGGTAAGTGCTGTTGAAAGCAGTGCACCCCTCAGGCTCTCCACTGGAGCCATTTGAGTCCATAAGCGTTGGTGAGTCTCTCGGGTGTTATTGCGAACATGCATGAGTACTCTTAAGGCAGAGTCGACTTCAGTTACCAAGGGCTGCCTTTATTTGAAAGACGCGAACGTTAAAACCACTTAGGGTTTCTAATTATTGTACGTGACAATGGCGGTGAAAGAAAGCAGTGCTTTCACACCAAGCGTGATAAAAGACCTCAGTTTCTCCTAACCTCCCGGTCTTGTGAAAGGATTAACCCCGTCAGCCGAACAGGATTTGAGCCAAGAACTGCGGGTTTGAGTCTCTCTAATGACCCTAATTAAAAAGGGCTATCAAGGATATTACAGAAACAACAATGATACTACGCCGTTGGAGAAATCTAGAATTAGTGTGCTGGCTTTCAGCAAAGAACACACTCACAGTATTGTGATATATATTTTTAGGTGGGTCCATCTTCCTTTTTCAAAAAACTTTATTCGCACTTCAATGTTCCACTCAGTACTTTAACATTTAAAGTGCGTACAAAGATCAAAAACACTTTCACTGCTTGTCAAGGAGATGCAACTGTTTTCATCTCCTTGACGACTGACACTTGGACTGTTTTCATCTCCTTGACGACTGACACTTGGACTGTTTTCATCTCCTTGACAACTGACGCTTGGACTGTTTTTGTCTCCTTGACAACTGACACTTGGACTGTTTTCATCTCCTTGATGACTGACACTGCAACTGTTTTCATCTCCTTGACAACTGACACTTGGACTGTTTTCATCTCCTTGATGACTGACACTGCAACTGTTTTCATCTCCTTGACAACTGACACTTGGACTGTTTTCATCTCCTTGACGACTGACACTGCAACTGTTTTCATCTCCTTGACGACTGACACAACAACTGTTTGACACTGACACTTCAACTGTTTTCATCTCCTTGACGACTGACACTTCAACTGTTTTCATCTCCTTGACGACTGACACTTCAACTGTTTTCATCTCCTTGATGACTGACACTTCAACTGTTTTCATCTCCTTGACGACTGACACATCAACTGTTTTCATCTCCTTGACGACTGACACATCAACTGTTTTCATCTCCTTGACGACTGACACATCAACTGTTTGACACTGACACTTCAACTGTTTTCATTTCCTTGATGACTGACACTGCAACTGTTTTCATCTCCTTGACGACTGACACTTCAACTGTTTTCATCTCCTCGAGGACTGACACATCAACTGTTTTCATCTCCTCGAGGACTGACACATCAACTGTTTTCATCTCCTTGACGACCGACACATCAACTGTTTTCATCTCCTCGAGGACTGACACTTCAACTGTTTTCATCTCCTCGACGACTGACACATCAACTGTTTTCATCTCCTGGACGACTGACACATCAACTATTTTCATCTCCTCGACAACCGACACCTATACATTCACATCAAATTTTGATTACTCTTTATGGCATCTGTTTCATTCAAACTCAGACTATAAATTGCTTCAACACTCGTCTTCCTCATAATTATCATCTAATTTCATAATGATCAATAATTAGGTAGTACATACAATTTCAGACACCAGGCAAATATAACAATATTATTCTGGGCTTTTACATTGACGTCTGGAGAGCTGCAGTATAGGTTTCACTTCCCCTCAGGTGGCTGTACATCTATCTACTGATGTCTGCTAACACTTCTCAAAGTGCAACATAAAGTTTATTAATATAACATTGTATGGCAGAAATATTGTGCTCTATTCCCACCTCTCTCACGGCTTCCCTGTCCCTGTCCTCACAGTCTTAACAAAACATTTAAATAACAGCAAAAGATTCACAATCGCGTCTTTTACATAGTACAGGAAATGGATTGCACATTGTCGCCGCTGCATGAGGTGCAGACATTTTGACAACGCAAATTTATAAGAGTGCTTCCACACATTATGGATGATGAGAAATCCTCTAATAATGTGGCAGGAGCACATTTGGGCTGGAAAAAATATTGATATGTCAGTATATCGCAATACTTTTTCTTCCGATATAAGATTGATCTTTAATTTCTTAATATCAATTTTGGGCTGATAAATCCAGAACGATTTCCGCACCTCGGCTCCGCAAAGTGTCGCTGTATATATGTATAGATACAGTATATATGTAGATATATATTACAGATATATTATAGATATATTAATGTTAAATTGATTGACAATGTTTTATAATTCCTATGAAATGGATTCAGTGCAGTCAAATTCTGAATTTGAATGACACAGATATTGCAATATATTGATTATCGCAGAATCGCTGTCCCATAATCTTATCGTTATAGTGGGCAAAATATTGCGATAGCAATGTATCATGAAGTACCTGGTGATACCCCGCCCTACTACACTTGCCCAGAAGCACCAGCGATTTGGGTCCTGACCCAACATTTCTTAAAAATTTCTCTTGAATAGAAAACAGCTTAACTCTTTGAGTGCGTGTTTGGATGTCATTTAAAATTTGATGCTTATCGACGTAGTAATACGTCAAAGGGGGTTTTTGGCAGCGGGTCGCCGATCGCAGTGTCCTGCAGCTTGTGAGTAATGCTAGGGCTTCTGGGAGATGTAGTCTGAGCATAAACAGACTGTATACGCCACAGAGATCAAAGCAGGAAGTGGACGATCGTGATTAGAGAGAGGAAAAAAATGGATTCTGGACAAAAAAATGGTGTTTTTGGTGGGTGGGGCCTCTAAAAAATGTTTTTTATGATGAAATAAAGTCTCTTCTTTCATGTTTTCAGAAACATAGTGCAATATTATCTGGGAAATATTACAGATACAACACATGCACCTGGCATGAAGGAATACAGATGCTGAATGAACTTTCTTATTAGTGACAAGGAGGGTTCAAATCAAACACCTCTGACCAGGTAATCCTGCTATGACTTGAACACTACTGGATCTGAGAGGCCTTCCCACTCTCTGGCCCAAAAAAGGGATTTCATTTGATGTTTGTTTTTTTCCCCTCTCTATCAAAAATAAACAGTTGTATTTCCGACCGCAGAAATGTCAGGGGGATTTATGTGGTCCCTGTTTTGTGTCGGTGGCCTATTTAATGCTACGGTGCACACCGCTCACAACCTGAAATGAAAGCATTGCTCTTTATGTAGCCGGGCCGTATTCGCTGCCAATCAGCCGAACCAGATTCAGATTCTTGGATGGTGCGTCTCTGGAAATGCATTTTCAGATGTTGATATGAATCATGTTTCCAGTCTGACGTATCCTGATTTAGAGCTGCTGAACAACAACAACAGAAAAATGGGACTTGGGCCTTTCTGGTGTGGCAAAAGTAGTTCTGGGTACTGTGGCACCACTTGGTGGACATATTTGCCATCAGTTAACAGTATCTTCACAGAGCGCGATACGTACACAAGACACGGGTGCTTATTATTTCACTCAAAGACAAAAGCAAAGCGTTACGGATGCTCGATATTAGCATTTTTGCCGATAGGCCGACATTGTCCAACTTTTCATTCCCAATTCTGATATCAACCCATACTGACATGTGCGTTTTTTTACGCCAAAACTATATCTCCTGTTTTGGAATTCACACATTATGACTCATTTTATTGTGAAACCCTAATGAATGAATTCATAAGTGCAACATGACTCCAAATGGAAACATTCTCTGTGCAAAATAAGACACCAACTTTAACTGGAGTTCTGGAAAATTAACATTTTATAAAGTGCATTATTTTAGTGACTGGGACACTGAATGGCCACATTGACCATATCCTTGTAGTTTTTATATACTGTTATATTGTTTCTGTTGTCGGTTTTGCACAATATTGTAATTCTTCCAACATGGCGGAAGCGAGTCCACCTATCCAGGCACCGCTAACGAGTTTAAAAGCTGTTTGGATGCATTTCGCATTTAAGAAGTTCGAAGAAAATGACGAGTTGGACAAAAAACTAATTCAACGGGAAGATAAAATACAGCGGAAAAAACGACGAATCTCCGCAACCATTTGAGGAGACATCACCCGGAAACAGATGGCAGACTCGGGACGGCAGAAAATAACAAAGAATTTAAGTGAAATATCCCTGACTGACTCGAATCGTGGATCGAATCGAATCGGGACCTTGAAATATCAAATTGAATTGATCTGGACACCATCGTCTAGTATGTCTACCATGATAAAGCCCAAACGACACAAAAATAATGGCATCGTATGAAAAAATTCTGAGCGAAACCCAGCCTTACATGTATCTAGCATCTGCAATAGGAGCCTTGAAGAAGCTTTTTTTTTTTTTTTAATATCGGAAACTAATGGCGCTTTTCCACTACACAGTAACGGCACGGCCCAGTTTTGTTGCTTTTCCATTACAACTGAGTACCTCCTCGGGTGGGCGGGGTAGTCATACGGCAGCGCGAACCTGCCAAAACTTCATTCGCATGCGACACAGAAAACCGGGAAGAAGAACATCAATACAAAGAAACAAACAAAATGGAGGATTCGGATGCGATCATGTATTTGTTGCTCACTCTGTGACTTTTTGTCACGCACAAAGCGAAAGAAAAGAGACGGAGACAGTTTTAAAAATGGCGGAGTCGAGTTGTGTTTGGCTTTTACAGTCCAAACGGACGTCCCGCGTCTAATGACGCTTCCAATGACGACACTCGTTGGCCAATCATTGGAAGGCAGTCGGCTGATGTCGCGTTTTAGTATCGCTTTGGCTCGCTTGGAACCAGGGCTGAGGAGGTGCGAAAAAAGTACCAAGTACCAGGTACTAGTGGAAAATCACCACAACCGTGTAGAGCCGTGCCGTACCGTACTGTACTGTACCTGTGGAAAAGCGCCATAAATGTAGCAGAAAACTGACTTTCAGCAGGTGCAAAAAGATTCACTCCACCTGTTGTTGTTGGCTTCTCTGAAGTTCACTTGAGAACTCGTTCCTCCCACTTAAATGCACCCAATTTTGACAGAAGCAGAATCGCGCCGTTGCTTAATTTAGACTAGCCTTTCAGTGATTGTGCTTCTGCCAAACGGTTCAGGGCGCCTTGCCACCGCCACTGACGCCGTCATCGAGGGCAAGATGAACGGCCCTCGGCTGCAGTTCAGAAATAGTCGTCGAGGATGTCAGGGTGAAGATGTTTGTGGTGAATAAACAGCTGACACGGCATGAAGTCTGGGAGATTTAGCGTTCGTTATCACCGGCTTCCACTCCACTTTTCTCTCTTCGGTTGGAAAAGGTTCTTTCTAAAAAAGGAAACGGGCTGTATTCTGAGGTATTCAAGGCTAAACAAATCAGGTCTCGGAGCGATTCAAAGCTCTACTTGAAGCCGTTCCAAACAGTTCTGCGACAAAGACTTTGTTCAAAGTGGGACCAAATGAATTTCAGCTTTTTGACAGAAGTTGCCAGAAGTTTTGTCAGTCAAAGAATTCCAGGGAGGATGTCGTATCTCTGAGGGGCCACTACTCTGAGGCCAAACCTGCCAAAACCTGAAAAAAAGACACAATTTCTCTCCCGGGAAGTTTCAGGGAGTGATTCATGAAAACGTCTGGAGCGAAAAGCGTGAGAGAGAGGGACGGCGGGGGAGAAAAAAAAAACGATGCCGTTAAGACCTGCAATCACATCTGTTGCTGCGGGTTATTGTCGGTGTGAGTTGTAAATACTAGCTGATGTGGAGTTCACAGATTCTGTGTCCTTTTCATTCTGTCCTGTTTTCTGTTGTTGTGGCGAATAAACATGTCAACTTGGCGGGAGGGCGACCGATAAATGGGCCGGCTGGAGCAAAACTGTTCCCGTTCTCAAAGCTTTTTCGCTTTTTTTTCTTTTTTTTTTCTCAATCGAGGTGCAGAAAAGAGTAGACCCTCGCATGGTAAAAGCTTTACGGTAAAGTGAACCGCAACAGGAAATGGTCGCTGCTGAATGAATTATACAAACTGACTGGACTGTAGCCTCTTTCTCTTCACACACATCAAACATACAGTCTCTCACACACATTTACGTTACTATTATTACACCGTTTATCATTTATTCAATGCATATCCTTGCTGCGGATTTAATATGTAACGATAAACCCCTGAAGCAGGGGCGTCACTAGGTTTTAAGGACAGGGGGGCTTAGCCCCCAGGTGAGGCTAATTTGGATATGTCTATGCATGTTTGCACACACACATATACACGTATATATATATAAATATGTATATTGTATATAATTTATTGTCTAGTTTGTTGGTTTTGCACAATACTGTATTTTTGAATTATTCCTTTTCTGTAAATATTTTAACTCTTTGAGTGTCATTGACGGGTTACGCCGTCAAAGTGGGTTTTTTTTTTTTTTTTACAGTGGGTTGCTGAGCACAGTGTCCCGCAGCCCGTGATTAATTTTGATGCTTCTGCGATTTGTAGTCGGGACATAAAGGGTTAATATGCACCACGGAGATCAAAGCAGGAAGTGGATACGATCGTGTTTAGAGAGCAAAACAAACGGATTCCGGACAAAAAGTGGCGATTTTGGTGAAACGCTGGCACAAGGCACTTTCGATTTTAAAAAAACGGCTGTCGCTCAATGAGTTAAATTAGCTTTACATCCTAAATTTTGTGTATGGCAACTGTCATGTAAGAATTTCCTTCGGAATTAATAAAGTTCTTTCTTATCTCATCTTATCTTATACATACAAACAAACTGCAAACTGGAGTCAAATTCTTAGTATATGCTTGGCCAATAAAGCTGATTTACTGGCAGGAGTAAAACAAGAATAATGACGTTTTTGCCTCCCAAGAGGGCACTTAGACACTTTTACAACAATCAGGCCACAAGTGGGGGCAACCGTATTCAACCAAATTTATGAATAATGCTAATTTATTTATTTGGGTTGATTATTTTATTTATTTATTAATGCAATTTTTGTAAAAATAAATAAAGAAACCGACACCAAATTAGTTAGGGGGGCTGAAGAATATTTTAGGGGGGGGCTTCAGCCACCCCTAAAATAAGCCTAATGACGCCACTGCTTTGAAGCTGGGCTAATACGCAAAAAAAAACAAAACAAATTAAAAAAATGCTATGACACAAGCTTTAATGCTCATATTATTTCTCAATAGGAATTTGGAGTGTTTTGAAGCTGCAGTAAAACCAAGAGCTGTCCTTTGAAACCCTCTGCTGTCACTGTTCTGGCTTCAGGCTCTCTGTGTGGATCCATGTCACAAAAAAAATGTGACCTTTCAGTTATTAGGAGGGAGTTCAAAGGTAGTTTCCTAAAGCACTGAGCGAGTCCATACTGAAGGACAAATAGAAGAGGCAAAGCGTGAAACCCAAAGCTGGAGTTCCCTCTAGAGGTGGGAGGAGGAAGTGCAGTGAGTTCACAGCATGTCAGCTGTTCATTTTCAACATGCAAATGAAAACATTTAGCAAAAGGAGATGCATAAGAAAATATTATGTTACCATATAAAAACATAACCGTGAACATTGCCACCTTCCTCCGGCTGTAATATATATTTTGTCTTATTTATTTGCCCTGAAAATAATAATAATTTCAAGGTATATTTTCATCATTCATGTATTGAGCAGCTGTTACAGTAGAGCAACATGTAATGAGTGAGTATGATAAGAGAACGAAGAACATGAATGCCTATAAATAACTGAACAATATAAAATAATAAAAAAAAACTAAAAAAATTTAAAATGTTCAAAAATGTCTGAAAATAATAAAAAAAATGTCCAAAAATAATAAAAAAATGTCCAAAAATAATTTTAAAAAATGCCCAAAAATAATTAAAAAAATATTTAAACTGACACTATGTAAATTTGATTTTGCATGCATTGCAACATGGTTAGAACTACGGTAAGCGGAATGGGTCAACTCCCGGATGGCCACTATTATCGCAGATTCCCGGCCCGGCTTCGTATGAGCTCTATGTAAAGACAAATAACTGATTCTTCACCCAGGAGGATAAGTCAGATTGTTGGCATAGGTTATTTTACACCAATGAGGATCTATTTATGAATGAAGACGCTGATTTGAGGTAATAGAATACTTAAAAAATTACATAGTGTCCCTTTAAAAAATGTCAAAAGTGTTACAAAATTCAAAAATATTTTTTTAAATATGCAAATTTAAATGTTTAACTGGAATAAATGTAGAAATAATAGCTTTGGCTGGCTACAAATTAATTTTGAGACCTTTTGTTAGTATTTTAGCTAGATGTCACCATAAATTAAAGCTACAGAAATCCATAATAAACAGGACAATGCCAAAGTAGTGGACGGCATATGCATTTAATTTAAAACCACAGTAGAGTCCAGTTTGAGAGCAATAAGCATCACAGTTTGTATAATCCTTTTTACCTAACAGTACTGTTGCGTCGCTGTGCTTTTATGTGGATCTGTGTGGGTGGAGGGATAACGAATTCCCAGGCTTTGTTCGAGCACAGGAGGAGAGCTCACTGGGAATTTTGAGTAGGTGGGAGTGAGGTAAGTAAGCACGTCTCTGTTCCACTGAAGAGACAGCGTTCGTCTTCATTGGGAGGTGTAGCGGGAAGTGCCTCGTCTATTCCCTGTCCTCTCGTGCTGCACAGGCTCTGAGCTGCTTCAGTCTGGTCGTCACTCTTTTTCCCATCTGGTTGAGCTGGGAGCTGGAGGTTGCCTCCGTCTGGAGCTGGTGCCTGAAAGAAATGATTTAAGGTTAAACATGAGATATTATTAATACCTAAACCCAAATAAGCAGCACTGCTGATTTTTTTTTTTCTGACATTTCGGTTTCAAATTAAAGCAATCCTCACCACAATGAGTGGCGTTCAATAAATTAATAAATTTGGCAAAACTTAATGAAAAACATTAAAAACAGCACTGAATTTTCAAGTTTCAAATTAAAATTAACAAGATGTCTCTCTTACAGTGATTAAAAACAAAAATGCATATTAAAAAAAACAAATTATGTGGCAAAAAAAAACAAAAAACAGGGAGGTAATATTCTGACAAAAATACGATTAAAGATGGAGGCAAAATTTACGAGAAAAAGTCAAATTTATGATTTAAAAATTCAATATTGTCTGAGATTATGAAATCTTATATTTGCATAAAATGCTCAAAAACGAACTTGTCAAATTCTTATATTTACAAAGAATAAAAAACATTTAGCAAAAGGAAATAAATAAGAAAATATTATGTTACTATGGAAAGACATTACCGTGAATATTGCCACCTTCCGCTGGCTGTGATTTTATGTGTAAAATTTGCCCTGATACAAAATTTTAAAGGATATTTCCATCATTCATGTATTGGGCAGCTGCTAGAGTGGAGCAACATGTAGTGTGTTAGTATAAGAGAATGAAGAACATGAATGAATGCATATAAATATATAAATAAAATAAAATAATGTAAAATAATAGTTCGAAAATAATTAAAAATGTTCAAAAATAACACAAAAATGTTCAAATTCATAAATATTTCAAAACCAGTTAAAAAATAATTCAAAAAAGGTAAAAAATAATTTAAAAAATGTCCAAAAATAATTCAAAAACAGTTCAAAAATAATTGAAAAAAAGTCCAAAAATAATTCAAAAATATTTCAAAAACAGTTAAAAAATGATAAAAAAACAGGTAAAAAATAATTGAAAAAATGTCCAAAAATAATTCAAAAATATTTCAAAACCAGTTAAAAAATAATTCAAAAAAGGTAAAAAATAATTTAAAAAATGTCCAAAAATAATTCAAAAACAGTTCAAAAATAATTGAAAAAAAGTCCAAAAATAATTCAAAAATATTTCAAAAACAGTTAAAAATGATAAAAACAGGTAAAAATAATTCAAAAAATGTCCAAAAATAACTCAAAAATATTTCAAAAATAGTTAAAAATAATTAAAAAACTGTCCAAAAATATTTCAAAATGTTCCAAAAGAGTTAAAAAAAAATTCCAAAAGTGATGTACGCTTGAACGTTCACCTTCCATTCATTAGCTGTGTCTAAAACCTATCCTAACACTATCCTGTGTTGCTTCGGCAGACGTACCTGGCTGCCGTCCCTCTGGTGTGGTTGCTATTGGCGACCGGAGCTCCTCCAGACAAGAACTGGGCTCTGATGATCTCTGGTGTCAGCTGGACTCCAGAGCTTTCACACCTGATGACAAACACATGATGTGAGTGTGAAAGCAACAATCTGGCTGGGGGGGGTGGAAAGAAAGAAAGATCAATAGATGTGCTTACTTTTTGTCCATTAGTGTAGCCGGACCATCAGGAGGAGGCAGAGGAGGAGGTGCTGAGAGTGGAAGTATATCAGTGCTGTAGTCCACAGACCTACAGGGGGACACACACAGTGCTTTTTTCCCCCCTGCAGAGCCACAGCACACATCACCTCAGATATCTACTCCATCTTGTTTTGATCAAAGGGACGCTCTGGGTGGTTTGAATGAAAAACGAGGCCGAGTTGACGCCACTTGCGGCCAAAATGGAATTAAAACGCTGACGAGCTCCGGGTTTGCGTCGCCATGACAGTTTAGAGTCATATTAAGACGTTATTAAACATGGCTGCCATATAATTGACTCATCAGTCTGAAACTTACAGCTAATAAATAGGTAAATAAATAGGAATGTTCCATGTGAATTAAAATAAAATATTCTTAAAAATAATACTTTTTAAATATTATAATTTATTTACCTTCCTGATACACACTTCTCATTCATAGCTGGTTCCAGCAGTCAGTTTGCAGCGTGGCAGGGCCGGGCCAAGCCTCCATGGGGCCCTGAGCAACATTTGAATTTGGGGACCCCTATTACTGCCAATGACACTGGTTTACTTTGATATTTTGATCATTTACACAACTACGACACATACGTATATTCTGGGCCCCATGACAAGAAATTTTACACGCTGCCCGATAGCCGGTGGAAAATTTTGATCCAGTTTTAGATAAAACTCTGCATTTTAATTAAAATTTTAACGATCACTCCCATACTAGTGAAAAGAACGACATGACAGGTACTTGGTAGGGGAAGGATTGTATGTGTAAATGCAGATTTTTCTTCAGAAATATGAGCTAATATTCAGGGAAAAGCGAGCTAGCTTAGCTTAGCTAACAGGCTAATGTTCCAGAACTTTCCATCCAATTTTTTATTTATTTTTTTTTTTTTTGTAAAACCTCCTCCGAGGAGGTTTTGTTTGTTTGTTGGTTTGCAAAATAACACATACCGACATACCGACAAACCACAACCTCCTTGTCGTCTCCTCCTCCGCTCTATCTGTGAAAAGTTAGCTCTCTGCAGGCTGTCTGATGGAGCAGCTGGACTGAACCATTTTATTGGGGATGTTGTGAAACATTTCCAAAACAAACTTAGTGTTAAAATACATTGTAAATAAAACATGTGTGAGTGTCATATCATTTTGTCAGTATCATGGTTATATTAGGGGCCTCTCTGAATCGAGAATCCTTCTCCTTATTCTCATCTTTTTCGGCACTCTTGGGGTCCCCCTAGAGGCCGGGGGGTAGTGATTTTGTAACATTAACATTCACTTAGAACAGTCTGTCAAACTATTTGTCCAGGGAGCCAAAAAAAAATTGACAACCCATCAAGATCTAATTCAAAATAGACGAGAAGAGCAACTTTATGCTTAATGGGCTCTTCCAAGAAAACCAGCCATTTTTAGAAAAACATGTTGGTAGAAAAGACTGGATGTTCGCTCGTCTCTCAGGGTAGATTCACCGCTGCCGTTCTCAGGAAAATACCAACAATCAGGCTCTCTGTGACCCTAAAAAAACTCCACCTAAACAATAAGCTGGAACTCACCATAAAGCTCTAGACAGACACTGTTCCCACATCTGATGCATTAAAAACTATTCAGGGAACCTGAACTGGTCGTCTGCTCCTGTTTATTATGGGTTTCGGTTCCACACCCAGGGAGTTTGAAGTGCTTCTGTGGTTCAGATACAACCATTTTAATCATTCACACACTCTGTATCAACGCACATTTCGCCTGTGCTGTCAAATCACCGTCAGGTTTATTCTCGTCTTGTACTGCCGCTGCCTGACATAAATCCTATTGTTGGTGCTTGGGAGATAACCACTAAGGCACAGAAGGAAAATTAATAAGACCGTACGTGACAAGGCTCGGGTGGAAGTCGTCTCCGGCATGACAAAAGCAAAATTTATGCAGTTATCCTGCAGATCGGTGCTGACAGGCATGAAGAGGATACTCTGCCTTGACATGCGATAATCCAACGAGGGGAAGGTGAACAAACACGAAGCCACACGACTTGAAACTGTTTTTACAACATAAAGGACTTAATTTCCTGAAAAGGGTCGAAGCGTGTCGCGTACCTGAGTGGTATTCGCTGCGACAGACTGCGCGGCAGCAGGCAGCCCCGAGCTGTGTTTGCTAATACGCTACGTCAAAACATCATCATTTATTCACTGTCCATTTAAGCTGAGGGCTGAATAAACCATTAGCTCACAGTGAAGGGAGTGAAGGCAGTGTTCAGGGCGCTTTGCCTCCATGTGACTTACAGACTACTGCAGGCCACAAGGCCTTGACAAAGTCAAACTACCACTGCACACAAGCCAAATCCAAAGCTGCTGAAATGAGGGAGGAAACTCATCTCAACACTCAAAATTGATTTCAAAACAATAAAAATATATATATATATATATATATATATATATATATATATATGAAACTGGAGGAACTATTTAAAAAACAGAACTGCCGAACTGCCTTGACAAAGATGGATCAAATCCAAACAACTATTTTTTTGTTTATTTTTTGCAAATAGGTTAAAAGTGACTTTTATTATATTTTAGTTATGCAAATGGGTAATAAGTTACTTTTATTTTATTTTTTTATTGATGCAAACTGGTTAAAAGTTACGTCTATTTATTTTTTTTTTCTTATTTTTTATTTATACAAATGGGTTAAAAGTTAATTTCATTATTTTATGCAAACTGGTTAAAAGTTACATTTATTTTTTATTTTTTCTTATGTTTTATTTATACAAATGGTTAAGTTACTTTTATTATTTTTATTTATACAAATGGTTAAGTTACTTTTATTATTTTTATTTATACAAATGGTTAAGTTACTTTTATTATGTTTTATTTATGCAAAAAGTTAAAAGTTACATTTATTTTTTTTTTCTTATGTTTTATTTATACAAATGGTTAAAAGTTACTTTTATTATGTTTTATTTATGCAAATGATTTAAAAGTTAATTTTATTATTTTACTTTTTATTTATGCAAACTGGTTAAAAGTTACATTTATTTTTTTCCTTATTTTTTTATTTACACAAATGGTTAAAAGTTACTTTTATTACTTTTATTTATTTATTTTACCTATGCAAACGAGTTAAAAGTTGCTTTTAACACATTTGTATTAAAATATTCCGGGATAACTAAAACGTTTCCAGGACATTTTGACCTTTTTTCTCATTTTCCATATGTTTTCCATGACTGGAAATATTGGTCAATCATTTTCCAGGTTTTCCAGGTCGTGTGGGAACCCTGAAAATAGCGCAAGATCACGAGAGGCCATGTTTCTGTCACACTGAGAATGCAGCTTTGGAAAAAAATAAACGGCCGCTACACACCATATACACTGGGGTGGGAAAAATTTTGATATGGCTATTATAACACAATACTCATTGTGTTTCGGTGCAGTGTTACCTCACTGCTCAGTGAGCACGGCGTCGGCCAAATGTATAAATATGTGTGCAAATTTATGTAAATATATGCACATATACATATATATATTGTATTTTAAATTTCACAGTGAACTATGTAGAATATTGCAATATGTCGCTACATAACAACATCACAATAATATATTGTATTTTGGCTCAAGTATCGCAATACATATCGTATGATGAAGTCCTTGACAGTACCCACTCCTAATATATACACATCAGTGAGATTATCCATCACCACGTCCAACACTTCCTGCTTCTTCTGTCAATGCTAAGAGCTTCACACTGCCAGCTAAAGCCGATAACAGACACTTTCCTCTCTGTAAACATGTTTCCATGGGAACATCTGGGTGGCTGCTGTCACGATGAAAGCCTATCTGAATACACCGTGACACAGTGGGTTAAGTTAAACTGTGTCCTACCTGTGCAGAGCCCAGGCGCTGGTCAGAGAAGGCCGCTCGGAGAGACTCTTGGAGGTGATCGACCTGAAATCCTTCCACTTCATGAGCCCTGGGATCACTTCCTGTTGTTGGGAAACATTGTTAGATGTATTTAAAAAAAATAAAAAATAAAAAAGCGGCCCACAGAAACGTGCCAAGTGTCTGAATAAATGACCTGGTGATCCAGAGTCGTCTTCAGGGCGTGTGGGGATTGTGACCCTCCGCTGCTCTCAGGGGTTGGATACCTGCATGCACACAGCATTTCCTGTCTTTATAGCAGCTGGCCATGCTCAAATGTCAGTTTCTCACTAAAACAAAGACTAATGTGCTGTTGTTACCTGGGCATAGGGCACAGGTGGAACTCCGGGTCAGTCTCTAGGTATTTTGGGGTTGGTTTGTAAGCCTGCAGGCCTGGAGCTGGGTTCTGTTGCAAACAGGAAGTTTGAATATGCTGTCGCACTGACATCTGACTTTACAATTCAAAGTTTGATGCCTTACAAAGATCCTGAGTGGGTTTGCAGGAAAAGGTGTGAGCAGAGCGTCCGGCGCGCTGAAGGAGAGGTGAGCGACCTCCACCGACGCTTTGGCTTCTTTGGGCTCCGGCTCGTCCTGAAAAGCGACGACACGGTGGAGGAGATCAAAAAGAGGTGAGCAGATCGGACTGGATGTGTTTTAGTTCAGGTGCTGCAGGTTTACCGGAGCTCCAGTGCGAAGCGGTCTGGCCAGAGTGGGGGGGATGTACGAGTTAAACGCCTCCCATGTTGACACAGGCTGGTAGCCCATGAGCTGATAGTGCTGAGGAACCTGGAGGGACAGAATAACAGCAGCAGAGCATAGGTGTCGGTGCTAATCGCTGACAAAGTAGGTAAAGGACTAATGTGGGATAAAAGAAATATATTTCTACTATTACAGGGCTCCCATGCTTCCTGGAAAACCTGAAAAAGGATTGACCAATTTTCCAGTCATGGAAAACACAGGGAAAATGAGGGGGAAAAAAGGTCAAATATCCTTGAAATGGTCAAGTAACCAGAAAAGTTAAGTTATCCCCATGCCTTGTGAGCGTATGCAAATGGGTTAAAAGGTACTACTCTTATTATTTATTTTGTTATTTTATATTATTTTTTTTAATTGATGCAAACAGGTTAAAAGTTACTTTAAGCATTTATTTTTTTGTTTTAATTTTTTATTTATGCAAACAGGTTAAAAGTTACTTTTATAATTTATTTTTTTCTGTTTTTTTATTTATGCAAATAGGTCAAATGTTACTTTTATTTTTTCATTTATGCAGTTTTAGTATTTATTTTTTATTTCTTTATTTTTTTTAGTTATGCAAACAGGTTAAAAGTTACTTTCATTATTTATTTTTTTGTAGTTATGCAAACAGGTTAAATGTTACTTTTATTTTTTTATTTTTCATTTATGCAGTTTTATTATTTTTATTTCTTTAATTTTTAGTTATGCAAACAGGTTAAATGTTACTTTTATTTTTTCTTTTTATTTATGCAGTTACTTTTATTATTTAGTTTTTATTTCTTTATTTTTTTTAGTTATGCAAACAGGTTAACTGTTACTTTTATTTTTTTCTTTTTTATTTATGCAGTCACTTTCATGATTTATTTTTTATTTCTTTAATTTTTTAGTCATGCAAATGGTTTAAGTTACTTTTATTATTTTTATTTTTTTCTGACATGTTTATTTATGCAAACGTTACTTTTATCATTTATTTATTGTTTTATTTATGCAAAAGAGGTTTTAAGTTACTTTTGAGCTATGTGCATCAATCATTTTCCAGGATAACTTAACCATTTTCAGGACATTTTCCCCTCATTGTTTTCCATGTCTGCAAAATTGGTCAATCATTTTCCAGTTTTTCCAAGTTTTCCGTGAAACGGGGGAACCCTGGTATTTTACGGCACTTCTATTCTTTTTATCCTGCAGGGTAACGAGTGGCAACAAAAATCTGCCGCTGTGCAAAAAATTGAAGTGCATTGTTGCTAATCCTTGACATACCTGTAAATAAGAGAAAATAACTGTCACACTTCCCTGCTTGAGTGAATCTATTTGAGCTGCAGGTGACCGGGCGCTCAAGTGAACACCTACCTGAAGCTTGAAGAAAGGAACCTGTGCTGTCACGGTCACATCAACAGGGTCCACAGGCAGCGGGGCCAAATCGCTGCCAGTCTGGAAACATCAACGAGACAAACGGTGTTATTTCTTCGACCGGAGCAAAAATGAGAGATTTATCATGTACTCACCAGTGGATCTTCTTCGCTGGAGAAAACAGGGAACTCAAATGGAAAGACTCGAGCTGGTGAGATCTTCAGGTCTTCTTCGACTGAAAACGGTGAGACAATAAAGTTTCTTGTTTCCACAGATTATTATTTATTTACATGGTGAATTTATGACAAAAAAAAGCACACAGCACCGTAAACAGCACTGTCCCTGAGGCATGCATGGATTCTCTGAGAAGTTCATGATAACCAGAGGAGACTTCAGTTAGACCTCTAGGTATGAACTCAGCTAAGCGTGCTTTAACAAACAGGGCATAATGGCATGAGTTGTGAATGAAGAGGATGGAGGAGAATAAAGACCTTTGGTTGCCAGAGGACAGCTCCTGGTCCTGTGTGACACTTCCTTCAAACAGGTCAGTCTGCGGCTCAGGCGGCATCGAATCACGACCTGCGAGGAGAATGAGGTGTTACTGATGGGTCACATCCAGCCAGAGGCGTCACTAGGTTTTAAGGAACGGGGGGCTTATCTCCCAGGTGAGGCTAATTTGGCTAGGTATATAGCCAAAGTAGCCTAATATAGGTGTGTGTATTTTTAGTACTCAGTGGCATGCAACGACTTTTTGAAGGGCAGGAGCAAAAAGAAAAAAAAAAGTCTGCATTTTGCCTCTCAAGAGTGCACTGTCGTACACATTTTTGCCTTCAAAAAGGGCACTTTAGTGCACATTTTGGCCTTCAAAGAGTGCACTTAAGTGCACATTTTGCTTTCAAAAAGGGCACTGTAATGCACATTTTTGCCTTCAAAGAGTGCACTTTAGTGCACATTTTGGCCTTCAAAGAGTGCACTTCAGTGCACATTCTTGCCTTCAAAGAGTGAACTTAAGTGCACATTTTGCCTTCAAAAAGGGCACTTTAGTGCACATTTTTGCCTTCAAAGAGTGCACTTCAGTGCACATTTTGCCTTCAAAAAGGGCACTTTAGTGCACATTTTTGCCTTCAAAGAGGGCACTTTAGTGCACATTTTTGCCTCCAAAGAGGGCACTTTAGTGCACATTTTGCCTTCAAAGAGGGCACTTTAGTGCACATTTTTGCCTTCAAAAAGGGCACCTTAGTGCACATTTTTGCCTCCAAAGAGGGCACTTTAGTGCACATTTTTGCCTTCAAAGAGTGCACTTCAGTGCACATTTTACCTTCAAAAAGAGCACTTTAGTGCACATTTTTGCCTCCAAAGAGGGCACTTTAGTGCACATTTTTGCCTCCAAAGAGGGCACTTTAGTGCACATTTTTGCCTTCAAAGAGTGCACTTCAGTGCACATTTTACCTTCAAAAAGAGCACTTTAGTGCACATTTTTGCCTCCAAAGAGGGCACTTTAGTGCACATTTTTGCCTCCAAAGGGGGCACTTTAGTGCACATTTTGCCTTCAAAAAGGGCACTTAAGTGCACAGTTTGCCTTTAAAAGGGCATTTTAGTGCACATTTTTGCCACCAAAGAGGGTAAGTAATTTATGAAAAGTCCAAAGTTTTATATCCTTTTATATAAACTGATGTTTTGGCCATTTTATACTGAATCTGTCTGCACTTTTTTGTAACAATAGATGTTAAAAAAAAAAAAAAAAAAAACATTTTAAAAATTATTTGGGGACGGGGGCTTAAGAATATTTTTAGGGTGGCTTTGGCCCCCTAAAACAGGTCTAATGACGCCACTGCATCCATCTCTTCATATCTCAGAAGAAAGTACAGAGTTTAGTTTCACTAGCACGAAACGAACTGACGGAAACATTTCATATTTGAACGTAGGCATAACATTCAGTTCTCCTTAAAGCTAAGGGAGCGCCGTTTGCAGTCAGAGACGACTTGTCCTCGTTCCAAAATCACGAGGTCAAAAACTCTGGGGTTCGTTGTGTTAAAAAAAAAAAAAAAAAAAATTGGAGCGCCTCATGCTGCTTTAAGAGGCCAAGTCCGATCACTCCGCTGTGCCTTGAACACACTCAACAATATAGATTTAATGTGAGGAAGTCACACATGGCTGAGCTGAAGGGGACGGTGGGCTGCAGGGACACGTCTCCTGGGGGAAAGCCTGTGTGATGCATTTGTGCATCTGAGCAAATGCGTCTGCACGTATGTATTTGCATATGTACCTCGGGGACGACGCAGTGCTTGGACGAGCTTACCTTGCGTGCCGCCTGCTGGAACACTTTGAGGGCTCTTAGCTTCAGCTCCCAGGGAAAGTCCGAGTAAAACTGGAAGGACGGCGCTCCCTCGCAGGCCTGGCCCAGGTTCAAAAGACACGTGTTGCTGACTTTCATACACTCATTTGCATCGTCACATTGCGTATGCTGATGGTTACCTGTCCTGCTTCACGTAGCACTCGCCTGGAGGACAGTTTAGGTTGTCCAGAAGCAAAGTCGTCCTCACCCCTGATGTCCCCCATTTTGACCTATAACAAACCCAGGTAACATGGAGAGAAGAAGTGAGAATACATAAAGTAGCTCTTTCTATTTCCACTAAACCCTTAAGAGTTCTGGCAATAACACATGGTGCAAGAAAAAAAGATTCACAGATGACAAAAAAAACAGTTCCATGTAGTGTATTTTTGCTGACTACTTTTGCTGGCGTGAGGCGTTCGTTTTCCCTTTTGTCCATTCCACGTTACAAATAATTCATCGTTAAAGTATTATTTGTTTGCCGAATTATAGGAGAAGCTTGGACAGATTCAGAAAAGATGGTTAATCTAATTTTATCAGCACGTTTGATCATCAGTTACGACTGCGTTGTTAGTTTCCTTCATTTTTTGAATGGAGTTCTGCTTCATGACCTGCTTTCATCTCCTTCTGTTTGTCAGAAAGCAGATTCAAAAGAGAGCGTATGAGAGAAAGTCGCTCCTCCTATCGTAAAAACAACTCATAAACTACTAAAGAGCGGTGATATGAGGCTGTAAACAGAGAGCGCGTTATAAACAGAGCAAGTGGAGAGGAAGTGCTGTTCAGTGTCTGGGAGACTTATGACAACTATTCAAATAGCTTTTCTGAGCAAACACACACATATTTCATAAGTGATGTTACTTTGGCTGGCTGCATATTTCCTCTGAAACTCTCAATGTGGAGCTAAAAGTGATGTCAATATATGGAAGTCTTCTGTGCGCCATCTGATTTTGAATTTCTAAAGCAGATTTCTTTTCGCATCAAAATCAGACTTTGAATTTCAAAACCAACAAATTTCTAGCACGGTCTCATTTCTGACACTTATTTTTTTTCTCAATTATAAAAGAAATTCTATGTAAAAACAAAAAATATCAAAATATTCTGTTTTTAAAAAGTCAATATTAAGAAATTCAAAAGCTAAAAATTTGGTCTAAAAAAAAATGTGTATCAAAAACTTTAACTGCAAAAAAATTCACCTGCAAAAATGTATTGAATTTTTAAAAACTGAATATTTTGAAACATTATTTTTTATCTTTTTTTTTTTTTTTTACACAGACTTTATTTTACCATTGAGGGAAAAAAAAAATTGTCAGACGTCTCAAAATATTCAGTTTTTAAAAATTCTATTCTCTTTTACAGGTGATTTTTTTTGCAGTTGAATTTTTCTCAGTGCTGATTTTTTTTCAGGCCAAATTTTTTTTTTACACCAAATTTTAAGTTATTGAATTTCTTTATATTACATTTTTGAAAAATGGAGTATTTTGACACACTCATTTTTGGGGGGATTTTTTTTTTTTACACTGAATTTATTTTGTAATTCAGGGAAAATAAAAATGCCTGCTCGAATTTCCATCGTTTCGAAATTCAAAAAAAAAAAAAAAAATTTCAAATTCAAAATCAGATGGCACAGATACACTTCCATACCACTGACTCAGATAAAAGTCATGTTTCTTTGTCTCAATGCCAGAGTCCATATAAAGGAAAAATCTTACCATGTATTCATGTAGCGCCATCTCTCTTTCCTCCACAATCTGCCTCCTGCTGTGCTCCGACACTGGGTCCTTACCAAGATGAACCTGCCTGAATAATATTTTAATATTTACATCATTATTAAAGCTGTAACGATACAATCCAAAACAAGACGTTTTTTTAATCATTTTCTCCCACGTCAGCAGCTGTTTTTCCTGCTCAACACATAATATCAGTGATCATGCACGTGCTTTTAGTTTGACTCACCATCTGAGGTGGTTGCCCTGCTCCTCCTTCACGTTCTGTCGGACCTTTTTCAGGAAGAGGGCCTCCTTCGTCTGCCTGTTCTGTGGACCCACCGTGCCGCCACGAGATGCCGCTGAAGCAGGCGAAATAAAAAGAGACTGGATGTAATTTGCTTCATGCCAAACGCGAAAACACAAGGACTCTAATAAGTTACTGACTGGGGGCTTCACCTTCCCTCAGGTCTTTAGAGCTCAGTTTATCTGGGTCTTTGATTAGCAGCTTCATCACCCCTGCGGGGCTGCAGACGTCGAGCTGAGGCCTCGGTCCACCCTTAACACCGGACCGATCTCTCAGAGCCTGGAGGACGGGTAGAGAGATGACAGCAAGATATGAAGGAGACCTGGGAATATTCAGCTTCTTTCTCCTAAGTAAAGTCACAAATAAACCCTAATGCTAATAAACAGACCTATTTTCAGCATCAGAAGTCAGTAAGTACTTTAAATACCTTTGATTTGTCGACCTCTTTGGTCGATCTGGACTTGGTTTTACGTCGAGGAGGCACCTGAGCAGCAGGTGGCAGTCCTTTGTGCTCTGCTGGCGCTGCACCTCCGTGACCCCACCGTCTTCCTGGATCACTGCGATGTAGAAAAACACGCGCACCCTGTATCCTGACACTTGCTTTAACTGCGGTAGTATTGTGCACATTGATGAGGAACAAAATAGACCCATCAGTGTAGAACTGGAAGTGACAGATCTAATCAAGGGTGTGTCGAGGAGGAGGGTGGCCTGGGTGCCACCCAAGAAACCCGATTGGCCACCCCAGGTGCCGCCTTGAAAGATGGACTATCTGATCGTCAGACGTGACTTGGTTTGCAATTCGACCTCCTACCTAAGGGGCAGTATTGCGCCAAAATGCTGTTCAGCCTGACGTACACTGCGGTAAAGAAGAAGCTAATTCGACGCTAATTCTGAAGTGCAGCAAATGCAACGCAATTCGACGATGTGAACAGACTTGGATATATGTTTAAAAGTTTCAGCTATGATGTTTAGAATTTTTTTTGTAAATTTTTATGTCAGTGAAGTTAAATTCTGTCACACAACCGCACAAAATAAAGGCAGAAAATTTTTGTATTGTCTTTATTTTTAAACCTGTCACAAAAAAAATAATTAAAGATTAAGGCTTTTTATACTTCAATTCATTGTAAGATTTAAGATTGGAATCATCATGTGCGTGACTTGGTGCCCCACTTGGGCCACCACTGCCCAAAAAAAAGTCTGGACACGCCACTGGCATATTTGCAATGAATTTCTTCAGCTGTCAGCGTCCCCTTCATGTAAATCGGGGTGGACAGTAATGAAAAAGGACATCACTAACCATGTGTTTAATGACCACACTTCTCTGACACAGAGTCAACAGCAGCTTGATATCACGAGCGTCACAAAGATTTACGAGGTTTACTTAAGGATTTATTGCGAGGTGTTAGATCGATGGAAAACACGGGACATATCAGGTATTAAACAGTAAGAATAAGCCTCTGTCGGAGTCAGATACGTCAGACGGGAAGCTGAGCGACGAGCTTTTGGTTCTGGCAGGGAAAAAAAAAAACCTGACGTTTCTTAATCTTTCCACTGCCACAGGGAACAACAAATAAGAGGGGGAACGGTTTATAATATGCTAAACATCCACGGGGAGCCGTATCCATCTTGATATCCATCTATTTTCATGAATTATTAACTTTAGGCCGAGATAACGGCGGGACGGTGCAGTGGATGGAGCTGCCACCGTGTGATGGATGGTGTCGTCTTTCTCATGGGAACAAGAGTTTAATGTAGGGTTTTTTTGTTTTTTTTAATGCTGACTGGGAACTTCTATTAAGCAAAGTCCATTTTTTTTTTTCCAAATGCTCAATCGAGTCTGGACACATGAAACCTGAGATAAAGAATTTCAGTTCTCACGAAGAGCGAGTTACGTACGGTAGCTTGGTTACCTGAGCGCCAGGTGAGGGGCGGAGCTCCCAGTGATGGTGCACAGGTGGGGTCTGCTGTTGAACTGCGAGATGCTCAGCTGGAAGGTGACCTGACAGGTCTCGTATTGGAAAGGACTAAAGGTCACCATGATGCTTTCTTCACCGTTGGCTGGAATTACACCTGGAAAAAACGACAGAGAAGGATGGATGTGACCTACCAGAGGGGTTTTAAGTATTGGGGGGGGGGTTAGCCCCCAGGAGAGGTTAATCTGGCTGTGGAGTAAAACCAAGACGGCACTAAAGCACGTTTTTGCCTCCAAAGAGGGCACTCTAGCACGTGTTTTCGCCTTCAGGGTGCACTTCAGTGCGTTTTTGCCTTCAAAGAGGACACTTTAGCGCGTTTTTGCCTTCAAAGAGGACACTTTAGCACTTGTTTTTGCCTTCAAAGAGGACACTAACGCGTTTTTCCCTTCAAAGAGGACACTTTAACGCGTTTTTCCCTTCAAAGAGGACACCTTAGCGCGTTTTTGCCTTCAAAGAGGGCACTTTAGCATGTTTTTGCCTTCAAAGAGGACACTTTAGTGCTTGTTTTTTGCCTTCAAAGAGGACACTTTAGTGCTTGTTTTTTGCCTTCAAAGAGGACACTTTAGCGCTTGTTTTTGCCTTCATAGAGGGCACTTTAGCGCTTGTTTTTTGCCTCCAAAGAGGACACTTTAGCGCTTGTTTTTTGCCTTCAAAGAGGACACTTTAACGCTTGTTTTTTGCCTTCAAAGAGGACACTTTAGCGCTTGTTTTTGCCTTCATAGAGGGCACTTTAGCGCTTGTTTTTTGCCTCCAAAGAGGACACTTCAGCGCTTGTTTTTTGCCTCCAAAGAGGACACTTCAGCGCTTGTTTTTTGCCTTCAAAGAGGGCACTTTAGCGCTTGTTTTTTGCCTTCAAAGAGGGCACTTTAGCGCTTGTTTTTTGCCTTCAAAGAGGACACTTTAGCGCTTGTTTTTTGCCTTCAAAGAGGACACTTTAGCGCTTGTTTTTTGCCTTCAAAGAGGACACTTTAGCGCTTGTTTTTTGCCTTCAAAGAGGACACTTTAGCGCTTGTTTTTTGCCTTCAAAGAGGGCACTTTAGCGCTTGTTTTTACCTTCATAGAAGGCACTTTAGCCCTTGTTTTTGCCTTCAAAGAGGGCACTTTAGCTCGTGTTTTAGCATTCAAAGAGGGCACTTTAGCTCGTGTTTTTGCCTTAAAAGAGGGCACTTTAGCACGTTTTTGCCTTCAAAGAGGGCACTTCAGCAGGTTTTTGCCTTCAAAGAGGGCACTTCAGCAGGTTTTTGCCTTCAAAGAGGGCACTTCAGCTTGTGTTTTTGCCTTCAAAGAGGGCAGTTTAGCACGTTTTTTTTGGGGGGGTATATGATTATTCAATTAAACTAACATTCAATTTGTCAGCACTTTTTTGTAAAAAAACAAATTACTTAGAGGGGCTTAAAATTATCTTGAGGGGGCTTCAGCCCCCCTAAAATAGGCCTAATGACACCACTGTGCCTTATGCTATTTCTGCACAGAAACTGATCCAAGTCACCAAGCATGCCATGCAAAAACGTTGAAATAATGACATGAAAAAACGGCTGAAGTTCACCGACAATAACAGACACATGGCTGTATTTACATTGTACAGCTGCTGATGTGGTTTATTGAGTAAATGGAGGGGGGAAAAAAAGACAAAAACACTTTCAATGTAAGGAGCTCATTTGTATCTCTTCATCTCGTGCCAGAGTTAAACTACAGCAGCTATTTGGATCCTAAGTGCTGGTTTCCGCCACGTGTTGTGATGCTTCCCAGAGCAGAATACTGGAAAATTGGAGGCATCTTTCAAGTCCTGTGGCGACTTGTTTAATAGACAACCAGTGCAGAGAGCCTGAGAAAACACAGCACTGTGTTAACACATGTATTATCAGGGTCTGACCAAATTTAACACTTTTTAAGACATCAACAAATATAATTTAAGACCCAAAAATGACCTAACAATTTCTTTAAAAAAAAAAACAAAAAAAACAAAACAATAAATTGAGTCAATTTATTGTAGGGCCCAACAAAAAAAAAATCAGGTAACAGATCAATTCCCAAACACATTTTTAATGACTTTTTTTCAGCTCTTTAACGCTCGCAACAATGACATAAATTTAAAGTGAACTTTGTGAACAAAACAACGTGGAAAAACTGCGGTAAATCTCTGAATGCTGTGTTTTCCATCTGAAAATTTAATACCTACGGCAAATTTACAGTAAATTTAAGACCTTAATTACCCGGATTTTAATTTAAGACATTTTAAGACTTTTTAAGGAGCCGCGGAAACCCTGACTATTTTTCTTAATCAGGTCGGCTATCAATGGAAAATCCGACGAACGCAGAGCTCCAAATTGTTATCTTTAAGGCACATCATGACGTTTTGAACTTGACTTTATCCAATGTTTGCACAGTTGTTAAGATATTGAAACATACAATTCCAATGCAAAAAACATCTTAAATTGACAATCTAGTGTGTGCACCTGTAAGGGGGTGGATGGAGAAGGCCTTGTGGGGCTCGATAACGTACACCTGGAACTCAAAGTCAATGGGACTGCTGCATCTCAGAAGGATGGCGTGACGAACACTGGAGACAGGCGGAGGGGGAAAAGCAAAGATTATTTTTTCTTTATGATTTGGCACCAATGGGTGAAGGGAAGCATGGGGGAATAGAAAGAGACAGGCGAGCCCTCGGGCGGCGGGGAGGTCAAGAAACAGTCCAGCAGCAAAGCGCACACACACACCTCTGTCCAAGTGGTACGGCTGGGAGGTTGATGTGTGGCGGCATGTTCAGGTCATCGATGACGGGGTAAGCATGAACTGGAACTAACAGGTTCTCTTCTCCCTGGGAAGTGAGGAGTTGGGTTGAATAAACAAGACGGGGAGATAAGACAGGATTCAAAGTAAACGGTCGAACTGTTTCCTGTGCTTGTTTGACTGTTTCCTAGGGATCGTTTGTGATTCACAGCTTCGGTGGAGATTTGTAGCGTCAAGCTAACAATAGCGGACTCTGACCTGGCAGTGAACCCGGACGCAGTCGTAGAAGTACCGCCACTCGTCGGGACAGAACCTGACCTTCACCGTGTAGGCAAGGCCGGGGATGAGTCGGCACTTGGGGGGGGGGGGAGAAACAAAAAGCGACGAGTCATCAGAGACCACGCTAGATTGGATAAGTGCAGAAATCAGTCATACATACCTTTTTGGTGTAAGTTGTCTGGAAGTGCTTGGTTTGGGTGGGAATGATATGAATATTCACTACTTCAGATGAGATGTTGATGAGTTTCTGAGGGAGAGGAAAGAATAGCTCATTTGCATCCAATCATGTCGCACTTGAGGAAAAAACATTTTGCATATTAGTGGATGTTGGGATGTAACGATGCGTTGTTTTTTTCCCTAAAATATTCTTTACCCCCCCTAAATAATTTGATGTTGTTTTACTTTTTTTACTTACAAAAAGTACCAATAAATTCAATATAAAGTGGCTGGAATATCAGTGTAAATAAATAATCATATAACCTTGCATTATTCACCAGTGAATCTCCTGAGGGCCAAGCCCCCCTCTCGTCCTTGAAACCTAGTGACGCCCCTGATAGCGACGCTGCAGCGATTTTCTTTAATTTATTTATTTATTGTGGGATTTGTTTTAGATTTCGGTAAATTAATTTCATTTTATTTTCGGCAAGGACCTCAATAAAAAAAATAAATAAAAATAAATAAATAAATAAATAAAATTCTCTGAGGGAGTCATCCCAAAGGGATCAATAAAGTTAAGTCTAATACATGCTTCACCCAAAAAAAAAAACCTGTGGCCAGTTCAATTAGATTCAGCCCAGATTTAAACTAAATGTAAATGTAAACTTTTACACTACATTTACAGTACATTATTTCAATACTGCAACATATTCAGGGTTCCCATGCATCCTGGAAAACCTGGAAAATGACTGAAAAAATTCCCAGTCGTGGAAAACATAGGAAAGAGAAAAATAGTCAGATTTCCTGGAAATGGTGAAGTTATCCTGGATATTTGACTCTTTTTCTCATTTTCCACATTTTCCAAGGTTTTCCAGGATGCATTGGAACCCTGAAAAAAAAAGAATATGTTGAATATGTCTTCCCCCTTCCTGTCCCTCCTTCTGTGCACAGGCTATATTTTTATTATAAACGTACATTTTTATACTAGAGGTCGGACACTTGCTGAATCCCAGTTCTGGGCGTTAGCAGCTGCTTTTATTTAAACTTATTTATGTTTTCCAAATGTACAGTTAGCAGTTACGAGTTGTGTACTATTATACAAAGAACACTAAGAGTATTTTGCTCACCAGGATCTTTGTGGAATCCTTCCCCAGCTCAAAGCCGCTGAAGTGAAGCTCTGGAGGCTCTGCTTGGATCAGCCTGTTGCTTTTCACTTTGGCAAACATTTCTCGAATGTGAAAAAGAACAATTAGTGAATTGAAAAATGCTCAATGAAAACTGCAGCGATGCAGCTTATCAGAGGTCTAATACGTACTGGAGTCCAGAAAACAGTTGGGGACTTTGGCTCTGTTCTCACGCTCCTCCACCAGCTGGCTCAGGGGCCGAGGGGTCCCCCTCCTGAGGGGCTCCGGTGCCACCCGCTGAGCAGACAGGGCCACCTCCATTCTGGCAATAAAAGGTCAGCGCTGGTTCCTCATGAGAGAAATAACAGCAGGCTGGAATGCGTTGAAAAATGCAGTGTTGGAAAACCTCTGAGTTTATAATCAGAACACAAGAGAACAGCCGTTCATTGTTTTTACTTCAGCTAAATTCATGAACACATTTATTACTGTAGTGTTGATATTAAGATGCAGAAAGTACATAGTCAGGTCAAGTCAATTTTATTTGTACAGTGCTTTTATTTTGAAAGGGCTCGCGCATCCGTACCGTCTGGAAGTTGCCGTTAGCTTGCGGCTACATATTAAATTCCTGACCATAACGCCACATAAAATCAAAACACACAATAATAGTAACGTGGCACATTTTATCGGGCGTTGACTTCCCTGATCAGGATTGCCGTCGACTAGCTAGTTAGCCGCAAAAAAGGCCGAAGCTTCGAATTTTATTTTTTTTATTTAGAATCCTGGTCGACGCTTCAAATTTTTTTTTTTTTTAATTTAGGTCAGCCCTACGCCATACAATTGATCACATGACCTGGAAGCTATTGAGCCAAAATGCTAATATTTGCATATAAAATTAATAAAAATATTAAACACATTAAAATTGGTTTTCAGTCAATTGATCACATGACCTGGAAGCTATTGAGCTAAAATGCTAATATTTGCATGTAAAATTTTGTAAAAAATATTGAACATGATGCAACACTAGTCGGACTAAAATGATTTATTATATTATATTAAATATTTGTAATTCATTTTTATATGCAAATATTAGCATTTTAGCTCAATAGCTTCCAGGTCATGTGATGGTGGGATCATAGTAACCCACTGGCTGCATGAGATTCACCTCTTGTTTTTACATTTTTAATGTGTTCAACATTTTTAATTCATTTTTATATGCAAATATTAGCATTTTAGCTCAATAGCTTCCAGGTCATGTGATCGTGGGATCATAATACTCCACTGGCTACATGAGATACACCTCTTGTTTTTGCATTTTTAATGTGTTAAATATATATTTTTATTAATTTGTATGTGTAAATAACTAATATTTTATTTAATTCAATAATTTCATTCAATGATTAATTATCAATATGTTTTGGGGTCTTTCTCAATACTGCCCCCCGATGGCAGCTGCTGGGAGGTGCATTGTCATCAGTGCTAAGTGTGTAAATCAAGTCAACTGACTACAGGTGGGACTGTTTCGGAGTTTCAGCGTCAATAAGTGGTAAATTAAGGAGGAAAAAAAAAAGAAAACAGAGGCTGCAAAATAATGTAATGTGTCAAAAGTGAAGGGATCTGATTATTTTGTGACAGTGCTGTGTCTGCGCTTACTGAATTCGACGTATTATGTTATTAAAAAACAAAACACCACAAATTAATGTTGTAAAGTGTTTTTCTATTGCCTGGCATATTTAGGACACGGTCAGCTGATTTTACCGTCGTTTTAAGAAGGCGACGATATAAAAAAAAAATAAGTCTCATAACATTGACAGCACGCGAGACAAACTGAGCAAAGCTGCTAACATTAGCAATTAGCTCATCTGTGCTAGCTTGCGCATTAGCTTAGTTGAACAAGCGTTACGCTAGCGTTAGCTTAAATATAGACGCTTCACGACAAAATTTCTGCCGGCTTCTTGTTAAAATGACTTTCTGAACTTACCTCAAACACTGCCCTGTAATGTATTGTCTTTAACTGTTCATGTAAAACCACCATATTCCGTGTACTTCCGTGTCAGTAGCAGCTCGTTCATGTTCAGATCCTCCTCTCAAACACATCTGTTGCCTAGTGACCCGAGGGGGCGGGGCTAACTCCAAATGGGTGAATACGATTCGCTGGTTAGAGCGCGTCATCAATTTCCCACCGTGAGACCGGGCGACAGTAATCTCGCCTTCAAAATAAAAACAAAGACCACAAACTTAACGTAGAGAATGTATTCAGTGCTATTATTTGCAGGAACACATACAATGTCATAAATATTATATCAATTAAAATGCATTTACTAACGCTATTATCCCGTTTTCACACACTCTACGTAGGTTTTTATGAATGCATACTTTATTTTGAAAGCCACAACAAGAAAACAGGATTCTATTGCTGCTACCTTAACAAATGCCTGTCAGGTTGTCCTCGGAAATACTGTGCATATTTCCCGACACCCCGAGGAGGTATATGTTTGATTTTCAGACGTCATATATTTTTTGCATGGCAGGATGCTCGCTTTTCATTCTAATCAGGTGTCTGGACGTTAGAAAGGGAGCAAAGGAACCTGGCTGTCAGACACAATGAAAAAAGTTGGGCTTATTGGACTGCTGTTATTACCCCAGGTGAGAAATCTAGACGCTTATATAATTTGAATTCACACATATGAAGGACAAGTTGCTCCTTATTTACAGGTAAAATCGTCATCAGAGTGTCATCCACATGTTACTCTGGTGAAGGAAGAGGAAAAGTGCATCACTGACCTGGTTAAGTCACACAAAGCAACAGGTGAGTCAATGCTATGTTGTATTTTACAACACAAAAATGTTGAATGAATAAAGATTGGGGATTTTTATTGGACAAAATAAATTTGACATGAATAAATGTGTGGATGAAAATGCAGAAATTTGATGTGATGGTTTAGTGACACCCAGTGGTCACATATGAAAGACAAAGAATTATTTATCTGCAATGCAAAGTTTTTTTTTCTGCATTTTCTCTTGCATCTATAAGGCAGCAATGTCAGCGTGCATTGTAAGGGAATGTGGGATCACCTAAACTGCTGGCCACCTGCTTCTCTTGGGGAAACTGTCTCTCAGCCGTGTCCAGATTTCTTCAATTCAGAAGGTGACTTCCTGCACATGCACATGTGTAAACAGACACCGATTATTCTCCATCACATCGCACAGGTTAATTATTTGCCAGGAGGGCTGATTTGTTTTCAGATTCTCCCTCTCAGGGTCTCTATGCACACAAGCATTTTATGACCAAATGTTTGGACAGTCATTGTGTAATGCAGCGTTTATTTTGGAGGATGATAGATGGTGATAATTCATCTGAAGAAGAACCACATGTTTATTGAAGCGCCTCGAGAGGGAAAGTAATGGTTTTGCAGGTCTTGGAGGTCAAGTTTGTGAACGTCGGTTTGCACAAACATGCGACAAAAAGGAAAAGCATCCTCACGAGGCATCGTTTTGCCTGTCATGCATATGTTGCTGTTTTGCAGGTAGAGTCCGTCGTAACTGCACCGCCAGCGGCTGGACGGACCCGCTCGTTCCACATGAAGACGCATGTGGTTACGCTTTCAACGAGACGCTCCACTTCCTGGGAGAGGTTGGTGTTTTTTTTTACACAGAGTGAAGTAGACAAGGCTCAATGGGCAAATATCACTTTTATTTTTAAATAACTAGAATTATCCACATCCCTGCTAAAGTTGTTTTTTTTCTCTGATTGAGGCATTCCCAAAAAAAAAAAAAAATCCGGTTGATCTTTATGTCACAGTTTGTACAACACAAGCACTGAAATAGAGGATTTCTCACTGTACGTGCCCTTTAAATAAAGGTGATAAAGTCAGGGGCGTCACTAGGTTTTAAGGACAGGGGGGGCTAAGCCCCCTGGTGAGGCAAATTTGGAAAATTATTTGCACTATTTTTATTTTATTTTTCTTTCTACAGGTCATGCCTCATAGTAAAAATACATTATAGTCATCAAAAATTGTGTTTAATTAACATTTCATTTCTTTGCAGTCACAAATATATTTTTTCCTGCTTTGTTATTTTAGTACATATTGTAAATATTTATTCTATTACGATTATTACTTATTCTATTATGTCTTTTGCTGCTGTATATTTTTTCATTATTGTAATTTGTTTGTACTTTGTCTATGCTGCTGTGACAAGTGAATTTCCAATGGCGGATAAATAAAAACTATTCTATTATATTCTATACATACATACATGTACATATATACATACATATATAATGTGTGTATATATATGTGTGTGTGTGTGTATATGTATGTATGTTATAGTTATATAGTTATACATAGTTATACACATATATGTGTATATGTACGTATATACATGTATATACATACTCATATATATATATATATATATATATATATATATATACATATATGTATGTATACGTATATATACATATGTACATATTTATATATATATACACACACATATATATGTGTGTATATGAGTATATATATATATATATATATATATATATATATATATATATATATATATATACACATACACACACATACGTGTACATATACGTACACGTATGCGAATATACACGTGTATACACGTATATACTTTAGGGCTGCGCGATATGGATAAAATTCTACATCCCGGTATAGCCAAGTTTATATCCCGATAACGATATATATTCCGATATAATATTTTTTTCTGATGTGTTTTTAATTTCCATTGCGCTCTCCTCCGTCTCCTCTGCGGCGTAATCCCTTATATGCTTTTATTTTGAAGTGAAGGCTTACTTTGAGGGCGACCAGAAGTCCGGCTTTGTTTGCGCTTTAGCCTACGTTTACTGTGCAGTTTGGCTGCTAATAAAGATGTGTTTTAAGTGATAATAAATCATTCACACGCAACACGACGTCCTCCATGCTGCTTTACCTCTGTTTACTCCCGAGTTACAACTTTTGTTTTTTTAACTTCCGAGCTACAACTGCCACAAACCTGTCCTTACGGGTGACGTAAACATGCCACCACAAAGCAGTAGCTTTGCTACGGTTACAGTAGCCGACATACTATTATGTCTATGCTTCATAAAATACACGCTTTTAACTCGCATACTTTACACGGTGTATCTAAACCACAACCAGAGTAACGTTTATGTTAGCGTAGCAACAGAGCTAACCAAGTAGCTACATGTTAAAATTACGATATAAACAACAGAGGCTTATATCGTACGGTAGACATTTTTATACCGCATTACGATATATACCGTAATATCGCACAGCTCTAATATACGTGTATACGCGTACATTTCGTACTGCATCATTGAAAGGCCGAATGACACCACTGGATGAAGCGATATCCTCTTTGTTCAGTCCTCAGACTCCCATCTGTACTTCTCTTATGTGAAGACCATGTACACCACCGGTTATACACTCTCTCTCATCTCCCTCACCATCGCTGTCACCATATTCTGTCTCTTTAGGTGAGAAACATTTTTAATTTTTGTTTTTCTCTCACGTTGCAACTTGCCCCATAAAACTGAATGATTGAATGTCACTCTTTCACCAGAAAGCTGCACTGTACCAGAAATCACATTCACATCCAGCTATTTCTCTCCTTCATCCTTCGAGCCATCTTCATCTTCATCAGAGACTCTCTGCTCTTTACTAATGAAGAGCTCTACCACTGTGACTACTACCCGGTATGGAGGGAAGGACTCTTTCCGAACACATAAAAACAGGAGTGTCTGATGAACATGTAAAGACGGGGATGTTTGGTCAATGGAAAAAGGATATTATATTTGATGTTTTACATGTTTACTCTACTGGATGTCCTTTTTTATGCTATAGATTAAAAGAAAAGTTAAAAGATATTAAAAAGAGGTTTAAAATTGGAGTAGTTCAGTAGCAGATCCCCTGTGCAATCCTTACTTCCTGGTTTCCCACCCTTCCTGCCCCTCTATTGGCTGTTAAAACTGCCTGTCAACATCACAGATGCGGGTTGTGTAAATCTATATTGCATTTGGGAATCACAGTCATCTTGCCGAGAGAGAGACGAGAAGATTGACATCTCACACTTATATACTGTATGTGCTGAATATGAAGCTAGCGTCACATAGCAGATGACTTAGCTTAGCATAAAGACTGGAAACTGAAGGGAACAGCTAGCCTGGTTTCTAGAAACATTTACTAAAAATCAGCCTAGCATCATTTCCGCAGTTCATTTATTAACATGTTCCAAACATAATCTAAAAAAAGAAAGCAGATGAGTTAGCTTAGCATGAAGACTGGAAACTGGAAGAAACAGCTAGCCTAGTTTGTAGATATTGTGAATAAAAATAAAAATCAGGCTAGCAGTATCTCCACAGTTCACTCCTGTGAAATACAAGCAAGAAAAATTGTAAAAACATGTTTCAACTCTTTATGCTAAGCTAAGCTAACCAGCTGTTGACTGTGACTTCACATTAAACAAGTGTGGTCTGTAGAAGTAATAAAACTACAAATAAGTCAAAAAACAACCGAAGCAAAATGACGCAAGAAGATTGATATCTCACACTGATATATATGCTGAATATTATGCTAGTGTCAGATAGCAGATGAGTTAGCATAGCATAAAGACTGGAAACACTAGGGAACAGCTAGCCTGGTTTGTAGAAACGTTTACTAAAAATCAGGCTAGCATCATCTCTGCAGTTCACTTATTAACATGTTATATCCTGTCTAAACCGAACAAGAAAGCAGATGAGTTAGCTTAGCATAAAGACTGGAAACTGGAGGAAACAGCTAGCCTGGGTTGTAGAAAGGTTTACTAAAAATCAGCCTAGCATCATCTCTGCAGTTCACTTATTAACATGTTATATCCTGTCTAAACCAAACAAGAAAGCAGATGAGTTAGCTTAGCATAAAAACTGGAAACTGGAGGAAACAGCTAGCCTAGGTTGTAGAAACATTTACTAAAAATTAGCCTAGCATCATCTCTGCAGTTCACTTATTAACATGTTATATCCTGTCTAAACCAAACAAGAAAGCAGATGAGTTAGCTTAGCATAAAGACTGGAAACTGGAGGAAACAGCTAGCCTGGGTTGTAGAAACATTTACTAAAAATTAGCCTAGCATGATCTCTGCAGTTCACTTATTAACATGTTATATCCTGTCTTAACCAAACAAAAAAGCAGATGAGTTAGCTTAGCATAAAAATTGGAAACTGGAGGAAACAGCTAGCTTGGGTTGTAGAAACGTTTACTAAAAATCAGTCTAGCATCATCTCTGCAGTTCACTTATTAACATGTTATATCATGTCTTAACCAAATAAGAAAGCAGATGAGTTAGCTTAGCATAAAAACTGGAAACTGGAGGAAACAGCTAGCCTGGGCTGTAGAAACATTTACTAAAAATTAGCCTAGCTTCATCTCCACATGAAACAAATATAAAATAAAAAAAACATGCAAATAAATAATCTAAAACAGGACTACAACAATAAATAACCACAAACTTGCGCCTTGTGACAAACTATTTCCTATTTCAGGTGGCGTGTAAGGTGGCGCTGATGTTCTCCAACTACTCCATCCTGGCTAACTACAGCTGGCTGCTGGCGGAGGGTCACTTCCTGTTCACCCTGGTGAGCCGATCCTTCTTCTCCCTGAAGAAACACCTGGCCTGGTACATCATCCTGAGCTGGGGTAGGGAGGCCTCTTCGCAAAAACATAACCTGTACTCAGATCAGTGTCGCAAACGCTGAGATTTACCCACGATTTGTTTCATCACACAGGTTTACCTTTGATTGTTATTATCTCCTGGGGATGTGCCAAGTATTTTTATGAAGATGAAGGGTAAAAGATTTAAAAAAAAGTTTCACTCTGATACGATTATCAAAGATTATGACTTAAAATGATGAATTATTCTGTTGCCACAGATGTTGGGAAACCAGGAGACATGAATGGATTTGGTGGATACTTCGAGTTCCAGTTCTTCTGACTATATCTGTAAAAACATTGCTTTTTTTCAACATCATACAAAGCGTATTTGCCTTGTTGCCAAGCCTTAGATGAGAAGACCACATTTGTTTAATTTGAAATCACAGCCAGTAGCTGGTTAGCTTAGCTTAGCTTATCTTAGCATAAAGACTTGAAACATGTTTTTACATTTTTTTCTTGTTTGTATTCACCTGTGGATATGATGCTAGGCTGATTTTATTTTTATTAACTCTTTCCACAAACCAAGCTAGCTGTTTCCTCCAGTTTCCAGTCGTTATGCTAAGCTAACTGCTATCTGACACTAGCTTCATATTCAGCATACATATAAGTGTAACATATCAATCTTCTCGTCTCCCCATCAGCAAGATAACCCTGTTGCCTAAATTTCCAAATTATTCTTGCACAACGAAACAGCATAACAACGCTGTCTTAACCCTTTCAGATGAATCTCGTCTTTTTCCTGGGTATTTTGAGGATACTGGTGAACAAACTCAGACTGCCAGATGCACAGAGGAATGAATTCAGCCAGTATAAGTGAGTAGTGATTTTGGTTATATGAAGTTGAAACCAGTCTTGGCTTACATATGGAAAATGGGACTGTATTTTGCATAGGACTGTTAATAAAGTAATACATACAGTTTCTATACTTGCTTTGCCAAACAGATACAAATACAAAGGCATCATACAGTCCGTATATGGATGGGGAACTACTTTTTTATTGTTTAATTACTTTTCTGTTTCTTCCACCAGGAGGCTGATTAAATCCACATTTTTTCTGGTTGCTCTGTTTGGTCTACATTACATCCTGTTTGTTTTCTTGCCCGTTGAAGTCAGCAGCTCTGTGTTTAAAATATGGACCTTTGCAGAGCTTGCTCTGTCTTCCACACAGGTAAATCAGGTGTACGACAGAGACGGGAAGTCCACTTAACTCTGAATAAAGACAAATAACCTTTCCCTGTTTGCGTCTCTCAGGGTTTCGTGGTGGCTGTGCTCTACTGCTTCATGAACGGAGAGGTGAGATCTGTTATTAAATCCCCAAACCTTAAGCGTGGGGCAAATTCGAGACGTAAGATTTGTACGTTCCCAGGTGCAGCAGGAGTTTCAGAGGAGGTGGCGGCGGTGGAGGCTGACTCGGCACCTCCCCAGGCGGCGCAGGCAGCATCACGGCTCCATCAGCCACAGTGGGTCTCCTCACACACAGGTCTCCCTGCTGCCTTGCTCAGTGGGCGTCCCGGCGCCCGGCGGACTCCCCCTGGATACCATGGTGATGTGACGGCTCCTTTCCCTGGCTCTCCTCGTCCGTACGAAACGGATACTGGCTTTAGTGCTGATAGCCACTACTAACTGTATTAACACCAGCGTTCCCATGGCAAATCTGGAAAACCTGGAAAATGATTGACCAGTTTTCCAGTCATGGAAAACATGTATAAAATGAAAAAAAGGTCAAATGTTTTTGAAACGGTAAAATTATCCTGGGAAATTATTCAAGCAAATGGATTAAAAGTAACTTTTAAATGTTTGCATTTGCTCACAAGTTATTTTTCAGGAGAACTTAACCATTTCCAGGACATAATAATTGGTCAATTATTTTTCAGGTTTTCCAGGACGCGTAGGAACCCTGAACACAACTGCCGCTTGAGCGTTTGGGACTGTCAAATGCATATTTTTTTTTCTGTGTGTTTTTATTTGAACACATAAGGATGTAGAAAGCAGGGGCGTCACTAGGTTTTAAAGATGGGGGGGGTATATATATATATATATATATATATATATATATATATATATATATATACAGTCATGGAAAAAATTATTAGACCACCCTTGTTTTCTTCAATTTCTTGTTCATTCTAATATCTGGTACCACTAAACGTATAATACAATGAACACAACAAAAATGCAGCTGGTCACATAATACTTTATGTCCTATTTGACATTCTTCAGCTTAATTGATTCCCAGGGTATATAAGAGGCCATTTCATGTCACAAGCAGCACTGCACATGCAAAGGCCTAGAGTGGTTTCCTGCTTACATTCAAGCCGTAGCACAACTCAGAAGTTGTCAGCTCTCACATAATGCCTAAAACAAAAGAATTATGTGAAGCAACAAAGGCAGCCATCTTGGCACTGCTGGAAATTGGCATGAGTGAGAGACAGGTAGCAAAAAAACTGAAGATCTCCAAGACAGCCGTTCATTCCAACAAAAAAAAACAAGCTGAACATGGCACTACCAAATTGCGTCCTGGCCGTGGCAGGAAACGTCTTTCTACCCCACGAGATGACCGTGCACTCATCCGTTCCTGTGTCAGGAATCGTCGTCAGACCTCCAGGGACCTTAAAAATGAGTGGGCACTGTCGAGAAATGTGACTTGCTCGGCAAGGACAGTTCGAAACCGACTTGTTGAAGCTGGTTTGAAGTCACACAGAGCACGCAAGAAGCCCTTCATCAATGAAAGGCAGAGGAAGGCCCGGTTACTCTTTGCTCGAGACCACAAGGATTGGACTGTTGATGATTGGGCTAAGGTTCTCTTCAGTGATGAATCCAATTTTGAATTGATGCCCACTCCAGCCAACTTACTGGTTAGGAGGAAGCCTGGAGAAGCTTACAACCCAGACTGTCTTGCCCCTACAGTAAAACATGGGGTGGATCAGTCATGATCTGGGGTTGTTTCAGTCTGAGTGGAACAGGGCAAATGCAATTGTGTGAAGGCCGAATGAACCAGGTCAAGTACAGGACTACCCTTGAAAACAGTCTTCTTCCATCAGCTGGAAAACTCTTTCCTGCCTCGAATGACTGGATTTTCCAACAAGACAATGCCCCTTGCCACACGGCAAGGTCAGTTAAAGCCTGGATGGAGAACCACAACATTCGCACCATGCCTTGGCCTGCTCAATCACCAGATCTTAATCCAATTGAAAACCTGTGGAAAATCATCAAACTCAAAATGGAGAACCACAAGCCCAAAAACAAAGAAAATTTGTTTGAATTTGTCCAACAGGAATGGGCTGCTGTGACAGCAGAACAATGTCAGAAGCTGGTGGAGAGCATGCCAAGACGCATGGCTGCAGTCATCAAAAACAATGGTTATGCAATCAAGTATTAACTCTTGTGTGTATCATGTGTTTAACGCAAACAGAAAAGAAAACATGGAATGCTTAAAAGTAGTGTTTTTGGCGGTACAATGCCATAGCTATTGATGTAAGAATTTAAGTAATTTTGGTTATTATCAAGAAAACCATGGAAAATGAATAATCCTTAGTTCTTAAATTAAACTCTCATGAGCTATTTTTGTTGTTATCATTATAATTGTCCAAACAAATGTACCTTTAGTTGAGCCAGGCATTAAAATTAACAAGAAATTGAAGAAAACAAGGGTGGTCTAATAATTTTTTCCATGACTGTATATACGTGTATACACGTACGTATATATACATATTTACATAAATATATGTGTGTGTGTATATATATATGTATATACACACACATGCATACATATATCAAAATTTAGCAGTCAACAAGGCTGGGGGCGACCATATTTAAGTGATTTATGAATAATGCAAGGGTATATGATTATTTATCTAAACTTATATTCTGGCTACTTTATATTGAATTTGTCAGCACTTTTTATATATAAAAAATAAATAAAATTAAAAAATAAATAACTGAAGCAACACATTATTAAGGGAGGGTTAAGAATATTTTAGTGGGGCTTCAGCCCCCCCAATAGTAGGCCTTGTGACACCACTGCTTGCTTGTGTGAAGACCTAAAGTATCAAAATTGTTCATGTTCACACAGATTACAGATACGATTTGTATTAAAAATGTGAATGCTGATTTAAGGGGTACTGCACTTATTTAGTATTGCATCATTGAATGTTGGCGACTTTTACATCATGGATTTACAGAAAAATAACCGTCAAAAATAATGAGGGAAATCCGACATTTGTCCCTGGTGTGACAGTTCAAACAACAACTCAACAGCATCACTTAATAATCCCTAACAAATGGTTCAAACTCAATGACCTCCATTCATAAAAAACTGTCAATACTAGTCTGATGACATCCATGACGTCATCAGAGTACACAAAAAGTACACGAAAATTGCAGTGCTCTCCGTCATTGTAACCAATCATATCATACACAGTGTTAAAGCACCAAAGGGGGTTTCTAAATGGGGACCAATTTGTAGTTTCCATTGAGAAGGAAATGAGAAATCTGTCAGGATCTGTGAGGAGTAGCCTCTAGAAACCATACTGTTCCTTCAGCTCTTCTACCAGATCAATGTAGGCAGTCATTGCTTCATCTTTGGACAGACCTGTTGGTGAAAAAACAAACAAGCAAACCAGTCAGGACATTTAATTTGCCACTCTATTTATACATACTTCCATAGAGGGAAATTCCTTATTTAAACTTATGTTCTCCAGCCATTTTACATTGAATTTGTCTGCACTTTTTTGTAAAAATAAATAAAACATAAATTATTGGGGGAATATTTTAGGGAAGCCCAGACTTCCCTTCGTCCAGCTCTTCCGGAGGGATCCCGAGGCGTTCTCAAGCCAACCGGGAGACATAGTCTCTCCAGCATGTCCTCGGTCATCCTTGGGGTCTCCTACCTTTGGGAAGTGCCTGGTATACCTCTCCAGGGAGGCGTCCAGGAGGCATCCTTACCAGATGCCCGAGCCACCTCATTTGGCCCCTCTCGATGTGGAGGAACAGCGGCTCTACTCTGAGCCCCTCCCGATTGGCCGAGCTTCTCACTCTATCTCGAAGAGAGAGCTCGGACACGCTGCGGAGGAAACTCATTTTGGCCGCTTGTATCCGTGAGCTTGTTCCTTCGGTCATGACCCACAACTCATGACCATAGGTGAGCGACTGGTAAATTGAGAGCTTCACCTTTCGGCTCAGCTCTCTCTTCACAACGGATCGGTACAGCGTCCGCATCACTGCAGAAGGTGCACCGATCCGCCTGTCAATCTCCCACTCCATTCTTCCCATCTCTCCTGAACAAGACCCCGAGATCTCCTCCACTTGGTGCAGGATCTCCTCCCCGACCTGGAGCGAGCGCTCCACCCTTTTCTGACTGAGAACCATGGCCTCACATTTGGAGGTCCTGATTCTCATCCCGACTGCTTCACACTTGGCTGCGAACCGTTCCAGTGAGAGCTGTAGATCACGGCTTGATGAAGCCAACAGAACCACATCATCTGCAAAAAACAGCGACGTGATACCGAGGTCACCAAACCGTACTCCCTCTGCGCCTCGGCTGCGCCTAGATATTCTATCCATAATAGTTATGAACAGAATCGGTGACAAAAGGCAGTCTTGGCGGAGTCCAACTCTCACTGGAAAAGAATCCGACTTATTGCCGGCAGTGCGGACCAAACTCTGACACCGGTCGTACAAGGACCGAACAGCCCATAGAGCTATGGTACCCCATACACCCGGAGCACCTCCCACAGGACTCCCCGAGGGACATGGTCGAACGCCTTTTCCAAGTCCACAAAGCACATGTAGACTGGTTGGGCCAACTCCCATGCGCCCTTCAGGACCCTGCTGAGGGTGCAGAGATGGTCCACTGTTCCACGGCCGGGACGAAAACCACATTGCTCCTCCTGAATCTGAGATTCGACTTCCCGGCGGACCCTCCTTTCCAGAACCACTGAGTAGACCTTACGAGGGAGGCAGAGGAGTGTGATCCCCCTGTAGTTGGAGCACGCCCTCCGATCCCCCTTTCTTAAAAAGGGGAACCACCACTAATGATATCACTGCACAACATTATTCGAAGCATATACTCCTTCTGAGAAACTGACCTTTCCTTTGTTTCCATGCGTCCCATTTGGCTCTTCCTGCCACATCAAGTCGCCCTGGACGATCTGTGGATGTGAAAGTACAGAAACAGGACCGCTATGAGAGTTTAGCTGTCATCATATTCTTCTATCTCTATTCCGATTTAATTTATATTTATATACCAAATTAGGTGACAATTGCCTGAAAATTGTACACCCTGGAATGTTCAGAAATATGCAAAGTTTCCCATACATGACTATGGCATGACCTTTCATTTGACTTGATGACCTTGAATGGGATTCGATCACCACCAAATTTTAGATCTGTATTTGTCTGTACAGGCACACTGGGTGAGGAAATAAATGTAGTATGCATCTTTTCAGACGCAGTGCTTCGTGCGGAAGTGACGCCTTTCCGAGAGCCTCTTGCCAGTTGGATTGGAGACGCGTCACTGTGGTAACCCGTGCCAACCTCACCTCTACCGGCAATCTGCAATATTAATACATCTAATAATAAAAATCTAATGATACACCCTTGATATGTTCTTCTTCCGCTAAGGAGGTTATGTTTTCACTGGGTTTTGTTTATTTGTTGGTTTGCAAAATAACTGAAAAAGTTGTTCACGGATTTTGACGAAATTTTCAGGATTGGTCAGAATTGGCCTAACTTAAAACTGATGAATTTTTGGTGGTGATCGGACCCGATTCAACGGCACCACAAAAAATTAATTGGTTTTAAGTGAGGCCACTTCCGGCCAATCCTGAAAATTGCGTCAAAAAACGTCCATAACGTTTTGAGTTACTTTGCAAACCGACAAACCCACAAACATGCAAATAAATAAATAAATAAACATCCATCCATCCATTATCTACCGCTTATCTTCATCGGGTCGCGGGGGGGCTGGATTCTATCCCAGCTGTCTTTGGGCGGAAGGCAGGGTACACCCTGGACAAGTCTCCACCTCATCGCAGGACACATAGAAACAGACAACCACTCACACTCACGGTAAATTTAAATTAGGCAATTAACCTAATCCCCATGCATGTTTTTGGATGGTGGGAGGAAGCTGGAGTACCCAGAGAGAACCCACACAGACATGAGGAGAACACGCAAACTCCATGGGCAGCAGTAGCTCAGTCTGCAGTGACTTGGGCTGGGAATCGGAGGGTGGCCAGTTCAAGTCCAGGTCGGACTTGGAGAGTGGACTGGTAGCTGGAGAGGTGCCAGTTCCTCCTCCTGGGCACTGCCGAGGCACGAAGCAAGGCACCGAACCCCCAACTGCTCGGGGCGCCTGGATAAGGGGCAGCCCCTTCACTCTGACACCTCTCCTCCAATGCATGGGCATGTGTTTGTTTCGTAACTTGTGTATGTAATGTGCAACTGAAAAAAAATATACTAACAGAGTGAAAAAATGTAATTTCCCTCATGAATAAAGGAATTCTTCTTCTTCCACACAGAAAGGCCCCAGGTCCGGGATTCGAACCCGGTACCTTCTTGCTGTGAGGCGACAGTGCTAACCACTGGGGTAACTAAATAAAAAAAGTTGCCGCCGCCTTGGCGGAGGTCTGCGTTCTCTGAGTGCTTTTCTCGTTATTTTATACGTTAATAACCGCCATTGTCCGTTGTGTTGTTGTTGTCGTCACCGCTGCATTGCATTGTGGGACATTTATGCAGGCATAGTGCCCAGCGTTTGCATACTGTAATATTTACCGGAAATAGTATTATCATCTCACGTGCTATACTTCACTCACATGGTAAAGTATACAGTTCATTCATTCATCAGTAGTATCAGATCGCATCTCTCGAGTTCATACTAAGGTTTCGGACAGCTACTGTTTTAGGATAGTCAATAGGACGTTAGTATGGAATTTCATGTTTAAAAGTTTAATATGCCTTTTTGCAGCTAAGTTTAATCTGCAGAATATTTCAACTGAGTCACTTTGAGTCATTCAGTAGTTTGTGTACACTAAGGAATGTGCATGTTATTCTAAAAAAGGCAGACTGTGCAGTGGATCATCTGCTCTGGAAAGATTGTGGCCGACCCCTCCCACCTCGGACACAAACTGTTTCAGTTCCTCCCCTCTGGCAGGAGGCTGGTCCATCAGGACCAAAACCTTCCCCACTGCAGCCTACCTCATCAACAACTCGATTTATTTATTCATTATTTTTATTGACACATTTATAACATATTTGACTTATCAAAATAGAAATTTATATTTGACTCTCACAAAAACATACAACATTCTTTTATTATTTTTATTTTTATTCTTTTATTAAACGGACACTATGTAATTTTTTCTCCCATCTAGTGGTTAAATTTGACTTTGCATGCATTGCAACATGGTTGGAACTACGGTAAGCGGAATGGGTCAACTCCCGGGCGGGCCACTATCACCGCAGATTCCCAGCCCCCGGTCATTTTTCGCCGGACCTCCACAGCCCTTCTGCGGTCCGGAGGACTTCCCGGCAGGCCCCGGCATGGGGCGCTCCCAGGCGGCCCGTGGATCCCCGGCCCGGAGCTCCGGTCATTTTATGGCCCTTTTACGCATTTTTGGCGATGAGGATTCGGCGCGGCATAAGTGCAGTGCAGGTTTTAGGTTAGTGCCGGGTAAGTAAAACCAGCATCTCCACCTTGTTTCTCTGTGAAAGTAAATCGCAAAACGCGGAAATGCATTTTGTCCTTTGGGTACTAGCAGGTAGTGCTTTATATCCCTCTCGGCATTTCATTGTTTTTTATAGATTGGAAAGACATGGAAGCCTCCATATGAGCGACCCGGGACTGATTCTTCGCCCAGGAGGATAAGTGAGATTATTGGTATAGCTTGTAATGAAGCATGATCATTGATTATAGGAGAAACTAAATTAAAATGTGGCAAATTAAAGGTCACCTATAATGCAAAATTCACTTTATTAAGTTAATATAACAGTAGTATGTGTCCCCATCGCCCGCGATTTAGGGCCCAGGAGTGAAAGAAGTCTGTCACCTCCTTCCCCTGCTTGCTTCGCTTCTTACCTAATGTGTGCTGAAACAGGCAAGTTGAACGTTGACGTCAACAGGGGAGAAGCGGCCGCCATTGTTGCTCTTCCCTAACTTTCACAAACAAACCTGACAAAGTTAGGAGCTGCGTGGGTTCTCTCTGGATACTCCAACTTTCTCTCACCATCCAAAAACATGTATGGGGATTAGGTTAATTGGCTAATTTAAATTTACCGTAGGTGTGAACGTGAGTGTGAGTGGTTGTCGGTCTCTATGTGTCCTGTGATGAACTCAGGACTTGTCCAGGATGTACCCTGCCTTCCGCCCTAAGACACCTGGGATAGGCTCCAGCCCCTCCAAAGACCCTATGAGGATAAGCAGTAGAAAATAAATGGATTGATGGATGTAGCAAGAGAGCTTTCCCAAAGTTTAGCATGTGTGCGCTCGTCATCTCACAAAGCAGGCTTCACTAACCAGCTGAGGATGAAGCATGGATCTGCACCAAATGTCCGGGACAAACATGGAGCTGTAAGTTATTCCATTTTGTGTTGCTTTCCTGTGTAGCCCTACTAGCGCGATGGCCTGTAAAAATGTCCCTGTAGCGTTAGCACTGCAGGTACCGAAGCTACTGGAGGACCTCCATATCACGCTAAGTAGAGCTACACAGTAAAGCAACGTAAAATGGATTCATTTACAGCTTCCACGCCTGTAGTTGTGTCCCAGACCGTTGCTACGGTTCCATGCTTCAACTTCAGCTGTATGTATGCTTCAACTTCAGCTGTATGTATGGGCCTATGTTTACAAAGCAGTCCGCGGTTAGCACTGCAGCTAAGCGAACTTCTTCAAAAAATAATTTATTCTATACAGTCCAGATCTTTCCTCTGGAAGAGGACAGACAACCAAAGGGTCTGTGGGGCTGATAGAGTGCACTTCAATAGGAGAATGAATTCTTCTGTTTTCCCTGTGGTATACTTGTCATCGTATGGCGCTTTTCCACAGGTGCGGTACGGTACGGCACAGCTCTATACAGTTGTGGCGCTTTTCCACTAGTACCTGGTACTAGGTACTTTTTCCGTACCTCCTCAGCCCTGGTTCCAAGCGAGCCGAAGTGAAACTAAAACGTGACGTTAGCTGACTGCCTTCCACTGATTGGCCAACGAGTGTCGTCATTGGAAGCGTCATTGGATGCGGGACGTCCGATTGGATTGTAAAAACCAAAAACAACTCGACTCCACCGTTTTTAAAACTGGCAACTGCTTCGCAATTTTTACACTTCCTGGAGTCTTCTCTGTTTGTTTTCTTTCGCTTTGCGCGTGACAAAAAGTCACAGAGCGAGATGATCACTTCGGTGTCCTCCATTGTGTTGTTGTTCTTCTTCCCGGTTTTCTGTGTTGCATGTAAATGAAGTTACGGCAGTTTCAGAGTCATTTTAGCCTCTGCAGCCACTGCCAGTACGCATCTAGAAGAACACGGTAAGGCGAGAGAGAGAACCACTTCCTCTCTCCAGAGAGGGGGCGTGGTCAGACACAGTTCAGGAACATTTAAAGGTACAGACACAGAAACAGTCTGCTCTCAACAGAGCTCAATACAGTGATTTTTAACTGGCTGGAATTCAGAACCAGGGCTGAGTTTACACACTTTGAATACAATACTGTCGGACATCTGAGACCTATATAAAAGTGCAGGAAAAGTGTATAATAGCAGACCTTTAAGGAAATCCGTTGGGAGGAAACCAGATCACCTGATTTACACCCAGAAACCAGATCATCTGATTCACACCCAGAAACCAGATCATCTGATTCACACCCAGGAACCAGATAATCTGATTCCCACCCACAAACCAGATCACCTGATTCCCACCCACAAACCAGATCACCTGATTCACACCCAGAAACCAGATCACCTGATTCCCACCCACAAACCAGATCACAAGTTCTTTACCTGGATGCATTTACTGTTCAGACCCTGACGTTGCTGCTTCGGGGCCTCATTCTCACGGCCAAGGTCATGAGCTGTGGTTTCATTTTTACTGGTCTTTTCCCTCAGTGTCTTCATCCTTGAGGTTTTCACACAGCTCCCTGATCTCTTGTTGTAGAGCCTCATTCTTCAGGGTGAGTCGCTCTTTCTCGGCCCTGGCTTCGTTGCACAAGTCCTCCAGAACCTTGACATGGTGCTGCTTCATCTGGAGCCGAAGCCTCTCCTCTTCCAGGGCGTCATTATGGTGGTTCAGGTCATCATTGAATGACTTTTCTTTCTCCAGGTATTTGTATAGCTCCAGTATCTGTCGCTCCAGAGCTCCGTTCTGCTCTTGGAATTCCTCCCTTTCAGCCCTGGCGGTTTTATTCAGCTCCTCCAGAGTTTGGACGTGCTGCCGCCTTTCAGTGAGCTGCAGCATCATGGTTTTGTTTTCAGAGATTATGGCTTCATGCAAAGCTCTCTCCTTGTGGAGGTCTTTGCTCAATGCCTGGATCTCACGATGCAAAGCCTCATTCTCCTCAGTAAATGCAACTTCCTGAGCCTTCACTGCATCATATTCCTCCTGCAGAGCCTTGAACTCCTGCTGTTTGGTCTTCAGCCGCTGTATCTCTCCTTGCAGGATAGCATTTATGTTACTCATGATGCTGTTTGCCACCTTCATGTCCATGATAATACCCTGGAGGGCTGTTTGGCAATCTGCAATGTCAGATTTTAGATTTTTGTACAGGTTTAACAGCTCTGCTTTCTCAGCTTCTGAAGAATCATACTTCTCCTTCAGCTCTATGCCCTCCTCCAGCTTGTCCTGGAGCTGCAGCACAATTTGAAGTAGTTTTCCATTTTGACGTCTCATTTCCTCAATGTCCTGTTGGTTTCTCGTGTTCGCTGCCCTCAAACTGTTGTAATGAGACAACTCCTGCGGCACACACTCCACCTTTTTCTTCAGCTTCTCCTGCCTTTCTATTTCACCGTCATATGCTTGTTGCATAAGTGCAGCTGCCTGAGTATCCCTCTTCAGTTCCACAAGTTGTTTTTGCAGAGCTTCAGACTCATTCTCCAGCTCCTGGTTCCCTGCTTGTGCCTCTTGGTAGAGAGCATCAACAGTGATGTGGTTCTTGACGACATCAAGAAGCTCCCTCACTGACCTCTGCAGGGATTTGTTTTGCGTCTGGGCAGCCTTTTCCTCTGCCTTCATCCTCTGACATTTGACATCCAAACGCTCCCACTCTTCAAGCTTCTTCTTGATTGCGTGGATCTGCAGAGTCTGAGCTTTGAGCTGCTGGTTTAGGGTCTCCAGTCTCTCCTTCACAACGTTATAATCATTATGATTGAGTCCATCAGATGACCCCTCTGTATTATGGTTGTTGTCGTTTCCCGACATCTTTGACTCTTGGTCAATTATACACAGTAATACTGAGCTGCAGTCTATATCAAGGTATTCACCAAGGTATTCAAGTGTTCACCCACACTCACTGAACAAAGATCAAAGGCAGTTTTGCAGCCGATGACATCGTCACTTTAGGATTCCCCAACGGGGAATCCAAACGCTCGATTAACACAACTCGATTAAGTTCAAACCTAGCATCAGAATGAGGAAGAAAGGGAATTTAAGTGACTTTGAACGTGGTTGTTGGTGCCAGACGGGCTGGTCTCAGGACTATTTTCTTGGCATGGGCATGGTTTAAACGCTGCAGCCTACCTGAGAATTGTTGCTGAGCATGTCCATCCCTTTATGACCACAGTGGATCATCTTCTGATGGCTACTTCCTGCAGGATAATGCTCCATGTCACAAAGCTCAGATCATCTAGAACTGGTTTCTAGAACATGAGTTCATTGAGTGAGTTCAACGTCCTGCACAGTCACCAGATCTTAGTCCAATAGAACCTTTGGGATGTGCTGGAACAGGCGGAGAAGGTAAGCGTAATGCTTTGTTCATTCTACACAACTGTCGGAGTCGTTGACTCTCCGTGCTGTTCACACTATGCTACTCTCTCCTCCCTGGTCAGAGTTTTGGGGTGTTCACACAACAGGACTGGTCAGTGACAGGAGTGTTCACATGACAACACTCTTCATTCAGCAGACATGGTCGATGGCTGCTTCAAGTCCGTCATTTCCTCCCGATCCTGCACAGGTCCACCAGCAGGGAGGCACTCAGGATGGGAATTAGGATGCCATCACCTATACCAATTACGCCGGGGAATACCAGCCATGGTGTGGAATCCCGAGCGAACTTTCTCCCTTGTATTGGCCATCTTGATGTGTGCCCGGGCCTAGCACAGGAGGATCATTCTTTCTCTTCCGCTTATCCGGGGTCGGGTCACGGGGGCAGCAGCTTGAGCAGGGAAGCCCAGACTTCCCTCTCCACAATCACTTCGTCCAGCCCTTCTGGAGGGATCCCGAGGCATTCCCAGGCCAGTCGGGAGACTTAGTCTCTCCAGCATGTCCTGGGACGTCCTCGGGGTCTCCTGCCGGTGGGACGTGTCCGGTACACCTCACCAGGGAGGCGTCCAGGAGGCATCCTTACCAGATGCCCGAGCCACGTCATCTGGCTCCTCTCGATGCGGAGGAGCAGCGGCTGTATTCTGAACCCCTCCCGAATGGCCGAGCTTCTCAGCCTATCTCTAATGGAGAGCCCGTACACCCTGCAGAGGAAGATCACTTCGGCCACTTGCATCTGTATTTCGGTCACGACCCACAGCTCGTGACCAGAGGTGAGGGTAGGAACGTAGATCGCCTTTCAGCTCAGCTCTCTCTTCACCACGACGGATCGGATCACTGCAGAAGCTGCACTAATCTGCCTTTCAGTCTCGCGCTCCATTCTTCCCTCACTCGGTAACAAGACCCCGAGATACTTGGGGCAACTCCTCCACTTGGGGCAAGATCTCATCCCCGACCCGGAGAGAGCATGCCACCCTTTTCCGACTGAGGACCATGGCCTCAAATTTGGAGGTGCTGAATCTCATCCCGACCGCTTCACACTCAGCTGTGAACTGCTCCAGTGAGAGTTGTAGATCACGGCTTGATGAAGCCAACAGAACCTCATCGTCTGCAAAAATCAGGGATGTGATGCTGAGGCCACCAAACCGGACCCCTCAATGCCTCGGCTGCGCCTAGAAATTCTGTCCATAAAAGGGGTTCGGTACCCCATACTACCGCAGCACCCCCCACAGGACTCCCCGAGGGACTACATTGCTCCTCCTGAATCTGAGATTCGACTTCCCGAAGGATCCTCCTCTCCAGAGACCCTGAATAGACCTTACCGGGGAGGCTGAGGAGCGTGATCACCTATAGTTGGAGCACACCCTCCGGTCCCCCTTCGTAAAGAGGGGAACCACCACCCCAGTCTGCCAATCCAGAGGCACTGTCCCAGGTGTCCATGTGATGTTGCAGAGATGTTTCAACCACGACAGTCCCACAGCATCCAGAGCCTTTAGGAACTCCGGGCGGATCTCATCCACCCCTGGGGCCCTGCCACTGAGGAGCTTTTTGACCACCTCGGTGACCTCCATCCCAGAGATAGGAGAGCCCCGGAGTCCCCAGACTCTGCCTCCTCAACGGAGGGCGTGTCGATGAGATTGAGGAGGTCATCGAAGTATTCTCCCCACTGATTCACAACGTCCCGAGTCAAGGTCAGCAACGCCCCATCCCCACTATACAAAGTGTTGATGATGCCTCCCCCGGGATGTGGTTGAAGTTCTGCCGGAGGTGGGAGTTGAAACTCCTTCTGACATTCCAAGCAGACCCTCACAATACGTTTGGGTCTGCTAGGTCGGACCGACATCCTCCCCCACCATCGGAGCCAACACACCACCAGGTGTGAAAAAAGGCCCGATAAGACTCTTTCTTCGGCTTGAATTTTTTTTCAGACATATTTTACTGAAAAAAATTAAAATAAAAAAATAATTCAATGTTTGTCACTGAAATTTATTTTGAGCAGTAAAAGTTGCATAAAATGTAAACACTCAAGCAAAGTACAATGACTTTAAATGAGTGCTTTAGAGCAGTACTGGTAGTTATCTGACATGAGAAATTCCTGCACTTTAGTTTTTTTATCTGACTTCTTCAGGCTGGACTCAAGCGGGCAGGGCTAAGATGACCAACCAAGATGTCACAAGCTTCTTTTCTGTGTCGTTAAATAATCACCTTTATCTTTCGGGATAGTTCATCAGGGACACCCAACTTGTCGGACCTCATTCTTTGTCGCTCCACCCAAACGGCACTCACTTTATTTAGCACCAGCTAACTCAAGGCACATCCTGGCTGCTCTTTTTACTGTTTCTGAGTGAATGAAACAACATTAGAAACCTTAATAGAAAGGTTTAGACTCACCTATGTTCACATCACCAACCGTGGCTTGTTTATACAGACCGTAGACCTCCCCCAGCACTACATAGCTCGGCCTTTGTTTCAGTATCTTCACGTCCTCCACTGCTTTTTCAAAGGACTCCTGGCAGGACGAGGTGCATGTACAGGAATGTTAAAAGTGAAACTAAAAGCAAGGAGAGGAATTTAAGAGAAAGACACTTACAGTGATGGCTGCCATGCTGCTGCTGCTACAGCTTCAAGCTCTGATAGTCTGAGCTCGTCCGACTCATCTTGTGTATAAGTCCTTTGACATGACAGTGGGAGGTGGTTTCCAGCCACACCTGTTATCTAATGGCTCTATTCATGCCAAAGAAAAGGCTTCTGGTTCCTGGAGACAGGAGGAATTAATATTTTCTGCCACAAGATGGCAGCAGGGACATGTTTAATAATCTGAGGGCTTCGTTGCTGCTGCACAGATCTGTTTAACATTATTTAAGACATAAATAGAACAAGAACAGAGGGAATAAAATGCTGAAAAAATTATATTTATTCTAGAAATTGTGGAGAAATTATTTTGGTGAACTCAGTTTAGCATCTCTCGAATAGAAAATTAAAGCTTATTCACTCTAAATTTGGTCATTTGTTTTTGCTTTACGGTTTCAATTGGGGCAAGTCATTCATAACTCTTTTACGCTTTGTCTCCCTCCCAACCTCAACAGTTTGAACAAATGTGACGTATATTTTTTTCAGTGCTCCAAAAATAACGAAACAAAATAAACACTGAGAAACCTCATGATGACGTCGGGCTACTCCTGGTTCTCAATTATTTTCTGTCATGCCCCACCAAGGGAATAGAATTTTTTTCACGCCCCCCCCAACTCCCACCTGCAATAGGCAAAATATCAATAGCAGCAGACACATGTTGACACTGATCCATGCTATATATATATATATATATATATATATGTATATATATACATATATATACACATATGTACGTATATACGTACACGTGTATATATATACACGTATACGATATAATGTATATACGCATATACGTGTATATATACATACACGTATACATACGTGTATATATGTATATATATATACACGTATGTATACGTGTATATATATACACGTATATATATATATTAGTGTGAAAATGTAAACAGTACTATTGCACATATTAAAATATTACATAACATTATTGCACAGAGGGAGAGCTGTAGTTCAACATTGTATACGTTGCTGGCTCCAGCATTCTGCATGCAATCACCTGATTATCAAAATTGATTAATAAATTGTTCTGGCATGATAGGAGTATTAGCTCCTCTGCTGTTGTGTGAGGTTTTTTTTGCATCTTGCATGTGATAGGCAACTTTGTGTGAGGCTTAGTGCTTTTTGTTTAGTGGCCGGCCTGTTGGTGATATTCATCAAATTTTCAGTGAAAAAAGTCCAGTGACTTATTGACATAATTGGGGCGTAAAGGACAATTGATACTCGAGCGGACACTGCTTTTTGACTTTATATTGAATTCGTCAGCACTTTTTACGGATAAAAATAAACAACAAATATAAAAAAATAAATAAATAAAATGAACCTACATCAAATTATGTAGGGGGGCTTAAGAATATTTTAGTGGTGCCTCAGACCCCGATATTAGGCCTAGTGGCGCCCCTGTTGACTTGTATGAAGAACTAAAGTATCAAAATTGTTCATGTTCACACAGATTACAGATACGATTTGTATTAAAAATGTGAATGCTGATTAAAGGGGTACTGCACTTATTTGGTATTGCATCATTGAATGTTGGCGACTTTTACAACATGGATTAACAGAAAAATAATTGTCAAAAATAATGAGGGAAATCTGACATTTGTCCCTGGTGTGACAGTTCAAACAACAACTCAACAGCATCACTTTATAATCCCTAACAAATGGTTCAAACTCAATGACCTCCATTCATAAAAAAAATGTAAATACTAGTCTGATGACATCAGTATGATGACATCAGAGTACACAAAAAGTACACGAAAATTGCAGTGCTCTCCGTCATTGTAACCAATCATATCATACACAGTATTAAAGCACCAAAGGGGGTTCCTAAATGGGGCCCAATTTGTAGTTTCCTTTGAGAAGGAAATGAGAAATCTGTCAGGATCTGAGAGGAGCAGCCTCTAGAAACCATACTGTTCCTTCAGCTCTTCTACCAGATCAATGTAGGCACTCATTGCTTCATCTTCAGACAGACCTGTTGGCGAAAAACCAAACAAGCAAACCAGTCAGGACATTTAATTTGTATCCACGATGTCAGGAGCATCACTAGGTTTTAAGGATGAGGGATCTTAAACCCAGATGAGGCTAATTTAGCTGCATATATTTTTTCTTTTCTTCTTCTTTCTTTTGCTCCTGCCCTTCAAACAGTCTTTGCACGCTACTGTGTGAGCCGTGACCTTATCACGGTGGAGCGGTTTGTGTGTCCCAGTGAACCTAGTAGCGATGTTGCTGGGGGTTTTATGCCCCTGGTAGGGTCACCCAAGGCAGACCGGGGTGGTGGTTCCCCTCTTTAAGAAGGGGGATCGGAGGGCGTGCTCCAACTAAAGGGGATCACATTCCTCAGCCTCCCTGGTAAGGTCTATTCAGGGGTTCTGGAGAGGAGGGTCCGTCGGGAAGTCGAATCTCAGATTCAGGAGGAGCAATGTGGTTTTCGTCCCGGCCGTGAAACAGTAAACCATCCCTGCAACCTCGGCAGGATCATGGAGGGCGCATGGGAGTGGGCCCGACCAGTCTGCATGTGCACATGTCTACATGGACTTGAAGAAGGCGTTCAACCCCATCCCTTGGGGAGTCCTGTGGGGGGTGCTCCGGGAGTATGGGATACGGGTCCGCCTGATGCAGGTGTTTTGGTCCTTGTATGACCGGTGCCAGAATTTGGTCTGCATTACTGGCAGCAGATCGGATTCGTTTCCAGTGAGAGTTGGACTCGGCCAAAGTTGCCTATTGTCAGCGATTCTGTTCATAATTTTTATGGACAGAATTTCTGGGCGCAGCTGATACGTTGAAGGGTACGGTTTGGTGACCTCAGTATCACGTTGCTGCTGTTTGCAGATGATGTGGTTCTGTTGGCTTCATCAGGTCGTGATCTACAACTCTCACTGGAACGGTTCACAGCTGAGTGTGAAGCAGTTGGGATGAAAATCAGGACCTCCAAATGTGAGGCCATGGTCCTCAGTCAGAAAAGGGTGGAGTGCTCTCTCCAGGTTGGGGAGGAGATCCTGCACCAAGTGGAGGAGTTCAAGTATCTCGGGGTCTTGTTCACGAGAGATGGGAAGAATAGAGCGGCCGATCGGTGCAGCTTCTGCAGTGATGCGGACGCTGTACCGATCCATCGTAGTGAAGAGAGCTGAGCCGAGAGGTGAAGCTCTCAATTTACCAGTCGATCTACGTTCCTACTCTCACCTATGGTCACGAGCTGTGGGTTGTGACCAAAAGAACAAGATCACAGATACAAGCGGCCGAAATGAGTGTCCTCCACAGTGTGTCCGAGCTCTCCCTTAGAGATAGGAGTGAGAAGCTCGGCCAATCGGGAGGGGCTCAGAGTAGAGCCGCTGCTCCTCCACATCGAGAGGAGCCAGATGAGGTTGCTTGGGCATCTGGTAAGGATGCCTCCTGGACGCCTCCCTGGGGAGGTGTACCAGGCACTTCCCAAAGGTAGGAAACCCCGACGACGACCCAGGACACGCTGCAGACGCTAAGTCTCCCGGCTGGCCTGGGAACGCCTCTGGATTCCTCCGGAAGGGCTGAACGAAGTGGTTGGGGAGAGGGAAGTCTGGGCTTCCCTGCTTAAACTGCTGCCCCTGCTACCCTACCCCGGATAAGCGGAAGAGAAAGAATGGATGAATGGATGAATGAATGGATGGAGGGAAGTTCCTTATTTAAACTTATATTCTGGCCATTTTATACTGAATTTGTCTACACTATTTTTGTTTAAAAAAAAAAAAAAAGTAAACTAAAAATAAAATAAATTATTGGGGGGGCTTAAGAATATTTTAGTGAGGCCCCCTGAAATAAGCCTAATGACACCACTGTACAACATTATTCATTGCATATACTCCTTCTAAAAAATTGACCTTTTCTTTGTTCCCATGCGTCCCATTTTGCTCAGCGTTTAACTATTATCATGTCCTACAATTAAAAAGGTGTACTGTATTGTTTGAGTCAATACATCAAAATTTGACTAGTTTTAGAGAAGCAAGTAAGTGAAGCAATTTGGCTTTGCAGGGTTCCCACGCATCCTGGAAAACCAGGAAAATCCAAATATTTGTGAAGATTTAACATCACTTCTTCAACAATTGTTGGTCACTCCTGTATGCGATAGCAGCTCCCTTATGACGCTTGCGACCACATGCAGTGCAAACAACCCTACATAATGCTAGTGACAGTATGTAATGCCAACCACCGTGTTGTACTTTAGGTCTGTATTTGTGTGGACAGGCACACTGGATGTGATGAAATGTATTTAGTAACTTGTTAACAGTTTTATAGACACATGAACATCTGAAAAGCCATGGTTTATGTTGTACATTGTTTATAAAAGGGATTTTGGTTTTGTTAAATTGTCAAGTAACATTTTTCTGATGGTTAAAAGTTTAATATGCTTTTTTGTAGCTAAGTTTTATCTGCAGAACATTTCATCTGAGTCACTTTGAGTCATTCAGTAGTTTGTGTACACTAAGGAACATGCACCTCATGAACAACTACATTTATTTATTTATTCACTATTTTTATTGACACATTTAGAAATTTACATTTGACTCCTACAAAAACATAAACATTTCCTTTTGAGTATTTAATTAATTGAGGAAATCTGTTGGGAGGAAACCAGATCACCTGATTTACACCAAGAGTGAATTTCTAAATGTTTTAGACAAATTTCGACAATTTTTTTTTTTTTTTTTTTTTTTAGTCTATTGCTGTTGGGAGAAACCGGAGTTCCCAGAGAAAACCCAAAAATACCAGATCACCTGACTAACACCCAGAAACCAGATCACCTGATTAACACACAGAAAACAGATCACCTGATTAACACACAGAAACCAGATCACCTGATTAACACACAGAAAACAGATCACCTGATTAACACACAGAAACCAGATCACCTGACTAACACCCAGAAACCAGATCATCTGATTCACATCCAGAAAACAGATCATCTGATTCACATCCAGAAAACAGATCATCTGATTCATGCCCAGAAACCAGTGTTGTCAAAAACCCGATGCCACTGTGAGTTTGACTCGGGATCTGGTTTTCTTCTTGCAGTGTTGCCTCATCAGCCTTCAGTGCCGGGTAGGTGTCCTCAAAGAATTTTGGAAATGTGAGCTCTCGCTCGATCTGATGGAGCTTGTCCCTCAGATTGTCAATTTCCTTCCTCAGAGCATCCGTGTCGTCCAAAGTTTGCTGGTCGATGACGGAGAAGTTCTTTACCTGGAGTTCCTGCTTCGGGGCCTCATTTTCACGGCCAAGGTCATGAGCTGTGGTTTTATTTTTGCTGGTCTTTTCTCTGAGAGTGGATTCATCCTGGATGTTTTTGCACAACTCCCTGATCTCTTGTCGTAGGGCCTCATTCTCCAGGGTGAGTTGCTCTTCCTCGGCCCTGGCGTCATTGCACAAGTCCTCCAGAACCTTGACATGGCGTCGCTTCATCTGGAGCCGAAGCCTCTCCTCTTCCAGGGCGTCATTATGGCGGTTCAGGTCATCGTTGAATGCCTTTTCTTTCTCCAGGTATTTGTGCAGCTCCAGTATCTGTCGCTCCAGAGCTCCGTTCTGCTCTAGGAATTCCTCCCTTTCAGCCCTGGCGGTTTTATTCAGCTCCTCCAGAGTTTGGATGTGCTGCCGCCTTTCGTTGAGCTGCAGCATGATGGTTTTGTTTTCAGAGATTATGGCTTCGTGCAAAGCTCTCTCCTTGTGAAGGTCTTCCCTCAATGCCTGGATCTCACGATGCAAAGCCTCATTCTCCTCACGAAACGCGACTTTCTGAGCCTTCACTGCGTTATAGGCTTCCTGCGCAGCGTTGACCTGCTGCTGTCTCTCTTTCAGCTGCTGCATCTCATCTCGCAGGGCAGCATTTGTGCCGATCATGACGTCCTTTTCGGCCATCATTTCCTGGAGGGCAGTTTGAATCTTCTCAATGTCAGAATTCAGAGTTTTGCAAATCTCCATCAACTCCTCTTTCTGAGCCTTTAAAGAATTGTAATTCTTCTTAAACTCTTTGCCCTCCTCCAGCCTCTTCAGGAGCTGCAGCCTATCATTCATTAGGCTTTCATTTTGACGTTTCATTTCCTCAACGTCCTGTTTGGTTCTCGTGCACTCAGCCCTCACGTTGTTCTGATGAGACACCTCCTGCTGCAAATGCTCCACCTTTCTCTTCAGCTTCTCCTGCCTTAGTATCTCATTGTCATATGCGTTCCGCACATTTATAGCTGCCTGAGCATCCCGCCTCAGATCCACAAATTGTCTTTGCAGAGCTTCAGACTCATTCTCCAGCTTCTTGTTCTCTGCTTTTGCCTCTTGGTAGAGAGCATCAACAGTCATGTGGTTCTTGACCACATCAAGAAGCTCCCTCACTGACCTCTGCAGGGATTTGTGTTGCTTCCGGGCAGCCTTTTCCTCTGCCTTCATCCTATCACATTTGACATCCAAACGCTCCCACTCTTCAAGCTTCTTCTTGATTGTGTGGATCTGCAGAGTCTGAGCTTTGAGCTGCTGGTTTAGGGTCTCCAGTCTCTCCTTCACAACGTTATAATCATTATCATTGAGTCCATCAGATGACCCCTCTGCATGATGCCTACTGTTGTTTCCACTCATCTTTGACTCTTGGTAAATTATACACAGTAATACTGGGCTGGAGTATATATAAATATACTAGAAAACTCTGTCGATTACAGTGTGTCTGTCTCCTTCAAAGGTTTAGAAAAAGTGTTGCCACCTGAAAGGTTGACCTGCACTGACTAACCAAAGATTAAAGGCAAATTGGAAGCAGATGATGTCATCATTTTATGAAGGATTTCCTGTTGCCACGGCAGCACTGTTCCAGATGATGTCATCATCTGCCTCCAATTTGCCTTTAATCTTTGGTTAAAGGCAAATTGGAAGCAGATGATGTCATCATTTTATGAAGGATTTCCTGTTGCCATGGCAGCACTGTTCCAGATGATGTCATCACTTTGGAAAGGATTCCGCTGTTGCCACGGCAGCACTGTTGCGCCAACTGCAGAATCTATCTCTCTATCTATATATACATGTGTATATATATATATCTACATATGTATATACATAAATATATATAAATATATACATATATATTTATGTATATACATATGTAGATATATATATACACATGTATATATGCATCTACGTGTATATATATATATTTATGTATATATACGTATATATATATATATATATACGTATATATACGTATATATTGTAATTCATATATATAGGTCCTTAGGTAAGACCCCTAATGCTACACCAGCCTACCTCAATATGAGCAGATACAATACTGACAGAGTCATACCGGCTCGGACGTTGCCCGGGTTAACAAGGTCCGCTTCAGATGCTCGGGAACCAGGGCAATCTGATGAGAAATGGGCTACTGGAACAAAAGATACATGGACGAGGGCAGAAAATACGGAATTGTCAGAATGCTACCATACAAGCAATCCCAGAGAGAGGGGATATATGGCACAAATGTGTGACCTATGGATGCTTCGAAACCCACAATCAAGGTTAACAAAGAAATAGCTCTTAGCCCAGTGTTCCAACATCTGTAACCGAAAACTGCTATCGCAACTAGAGATCGATACAAGAGCTGCTGACCTGAGAAGGATGATCGTGAACCAACTGGAAACCTGGAGCCTCTGACAACTACCGAAGCTGAATTGTCAAGTACCTTCAGAAGATCTGCTAGAAGATGTGAATGCTGCAGTAAGAACAACCCCAACTGGGACCATCACTGAGACCAATAAGCTGATATACAATACAGCAACAGTAGTCCTTGAGGTGCTAGGATCAGTACCCTTGGCAGGAGGCAGTACCCTCCATGGAAGAGACGTTTGGAGGCCAAGATAAAGGCAACACTGAGAGAAGTCAGCCAGCTAACAGAGATGCAGAAAGGGAACATGGTGAATAAAGGGGTACCCAGGAAATACAACAAGCTGCCCATACCTGAAGCACTCGAAACTGCCAAACAGACACTAACAGCTCTGGCCTCTTGGCTGAAGAGATACACCAAGGAAGTAGAGGCTAGGAGAGTAAACAAGATGTTCTCCACTCACCCGGCCAAGGTGTACTCTCAGTGGCAGGGAAGTAACATCAGCCCACACCCACCAAGAGCTGAGATTGAAAGACACTGGAAGAGCATCTGGGAAAGACAGGCATCACACAACACCAATGCCCAATGGCTAGTGGACCTGAGAACTGACCACAGCAGCCTCCCAGAACAAGAACCAGTAACTATCTCATTGTCAGATATCCAAGAAAGATTGTCAAAGATGAAGAACTGGACAGCTCCGGGCCCCGATATGATCCATACGTACTGGCTTTAGAAGTTGACGGCACTCCATGAACGCCTGGCAGCACAGATGAACCAGCTGCTACGGGATGGGACCTTCCCAGGGTGGCTAACTGAAGGCATGACAGTCCTCATCATGAAGGACCCCCAGAAGGGACCTATCCATCCAACTACGGGCCAATAACTTGTGTCTGTACAACATGAAAGCTCCTGTCAGGCATCATGGCGCCTAAGATGAGTAGGCATATGGCTCGACACATGAGTGGGGCACAGAAGGGAATTGGCAGTAGCACCAAAGGAGCCAAACACCAGCTGCTGGTCGACAGAGCAATTCACACTGTAAGAATCGACAGACCAACCTGCGCACTGCCTGGACTGACTACAAGAAAGCCTACGAAACAATGCCACACATACGGATACTGGAATGTCTGGAACTGCACAAGGTCAACAGAACACTAAGAGCCTTCATCAAGAACTCCATGGGAATGTGGAAGACGACCCTAGAGGCCAACTCAAAGCCAATCGCCCAAGTCACCATCAAGTGTAGCATATACCAAGGGGATGCACTATCACCACTGCTGTTCTGCATGGGTCTGAACCCCCTCAGTCAGATCATCACAAAGAGCGGCTTCGGAAACCGATTCCGAAGTGGGGTAACAATCAGCTACCTTCTCCACATGGATGACATCAAGCTGTATGCCAGGAATGAGCGAGAAATTGACTCACTGATCCACACCACCAGGATCTACACCGACAACATGGGGATGTCATTCGGATTGGACAACTGTGGCTGGATGGTGTCGAGGAGAGGGAAGATGATCAGAACTGAAGGGGTGGACCTACCAGAGGGCAGGATAGGAGACATCCAAGACAGCTACAAATACCCTGGTATCCCACAGGCTAATGGAAACCATGAGGAGGCCGCAAGGAAGTCAGCCACAGCTAAATATCTCCAAAGAGTAAGGCAAGTCCTGAGGAGTCAGCTGAATGGTAAGAACAAAGTCCGAGCCATCAACTACCAGTCATCAGATACCCCGCTGGGATCATAAGCTGGCCAAAGGAGGAGATCGAAGCCACAGATATCAAGACAAGGAAGCTTCTCACCATGCACGGAGGGTTTCACCCCAAGTCCAGCACCCTGAGGCTGTACACTAAGCGGAAAGAGGGAGGCCGAGGACTGAGTGAAAGCCTCAGGCAGCAGAAACCTGAAGAGTGTGAGGAGGATGAGGAGCAGACAACATGGAGGGATAAGCCCCTACATGGCATGTACCACCGACAGAGGAAGTGGCTGATATCAAGAAGACCTACTAATGGCTGGAAAATGCTGGGCTGACAGACAGCACAGAGGCACCGATCATGGCAGCACAAGAACAGGCCCTGAGCACGAAGGCTATAGAGGCCAGGATCTACAACAGTAGACCAGACCCAAGGTGCAGGCTGTGTAAGGAGGCCCTTGAGACAGTCCAGCACATAGTAGCAGGATGTAAGATGCTAGCTGGATCAGCGTATATGGAGAGGCACAACCAAGTGGCTGGGATAGTGTACAGGAACATCTGTACCCAGTATGGACTAGAAGTACCCAAATCCCAATGGGACATGAGAACAACAGGGCGAAGGTCCTGTGTGACTTCAGCATCCAGACTGACAAACAGCTCCTGGCTAACCAACCGGACATAGTGGTGGTGAACAAAGAGCAGCAGAGGGCAGTGGTGATAGATGTGGTGGTACCAGCTGATGCCAACATCAAGAAGAAGGAGCACGAAAAGGTTGAGAAGTACCAGGGGTTGAAAGAACAGCTGGAACAGATGTGGAAGGTGAAGGCCAACGTGGTCCCTGTGGTGGTAGGGGCACTCGGGGCGGTGACCGCTAAACTGGGAGAGTGGCTCCAGCAGATTCCAGAAACTACATCTGAAGCCTCAGTCCACAAGAGTGCAGTCGTAGGAACAACGAAGATACTGCGCAGAACCCTCAAACTCCCAGGACTCTGGTAGAGGACATGAGCTTGAGGATAACAGGGATACCACCTTAACTAGGTGAGAGAAGATGGTCCACTGTGGACATAATGGGATGGACATGGTCATTATTTACATATATTTACAGGTGGCTACTTCCTGCAGGATAATGCTCCATGTCACAAAGCTCAGATCATCTCAAACAGGTTTCTAGAACATGAGTTCATTGAGTGAGTTCAACGTCCTCCACAGTCACCAGATCTCAGTTCGACAGAACCTTTGGGATGTGGTGGAACAGACGGAGAAGGTAAGCGTAATGCTTTGTTCACTCTACACAACTGTCGTTGACTCTCCGTGCTGTTCACATTACTCTCAGTTTATCAGATGTAGTCGAAGGCTGCTTCAAGTCCGTTATTTCCTGCCGATCCAGTGCAGGTCCATCAGGGAGGCATTGAGGATGGGAATGAGGGTGTCATCCACTATAGCAATCACCCATAGGGGATACCAGCCATGGTGTGGAAACCCTGGTTGACCTGGAGAACGTCCTCCCTTGTATTTGCCATCTTGATGTGTGCACAGGCTGCCACACTCCATGCTGCAGTTTCCCACCACCTCCAGGAAGCTCCCTACTGTGTAAAAACACAGAGTAGGCAGGGGCTGCACCTCCGGCCTGAGGGCAAAATTACACAAGGTTGCCCTCTGGATGTGTGGAGACACGAGGAACGATGAGGCCTCATTTGGACAGCCCACTCTGACAGCACATCTAGTGGGCTAAAGTGCTGACGCACAAATGCATTCACATATACTGTTGGGCTTCACACATGGTGACACTGTTAATAACATAATAATAATAAAAGAAATAATTAAAAAAAAATACATAAATAAAACCTGGAAACATTTACAGATAGACAGATACTATGGAATATTATTGCTGATGTATAAATAAATGAGCCACATTTTACTGTAAAAAATTACAATAAAAATTGTCACTGAAATTTATTTAGAGCAGTAGAAGTTGCATAAAATGTAAACACTCAAGCAAAGTACAAGGACTTTAAATGAGTGCTTTAGAGCAGCACTAGTAGTGATCTGACATGAGAAATTCCTGCACTTTAGTTTTTTTATCTGACCTCTTCCGACTGGACTCAAGTGGGCGGGGCTAAAATGACCAACCAGTGTCGTTAAATAACCACCTTTATGTTCATTAATCTTTCGGGATAGTTCATTGGGGACACCCAACTTGTCAGACCTCGTTCTTTGTCGCTCCACCCACATGGTACTCACTTTACTTTAGCACCAGCTAACTCAAGGTACATCCTGGCTGCTCTTTTTAATATTTCTGAGTGACTGAAACAACATTAGAAACCTTAATAGAAAAGTTTAGACTCACCTAGGTTCACATCACCAACCATGGCTTGTTTATACAGACCGTAGACCAAAATGAGTGCAAAGAGTGATGAGTAGTTATAATAACTAAAATACACAGTTTTTATACAGAGATTCTGCAGGGCAACAGATTTAGGATAAAGTGATCCTCTAACCAGAAACAATGACTGATGGGTAGTTATAGTAACTAAAATACACAATTTTTTCAATGGAACAGTTCAAAGCTGAGTGTGAAGCAGTTGGGATGAAAATCAGGACCTCCAAATGTGAGGCCATGGTCCTCAGTCAGAAAAGGGTGGAGTGCTCTCTCCAGGTTGGGGAGGAGATCCTGCACCAAGTGGAGGAGTTCAAGTATCTCGGGGTCTTGTTCACGAGAGATGAGAAGAATGGAGCGGGAGATCGACAGGCGGATCGGTGCAGCTTCTGCAGTGATGCGGACGCTGTACCGATCCGTCGTAGTGAAGAGAGCTGAGCCGAAAGGTGAAGCTCTCAATTTACCAGTCGATCTACGTTCCTACTCTCACCTATATTCACGAGCTGTGGGTTGTGACCGAAAGAACAAGATCACAGATACAAGCGGCCGAAGTGAGTGTCCTCCGCCGCGTGTGCGTGCTCTCCCTTAGAGATAGGAGTGAGAAGCTCGGCCAATCGGGAGGGGCTCAGAGTAGAGCCGCTGCTCCTCCACATCAAGAGGAGCCAGATGAGGTTGCTTGGGCATCTGGTAAGGATGCCTCCTGGACGCCTCCCTGGGGAGGTGTACCAGGCACTTCCCAAAGGTTGGAAACCCCAACGACGACCCAGGACACGCTGCAGACACTAAGTCTCCCGGCTGGCCTGGGAACGCCTCTGGATTCCTCCGGAAGGGCTGAACGAAGTGGTTGGGGAGAGGGAAGTCTGGGCTTCCCTGCTTAAACTGCTGCCCCTGCTACCCTACCCCGGATAAGCGGAAGAGAAAGAATGGATGAATGGATGAATGAATGGATGGAGGGAAGTTCCTTATTTAAACTTATATTCTGGCCATTTTATACTGAATTTGTCTACACTATTTTTGTTTAAAAAAAAAAAAAAGTAAACTAAAAATAAAATAAATTATTGGGGGGGCTTAATAATATTTTAGTGAGGTCCCCTGAAATAAGCCTAATGACACCACTGTACAACATTATTCATTGCATATACTCCTTCTAAAAAATTGACCTTTTCTTTGTTCCCATGCGTCCCATTTTGCTCAGCGTTTAACTATTATCATGTCCTACAATTAAAAAGGTGTACTGTATTGTTTGAGTCAATACATCAAAATTTGACTAGTTTTAGAGAAGCAAGTAAGTGAAGCAATTTGGCTTTGCAGGGTTCCCACGCATCCTGGAAAACCAGGAAAATCCAAATATTTGTGAAGATTTAACATCACTTCTTCAACAATTGTTGGTCACTCCTGTATGCGATAGCAGCTCCCTTATGACGCTTGCGACCACATGCAGTGCAAACAACCCTACATAATGCTAGTGACAGTATGTAATGCCAACCACCGTGTTGTACTTTAGGTCTGTATTTGTGTGGACAGGCACACTGGATGTGATGAAATGTATTTAGTAACTTGTTAACAGTTTTATAGACACATGAACATCTGAAAAGCCATGGTTTATGTTGTACATTGTTTATAAAAGGGATTTTGGTTTTGTTAAATTGTCAAGTAACATTTTTCTGATGGTTAAAAGTTTAATATGCTTTTTTGTAGCTAAGTTTTATCTGCAGAACATTTCAACTGAGTCACTTTGAGTCATTCAGTAGTTTGTGTACACTAAGGAACATGCACCTCATGAACAACTACATTTATTTATTTATTCACTATTTTTATTGACACATTTAGAAATTTACATTTGACTCCTACAAAAACATAAGCATTTCCTTTTGAGTATTTAATTAATTGAGGAAATCTGTTGGGAGGAAACCAGATCACCTGATTTATACCAAGAGTGAATTTCTAAATGTTTTAGACAAATTTCGACAATTTTTTTTTTTTTTTTTTTTTTAGTCTATTGCTGTTGGGAGAAACCGGAGTTCCCAGAGAAAACCCAAAAATACCAGATCACCTGACTAACACCCAGAAACCAGATCACCTGATTAACACACAGAAAACAGATCACCTGATTAACACACAGAAACCAGATCACCTGATTAACACACAGAAACCAGATCACCTGACTAACACCCAGAAACCAGATCATCTGATTCACATCCAGAAAACAGATCATCTGATTCACATCCAGAAAACAGATCATCTGATTCATGCCCAGAAACCAGTGTTGTCAAAAACCCGATGCCACCGTGAGTTTGACTCGGGATCTGGTTTTCTTCTTGCAGTGTTGCCTCATCAGCCTTCAGTGCCGGGTAGGTGTCCTCAAAGAATTTTGGAAATGTGAGCTCTCGCTCGATCTGATGGAGCTTGTCCCTCAGATTGTCAATTTCCTTCCTCAGAGCATCCGTGTCGTCCAAAGTTTGCTGGTCGATGACGGAGAAGTTCTTTACCTGGAGTTCCTGCTTCGGGGCCTCATTTTCACGGCCAAGGTCATGAGCTGTGGTTTTATTTTTGCTGGTCTTTTCTCTGAGAGTGGATTCATCCTGGATGTTTTTGCACAACTCCTGATCTCTTGTCGTAGGGCCTCATTCTCCAGGGTGAGTTGCTCTTCCTCGGCCCTGGCGTCATTGCACAAGTCCTCCAGAACCTTGACATGGCGTCGCTTCATCTGGAGCCAAGCCTCTCCTCTTCCAGGGCGTCATTATGGCGGTTCAGGTCATCGTTGAATGCCTTTTCTTTCTCCAGGTATTTGTGCAGCTCCAGTATCTGTCGCTCCAGAGCTCCGTTCTGCTCTAGGAATTCCTCCCTTTCAGCCCTGGCGGTTTTATTCAGCTCCTCCAGAGTTTGGATGTGCTGCCGCCTTTCGTTGAGCTGCAGCATGATGGTTTTGTTTTCAGAGATTATGGCTTCGTGCAAAGCTCTCTCCTTGTGAAGGTCTTCCCTCAATGCCTGGATCTCACGATGCAAAGCCTCATTCTCCTCACGAAACGCGACTTTCTGAGCCTTCACTGCGTTATAGGCTTCCTGCGCAGCGTTGACCTGCTGCTGTCTCTCCTTCAGCTGCTGCATCTCATCTCGCAGGGCAGCATTTGTGCCGATCATGACGTCCTTTTCGGCCATCATTTCCTGGAGGGCTGTTTGAATCTTCTCAATGTCAGAATTCAGAGTTTTGCAAATCTCCATCAACTCCTCTTTCTGAGCCTTTAAAGAATTGTAATTCTTCTTAAACTCTTTGCCCTCCTCCAGCCTCTTCAGGAGCTGCAGCCTATCATTCATTAGGCTTTCATTTTGACGTTTCATTTCCTCAACGTCCTGTTTGGTTCTCGTGCACTCAGCCCTCACGTTGTTCTGATGAGACACCTCCTGCTGCAAATGCTCCACCTTTCTCTTCAGCTTCTCCTGCCTTAGTATCTCATTGTCATATGCGTTCCGCACATTTATAGCTGCCTGAGCATCCCGCCTCAGATCCACAAATTGTCTTTGCAGAGCTTCAGACTCATTCTCCAGCTTCTTGTTCTCTGCTTTTGCCTCTTGGTAGAGAGCATCAACAGTCATGTGGTTCTTGACCACATCAAGAAGCTCCCTCACTGACCTCTGCAGGGATTTGTGTTGCTTCCGGGCAGCCTTTTCCTCTGCCTTCATCCTATCACATTTGACATCCAAACGCTCCCACTCTTCAAGCTTCTTCTTGATTGTGTGGATCTGCAGAGTCTGAGCTTTGAGCTGCTGGTTTAGGGTCTCCAGTCTCTCCTTCACAACGTTATAATCATTATCATTGAGTCCATCAGATGACCCCTCTGCATGATGCCTACTGTTGTTTCCACTCATCTTTGACTCTTGGTAAATTATACACAGTAATACTGGGCTGGAGTATATATAAATATACTAGAAAACTCTGTCAATTACAGTGTGTCTGTCTCCTTCAAAGGTTTAGAAAAAGTGTTGCCACCTGAAAGGTTGACCTGCACTGACTAACCAAAGATTAAAGGCAAATTGGAAGCAGATGATGTCATCATTTTATGAAGGATTTCCTGTTGCCACGGCAGCACTGTTCCAGATGATGTCATCATCTGCCTCCAATTTGCCTTTAATCTTTGGTTAAAGGCAAATTGGAAGCAGATGATGTCATCATTTTATGAAGGATTTCCTGTTGCCATGGCAGCACTGTTCCAGATGATGTCATCACTTTGGGAAGGATTCCGCTGTTGCCACGGCAGCACTGTTGCGCCAACTGCAGAATCTATCTCTCTATCTATATATACCTGTGTATATATATATCTACATATGTATATACATAAATATATATAAATATATACATATATATTTATGTATATACATATGTAGATATATATATACACATGTATATATGCATCTACGTGTATATATATATATTTATGTATATATACGTATATATACGTATATATTGTAATTCATATATATAGGTCCTTAGGTAAGACCCCTAATGCTACACCAGCCTACCTCAATATGAGCAGATACAATACTGACAGAGTCATACCGGCTCGGACGTTGCCCGGGTTAACAAGGTCCGCTTCAGATGCTCGGGAACCAGGGCAATCTGATGAGAAATGGGCTACTGGAACAAAAGATACATGGACGAGGGCAGAAAATACGGAATTGTCAGAATGCTACCATACAAGCAATCCCAGAGAGAGGGGATATATGGCACAAATGTGTGACCTATGGATGCTTCGAAACCCACAATCAAGGTTAACAAAGAAATAGCTGTTAGCCCAGTGTTCCAACATCTGTAACCGAAAACTGCTATCGCAACTAGAGATCGATACAAGAGCTGCTGACCTGAGAAGGATGATCGTGAACCAACTGGAAACCTGGAGCCTCTGACAACTACCGAAGCTGAATTGTCAAGTACCTTCAGAAGATCTGCTAGAAGATGTGAATGCTGCAGTAAGAACAACCCCAACTGGGACCATCACTGAGACCAATAAGCTGATATACAATACAGCAACAGTAGTCCTTGAGGTGCTAGGATCAGTACCCTTGGCAGGAGGCAGTACCCTCCATGGAAGAGACGTTTGGAGGCCAAGATAAAGGCAACACAGAGAGAAGTCAGCCAGCTAACAGAGATGCAGAAAGGGAACATGGTGAATAAAGGGGTACCCAGGAAATACAACAAGCTGCCCATACCTGAAGCACTCGAAACTGCCAAACAGAGACTAACAGCTCTGGCCTCTTGACTGAAGAGATACACCAAGGAAGTAGAGGCTAGGAGAGTAAACAAGATGTTCTCCACTCACCCGGCCAAGGTGTACTCTCAGTGGCAGGGAAGTAACATCAGCCCACACCCACCAAGAGCTGAGATTGAAAGACACTGGAAGAGCATCTGGGAAAGACAGGCATCACACAACACCAATGCCCAATGGCTAGTGGACCTGAGAACTGACCACAGCAGCCTCCCAGAACAAGAACCAGTAACTATCTCATTGTCAGATATCCAAGAAAGATTGTCAAAGATGAAGAACTGGACAGCTCCGGGCCCCGATATGATCCATACGTACTGGCTTTAGAAGTTGACGGCACTCCATGAACGCCTGGCAGCACAGATGAACCAGCTGCTACGGGATGGGACCTTCCCAGGGTGGCTAACTGAAGGCATGACAGTCCTCATCATGAAGGACCCCCAGAAGGGACCTATCCATCCAACTACGGGCCAATAACTTGTCTCTGTACAACATGAAAGCTCCTGTCAGGCATCATGGCGCCTAAGATGAGTAGGCATATGGCTCGACACATGAGTGGGGCACAGAAGGGAATTGGCAGTAGCACCAAAGGAGCCAAACACCAGCTGCTGGTCGACAGAGCAATTCACACTGTAAGAATCGACAGACCAACCTGCGCACTGCCTGGACTGACTACAAGAAAGCCTACGATTCAGTGCCACACACACGGATACTGGAATGTCTGGAACTGCACAAGGTCAACAGGACACTAAGAGCCTTCATCAAGAACTCCATTGGAATGTGGAAGACAACCCTAGCGGCCAACTCAAAGCCAATCGCCCAAGTCACCATCAAGTGTGGCATATACCAAGGGGATGCACTATCACCACTGCTGTTCTGCATAGATCTGAACCCCCTCAGTCAGATCATCACAAAGACCGGCTTCGGAAACCGATTCCAAAGTGGGGCAACAATCAGCCACCTTCTCTACATGGATGACATCAAGCTGTATGCCAGGAATGAGCGAGAAATTGACTCACTGATCCATACCACCAGGATCTACAGCGACAACATAGGGATGTCATTCGGATTGGACAACTGTGGCTGGATGGTGTCGAGGAGAGGGAAGATGATCAGAACTGAAGGGGTGGACCTACCAGAGGGCAGGATAGGAGACATCCAAGACAGCTACAAATACCTTGGTATCCCACAGGCTAATGGAAACCATGAGGAGACCGCAAGGAAATCAGCCACAGCTAAATATCTCCAGAGAGTAAAGAAAGTCCTGAGGAGTCAGCTGAATGGTAAGAACAAAGTCCGAGCCATCAACTACCAGTCATCAGATACCCCGCTGGGATCATAAGCTGGCCAAAGGAGGAGATCGAAGCCACAGATATCAAGATAAGGAAGCTTCTCACCATGCACGGAGGGTTTCACCCCAAGTCCAGCACCCTGAGGCTGTACACTAAGCGGAAAGAGGGAAGCCGTGGACTCAGTGAAAGCCTCAGGCAGCAGAAACCTGAAGAGTGTGAGGAGGGTGAGGAGCAGACAACATGGAGGGATAAGCCCCTACATGGCATGTACCACCGATAGAGGAAGTGGCTGATATCAAGAAGACCTACTAATGGCTGGAAAATGCTGGGCTGACAGACAGCACAGAGGCACCGATCATGGCAGCACAAGAACAGGCCCTGAGCACGAAGGCTATAGAGGCCAGGATCTGCAACAGTAGACCAGACCCAAGGTGCAGGCTGTGTAAGGAGGCCCTTGAGACAGTCCAGCACATAGTAGCAGGATGTAAGATGCTAGCTGGATCAGCGTATATGGAGAGGCACAACCAAGTGGCTGGGATAGTGTACAGGAACATCTGTACCCAGTATGGACTAGAAGTACCCAAATCCCAATGGGACATGAGAACAACAGGGCAAAGGTCCTGTGTGACTTCAGCATCCAAACTGACAAACAGCTCCTGGCTAACCAACCGGACATAGTGGTGGTGGACAAAGAGCAGCAGAGGGCAGTGGTGATAGATGTGGTGGTACCAGCTGATGCCAACATCAAGAAGAAGGAGCACAAAAAGGTTGAGAAGTACCAGGGGTTGAAAGAACAGCTGGAACAGATGTGGAAGGTGAAGGCCAATGTGGTCCCTGTGGTGGTAGGGGCACTCGGGGCGGTGACCACCACTGGGAGAGTGGCTCCAGCAGATTCCAGGAACTACATCTGAAGCCTCAGTCCACAAGAGTGCAGTCGTAGGAACAACGAAGATACTGCGCAGAATCCTCACAGCAAAATTACACAAGGTTGCCCTCTGGATGTGTGGCGACACGAGGAACGATGAGGCCTCATTTGGACAGCCCACTCTGACAGCACATCTAGTGGGCTAAAGTGCTGACACACAAATGCATTCACATAAACTGTTGGGCTTCACACATGGTGACACTGGTAACAACATAATAATAATAATAAAAGAAATAATTAAAAAAAAATACATAAATAAAACCTGGAAACATTTACAGCTAGGGACAGACACTATGGAATATTATTGCTGATGTATAAATAAGTGAGCCACATTTTACTGTAAAAAATTACAATAAAAAATTGTCACTGAAATTTATTTACAGCAGTAGAAGTTGCATAAAATGTAAACACTCAAGCAAAGTACAAGGACTTTAAATGAGTGCTTTAGAGCAGTACTAGTAGTTATCTGACATGAGAAATTCCTGCACTTTAGTTTTTTTATCTGACCTCTTCAGGCTGGACTCAAGTGGGCGGGGCTACGATGACCAACCAGTGTCGTTAAAGAACCGCCTTCATGTATATTTATCTTTCGGGATCGTTCATCGGGGACACCCAACTTGTCGGACCTCGTTCTTTGTCGCTCCACCCAAATGGCACTCACTTTATTTTAGCACCAGCTAACTCACGGCACATCCTGGCTGCTCTTTTTAATGATTCTGAGTGACTGAAACAACATTAGAAACCTTAATAGAAAGGTTTAGACTCACCTATGTTCACATCACCAACCGTGGCTTGTTTATACAGACCGTAGACCTACCCCAGCACTACATAGCTCGGCCTTTGTTTCAGTATCTTCACGTCCTCCATTGCTTTTTCAAAGGACTCCCGGCAGGACGAGGTGCATCTACAGGAACGTTAAAAGTGAAACTAAAAGCAAGGAGAGGAATTTAAGAGAAAGACCCTTACAGTGATGGCTGCCATGCTGCTACAGCTTCAAGCTCTGATAGTCTGAGCTCGTCCGAATCGTCTTGTGAAGTCCTTTGACATGACAGTGGGAGGTGGTTTCCAGGTAGACCTGTTATCTAATGGCTCTATTCATACCAAAGAAAAGGTTTCTGGTTCCTGGAGACAGGAGGAGTTAATATTTTCTGCCACAAGATGGCAGCAGGGACATGTTTAATAATCTGAGGGCTTCATTGCTGCTGCACAGATCTGTTTAACATTATTTAAGACATAAATAGAACAAGAACAGAGAGAATAAAATGTAAAATTTATTTTATTCTAGACATTGTATAGAAATTATTTTTTGAGCGGAAGGAGTCACCTAAAATTTCCCTCTAAATTCATGACGTGTTAGTCATTAACCTTGATTTTTTTTTTTTTTTGCCAATCAAGGAATATTAGTTACTCAAGCTACATTCTGCATGTTACGTTTGGATTCCAGTGCTGCTGCAATGACTTTTCAGTTCAGATTTGCACCTTTGGAAACAAAAAAAACCCCTGAGAAAATACAAATGTAATGAAACAAAACAGCAGGATGTAATAAGAAGAGTAAAAAAAAAAGGTTCTGTAACAGCATTTTGGTATCTTAAGTCAGATCTGGTCAAATAAATAATGACCATGAACAGGAACAGGAAAAAAAAAGGAAAGACAAAGCATTTGGCACAGAGATTCTGCAGAGGAACAGGCTCAGCATAAAGTGATCCTCGAACCAGAAGCAATGACTGATGGGTAGTCACAGTAAAGCCTGGTTTATGCACCGCGGACCCCTATACAGACCCTACACCGTAGCCTGACGCGCACTTCCAAAAAATCCTGACTACGCGTCGCGTCAACGCATTGAGGTGCGAACGGCAAGGACTCCGATTGGTCCGCTCAGAACTGAATTTCTGGCGGTTCCTTTCCGGTCAACAGCTCAACAACACCGCTATTAGCGGAGCGCCGCGAGCGGTACGGAATGGTCGGACAGGCCGCCTCCGCAAACGTCTTCTGTGCTTCAACATTTGTAGTAACAGCATTTCTTTTTTAATTTTATGAGCTCCATCTTCAGAAGCACCCGCTCCATCTCAGTTGTCATTGTTTACTGTCGGAAGAAAACAAAGGAATCCGATATGAGCCCCCAGAAGCCACATAAAGACACAGCCACGCCCCCCTAGCAACTTGGCGGTGAATTGCAGAGCAACGCGTTCCCTCGACGCAGAGCTTCGAATGCTCAGCAACGGCGTCGGGTCTACTCCATAGCTACGCCGTCACCGCGACGCGGCAGCATAAACCAGGCTTAACTAACTCATGTCTAAAAAACAGTTTTTCTATAAAGCTTCTGCAGAGAACAGGCTCAGTATAAAGTGATCCCCTAACTAGAAGCAGTGACTGAAATGTACAGTTTTTCTGTAGAGATTCTGTAGAGGAAGTGCTTGACAGCTGTGAAGGAAAACAGTAGCCATGTTCACTTAAAACTCCAGCATACTTTGTTTCTTGAGAATTACCACGCCCTGCTTTAATGGTAGTTTCTTGTGTGGACAAATCGAGACACGTCAGGTGGTCTTTTTTGGTTAACTCAGAGTTTAGCATCTCTCGAATAGAAAAGTAAAGCTTATTCGCTCTAAATTTGGGCATTTGTTTTTACTTTACGGTTTCGATTGGGGCAAGTCATTCATAATTCTTTTACACTTTGTCTCCCTCCTAACTTGAACATTTTACACTAATGTGACGGTAGACAGATTTTTTTCAGTACTGCAAAAATAACGAAACAAAATAAACATTGACAAAGTCAGGCTACACTAACAACCAGGGGCGTTACTAGGTTTTAAGGGCCCGGGGGGGGGGGATAATGCTAGGGTATATGATTTAAACTTATATTCTGGCTACTTCATATTGAATCATTGAATCCGTCTGCACTTTTTTTGTTTAAAAAAAAAAAAAAATTAATAAAAAATAAACCAACGTTTAATTATTAAACGTTAAAATAAAAAAAAATAAAAAAAAAACGATTGACAGGAATGCAGAGGGTCGGAGGAGGCGCTAGAGGCAGCTTTGCATAAATTAAACCACAAGTTCATACTGTTCTTCTTCAGTTCTGGTTTGGTGCTTCAAATACCGAAACACCACAATAAATAAAACTGCAACGCAAAAGATGAAATACTTGTTGGCGCAATGACGTTGAGTACATTCATTGACTCTTCAGGGTTCCTCACACATCGCTGACGTCCTCCAGCCCATTGCTGCGGTCGTCGTCCGGTAGGCTGAAGCGAATGTGTCGGCTCTTCTCCCAGCCTCTGCGGATCTGCCTGAGCCGTCCGGCCAGGCAGGGAACCATCAGAGCCAGGCGGCACAGCAGCACCGTAAGGGGGAGGATCAGGACCAGCAGGAAGGTGGGAGGCAAGCAGAAGCGGTAGCGAGCCGGTTCGAAGGCACGGTTCCAGCCGAAGAGCAGAGTGTGGATGGTGGACATGGACAAGGCGCAGTACCCGAGCGTCGACTGCAGGAGGTGAGAGAAGAACGTCACGTCATAGAAACCACTTACTTCCTCTTGAAGTGACTCCTCTTCATGCACTACATCAGCTCGTTGTTAAAGGCGACAGCTGACCTCCTGACCTGAGTGTTTGCGCTGAACGTCACACCTTCGGGGCTCACTAATTAACTCACCGGGGTTGAGTCGGGTTAAAAATACCCTCATTTTCCCCCTCATTGGGCAGAGTGGACAGACATTATTTCCACTTGACAACATGGATTTTATTACGGTTCTTTGTACAGTACTTTGATCACGGCTCTGCTTTTATGTCGATTTTCTTTTTATTAAATTTTTAAAAACACTGACACTTATTTTCCCTAAATTGTAAAATAAATTCAGTGTAAAAAAAAAAAAAAAAATCAATGTCTCAAAATATTACGTTTTTAAAAATTCAATATAATTTTTTGCAGGTGATTTTTTTATGTTGATTTTCTTTATATTACATTTTTAAAAACACTGACACTAATTTTCCCTAAATTGTAAAATAAATACACTGTAAAACAAAAAAAGATCAATGTCTCAAAATATTCTGTTTTAAAAAATTCAATGTAATTTGTTGCAGGTGATTTTTATGTTTATTTTCTTTTATTAAATTTTTAAAAACACTGACACTTATTTTCCCTAAATTGTAAGATAAATTCAGTGTAAAAAGATCAATGTCTCAAAATATTCTGTTTTTAAAAATTCAATATAATTTTTACAAGTGATTTTTTTTTATGTTGATTTTCTTTTTATTAAATTTTTAAAAACACTGACACTTATTTTCCCTATATTATAAAATAAATTCAGTGTAAAAAAAAAACAAAAAACAATGTCTCAAAATATTCCGTTTTTAAAAATTCAATATATTTTTTGCAGTTGATTTTTTATGTCAATCTTCTTTTTATTCAATTTTTAAAAACACTGACACTAATTTTCCCTAAATTGTAAAATAAATTCACTGTAAAAAAAAAAATCAATGTCTCAAAATATTCCGTTTTCAAAAATTCAATATATTTTTTGCAGGTGATGTTTTTTATGTCGATCTTCTTTTTATTAAATTTTTAAAAGCACTGACACTTCCATCCATCCATTATCAACCGCTTATCCTCATAGGGTGGCGGGGGGCTGGAGCCTATCCCAGCTGTCTTAGGGCGGAAGGCAGGGTACACCCTGGACAAGTCGCCACCTCATCGCATAGAGACAGACAACCATTCACACCTACGGTCAAGTTAAATTAGCCAATTAACCTAATCCCCATGCATGTTTTTGGATGATGGGAGGAAGCTGGAGTACCCGGAGAGAACCCACGCAGACACGGGGAGAACATGCAAACTCCACACAGAAAGGCCCCAGGCCCGGGATTCGAACCCGGTACCTTGTGCTGTGAGGCGACAGTGCTAACCACTACACCACCGTGCCGCCCAGCACTGACACTTATTTTCCCTAAATTATAAAATAAAATCAGTGTTAAAAAAAAAAAAATAATCAACGTCTCAAAATATTCCATTTTTAAAAAATTCAATATAGTTTTTTGCAGATGATTTTTTTTATGTCAATATTTTTTTTTATTAAATTTTTAAAAACACTGACACTTATTTTTCCTAAATTGTAAAATAAATTCAGTGTAAAAAAAAAAATCAATGTCTCAAAATATTCCGTTTTTAAAAATTCAATATAGCAATATGCAGGTGATTTTTTTTTTAATGTAGATATATTTTTTTATTAAATTCTTTTTCTCAATCACTTAAATACAGAAATTAAACAAAAAAAAAAAATCAGCATCAAAAAAATTCCTCTGCAAAAAATATTGTTTTTTTAAAAAAAATAATATTTTGAGACACTGATTTTTTTTTTTTACACTGAATTTATTTTACACTTTAGGGAAAATAAGTGTCAGAAATGTGTGCTCGAAATTCCATGGTTTTGAAACTCAAGGCCTGATTTCGATGCTAAAAAAAAAAATATGCTTCAGAAATTCAAATTCAAAATCCGATGGCATGGAAGGGCTTCCATAGGTTCACACACTGTTTACATGTACGGCCATAAGCTGTAGATTGACAGCACCTAAGGCTGCAATTATTTTCAGTTTGCTAAACTTTTAAAATTCAACACATCCAGGTCTTTAAGGACTAAAGCACAACCTTGGAGCGTGACTGTTAAATCATGTATGGGACTCCAGTACATACATACAGATATTTCCATACACACAGACACGCTGTCCTGCAGCTGAGAGGGAAAAAAATGTTGTTTTTTCGTCATGCTGGCTGTCGGCACATGACTAATCTGCCGGCCACCGGATTATCTGAACGGAGAGGTGAAAGGGAAGCGGCGGCACCGATGGAGCGCTAGAGCTGGAATAATGGAGGAGAGGAGGAAGTGAGTCACAGCCCCAGTTTAACGACACATCTGGGGCAGCTGCAAGAGTGCTAACGCAGTGATCTGTCTACGCATTAGTGTCTCTATGTTAAAGTCAGGTGACATGACTGTCTGTCAATTTATGGCCATTAGTCCGGAAGGAAGAGTCCCTCAGTCCTTTACTTCTATATCTTTCTGTATCTTTATTTTTATTTCTTATTTATGTGTGCTGTTAAGCCGAGAGACTCTACAACTGGCATTTTTTTAAAGAATATTATTTTACTGACTGGGAAACATACATATTCTTATGTTTTTATAGTTTTTGTCTACTTTTAAATTGTTTATATTGTCAGTTTTGCACGATTTTGCATTTTTGCACTATTCTGCACTGTATATAGTTAATCTCCTAATTTTTTCTACTGTGTATGGCAACTGTTGTGAAAGAATTTCCTTCTGGATGAATAGTGTTACCTTATCTTATCTTTTAACTGGCCATGACTCAGCAAATAATCCAATCATTAAATTATAAACTGGTCTCAATCCACTCTGCCCTTTCCGATGACTAAGAAAATGGCTAACGATCCACTTGTTGCTCTTGTTGTTGAAATACGTCATGAAGCGCCAGTAAACGTTGCATGCTGCGTTCAGGGAGGCTTGGAAATGCTGAAGCCTACAGCAGTTGACCATCAGTTATAAAACCAAAAACTGATATTTCAAAATGTTACATTTTTTTTTTTATTAATATCGGCACTGATATTATCAGAGGGCTTTTTTTTTTTTTTTTTTTTTAAGAGATGCGCTGATCCAATACCGGGATTGGATATCGGCTCCGATATTGACTAATTAGCTGGATCGGCTATCTACCAAATGAGGACTATCCAGCATACCGATTCAGTCACTTCAATTCTGTTTGCAACGCCAGTTACGTCACGGCAAACCCGCTCCCCCCGCCACAATCCTGCTACCCTCACTGACCACCGCAAACCCGCTCCCTCCGTGATCACGGCAAAAATGGATCGGTGAATCTCAAATTTTTTCGGTAGCAATGGAGGGTCTATATTATTAGGCGGCTGATATTAATGGTAATCTCAGCCGGTGATATCTGAGGGCTAATATTGTCAGAGGGCCGATGTTATCGGCTGATATTACCGATAACATTAGCCCTTACAGCTGATATTATCAGAAGACTAATCTTATTGACAATAACAGAGAACAAGAAATATCAGCCCTCTGCTAATATCGGCCGATATTATTGATAACATCAGCCCTCCGATAGTATCGGCCGGGCTGACATTATCAGCCGATATTATATATCAGAGGACCAATAATATCGGACGATATCAGCAGAGGGCTAATATTTCTTAAAAATTAGTCCTCTGATAATATCAGCTCTAAGGGCCGATATTATCAGCTGATAGTACCGATAATATCAGCCCTCTGATAATATCAGCCTGCAGATATCATCGGCTGATATTACCGTTAATATCAGCCGCCTAATAATATTGGCCCTCCGTTGTTCCAGAAAAAAAATGAGCCCTCTGATAATACCAGCGCCGATGTTAATAAAAAAAAAAAACGTAACATTTTGAAATATTAGTATTGGGTTTTATAACTGATGTTCAACTGCTGTAGGCTGTTATTGATAACATCAGCCCTCTGATAGTATCGGCCGAAATTAACAGAGGGACGATATTATCAGAAGGCTGATATTATAAGCCGATATTGTATATCGGAGGGACATTAATATCGGAGGACCGGCCATCCCTAGAAATGAAATGATAATATGTCACCGTACATCACTGCCTTTTGAGTGTGTGTGTAGTTTACCTGTACGAAGCTGAACTCCCTCCAGTTGACGGCGTTGGCCACTGAGGGTAGTGAGGTGACGGCCAGCAGGGACAGCAGCCCGAGGGCCATGATGCCCACAGAGACGTACAGCTCCATCCTCCACACCTCCTCATCCACCCACACCTCCTCCCCCTCCTTCATCTGGATGTCACACAATACACAGCTAAGTCCTCCTGACCACCAAACAGCGTTCGTCGAGAAGTGCAGGAGCTCGTTCCTCTCACCTGTTTGAAAGCGAGGAGCAGCTTGAAGCGAGCGGACACCCTCATGGGTAGGCACAGGCTGTAGATGGCGTGGAGGGCGGCGCACAGGAAGCTGCACAGACCAAACTGCTTCCTGCCGGTCAGCCAGCGGTCCAGCCAGCTGGGGAAGCGGCTGTACTTGGTGCCCCGCCACAACTGCAGGAACGAGGCACACAAACCGGGCAGGTAGACCAGCGACAGCATCACCAAGGCAACGGAGGGAAGGGTGACGTTCACCGTCTCGATAGGCATTTTGTAGAAGACGTTTTTCCCCGCCGTGACGTAGGGCTGCAGGACGTCTCGGAGGAAGTTGTACACGTAGAAGAAGGCGAACAAGGACAGGGTGCAGAGGACCGGGATTCGCCAGGAGGGGAACAGGTGGAGGGGGAGGTTTTCGACTTCCAGGGAAGAGCAGAGGAGGCCCATGTCGATGGGGACGAAGCCCATCCTGCGGCAGAGCTGCATCACAGAGCGCTTGGCCTTGCTGCTGTCACTGCACAGAAAGATCTGCAGAGACAACCTCACGTTCAAAAATCTGAATGCCTCTTTCCTCTTTTATTTACCAGCTCCGTAAAAAAAAAAAAATCCTACCTGTCTGCTTCCATCCCGAGGTCCCACCTGGAGTGCCCAGGCTGATATGGTGTTGAACCCCTTCACTACAGAACTCTCTGGAAACAGCTCGGCCAGCTGTTCGGCGTTCGATGGTCCGTCTCTGTTGATTCGTAGACTGTTGCTGACGTCCACCAGCGTCTTCCCGGCCAGCGTCGGCTTCAAATCCACCAGAGTGGAGTGGTGTTCCGGGAACACGGCGACAAAAACGAGGTCGGCCTGGGTGGCTGCCTCCATCTGGGACGTCACCTGGAGGACAGACGTGGTTACACTCATGCACATATACTAGAAATAATAAATAATAATCACAGGAACATCATCAGTAGACCTTGGAACCGAACTTTGATACTTTTGTAGCACCACCCTAAAAGCTCTGATCCTGTCGAGCATCAAAAAAAAAAATCATCTTTCGGTGCCAAATTGCAATACCCAAGTGTCTGTGAACCATGTTCTCAGATATCTCTATGGACCGGGGGGACATGTCCCCTGAGATTCATAGTGACACCGTTCCGTCCCCCCACTTTGCCAGCATAAGACGACAAAGATTGCTGGTAAAAAAAAAAAAAAGGGAATTTATGTCATTACAGCAGCATTGGGAGCCTTGTGCGTTCAGACTCATGGTGCGTTCTAGTTTTACACCAATGTTGGAATTTCCAAGTTCCGAGTCAGAATTAAAATCAGAACCCTCTGCGAAGTCAGATCTCCAGCTCGTAAACAGGAGCTCCATGTTTTGTTGTACGTCTGTAAGGCTGGAAGAGCTGGGAGCACTAAACTTTGAGGCTATGATGATCAGCGCTCTAAATTCTGACTTCCAGTGAACACACCATAAAGCAAACTCTCACTCCCCAGGGTCCTAAAGAGGAACACCCTGTGTCTGTTGATCATTTGTCTCGTATGATAAATCCCAAATTACACAAAAATAACTTATCGAGTTGATAATAATAATAAAAATAATTATAATAATGATAATAATAATAACAATGATGACCTTGATTAAAGCCTTAATTACACAAAAATAACTTATTGAGTTGATGATGACGATAATAATAACAACTAGAAAAGCACTCACAGAGAGCAGCAAAGGCAGCACACTGCTGCGATTTTGTCCCCTATGCACAGTTATTCACACTTATCGTGGAAAATATTCCATTCATTTGAGACCAGTAGCTCCTTCCTATATGAAGTTATGGTTAAAAATGCATATTTGACCTTGGTGACCTTGACCTTTTACTGAACTTGCGTTCAGAATTATGCAAAATCTCCCATACATTACCATGGCGTGACCTTTCTTTTGACATTGATGACCTTGAATCGGAACCGATCGCAACCAAAAATTAATCAGCTTTAAGTTAGGCCACTTCTGACCAATCCTGAAAAATTTCGTCAAAGTCGATCCACAAATTTTGGAGTTATTTTGCGAGCCAACACATCAAGAAACAAACAAACCCTGGTGAAAACATAACCTCAGCTGACTGAACTGAATCAGAGTTTTCATCTCAGGCTAAGTCAACTCAGAGTTCAGGATGAGACTCAGAGTTTGGTGAACCTCCTACCTGGTCCACTTCCTGTCCCCAGAGTCAAAACTAAACATGAAGAAGCTTCTAGTTTCTATGCTCCTTATTTCTGCAAACTTGCAGAAAACTGCAGAAGATTTCTGTTTGCTGCTGCTTTTTTATTAATTTCTCAACCTGCTCTCTAACTTTTCCTATTATATTTTATTTTGTCTTCTTCTATTTTACCTTGTTTTTATTTAATGAAGCATCTGTTAAGGTCACTGAAGGAAAGCGAGGATCCCACAGTTTGCTGTCTAGCGAATTATTTTGGTCATTAATTTTGATCATTTATCAGCTATAATGGGTTTTAACGTTTTATGGCTTGATGTTTTTAACGCTTGATGTTTTATGTAAAGCACTTTGAATTACCCCATTGCTTAAATGTGCTGTATAAATAAACCTGCCTTGTAATTTCATGTGCAAACACTGACAGTGTGATGATAAAAAGCTGCTTAGATTGGTGTCTATTCAGGATCATAACACCAGCTATTATACCTCGTGGATAAAGTCACAGGAAATATATAATTATCACCATTGGGAGGGAAACAAAAACACCAATTATGTGGCGAGTGTCATGTCGGTGTGTCACCTCGGCCTCTTCTGGGAACAACGCCGCAAAGCGCTTTGGGTTTCGACTCCCCACCACCACCTGGTAGCCGGAGGCCACCAGCCGTCTGGCCAGGGAGCGGGAGAAGTCGCCCGTGCCCAGGATGCCGATGACCGGAGCATTCAGCTCAGACGTGGAGGCTTCAACATGTCTGGAGCCTCCTCCTTCGGCCCTGCCGCGGATTAAAGGCCTCGACATCTCATCAGGCATAATGCACTGATGAATCTGTGGAGAAGATATCGTCATTGATTTGGTTTCTTTGCACTCTTATAAAATTAAAGGAAAGAAAAAAAGATGTTGATATTTACTTGCAGACTCTGATTGTTGGGACCTCAGATGTGTGCTTTTTCATCCAACATGGGACCTGAAATTAAAGTATATCTGTGAGAGACATTTCCATGCTGTTGACTGCAGTAACAATGCACTGTTCAAGTAATGAGTGGCCATCCAATAATAGAATATAAGGAAGGCAGTGAGTCACATCCCACTATAACTGGTCTATCCAGCTGGCTACAAAAATAGATACCATAATATCAAGTGTATCATTCGTGCAAAACTTCCATTGCGAAATCCAGTGTTTAATTCGACACCCACTCGCTTCCACTCGCAGTGAACATTCAAAATAAATACTTGCTAAAGAAGTGCTGCTTCATCAAACCACCGCCGAATTTACAAGAAATCATTGCCTCTTAAGAAACAGTTACAAGGTTTGTGTCAAACGTTAAAGCCCACCGACTAGCGATAAATATTAAAAAGACAAGGAATCCATATTAAGTTCCTCACAGAAGACGCCACCTTGCTTGCTGTCCTTGACCGAACTCGTGGGAAGTTTACGCCGAAATAAGTTTCTCTCCTACACAAACAGGGGCGACGCAGGTACAATATCTACTTTACCTAATTAAAATAATATCTTACAAGGCTCACAATTAGCTTCAGTTTGCTGTTAAAGTGAAGTTTTAGTCTACTTTTTGTTACTCACTCAGCCCGCTGCTCTCCGCTGCTTCTTCCTGATAAGGTGACGCAACGGCAGAAGCCACGCCCCCACGTGTGAGCTTAAGATAAAGCGAGTGAGCGAGCGATTCAAGAGGTTTATCGTCATATACACAGTAGAAACAGGAGTGACACTGGGTAATGAAATTCCTACTTTGTGAGTTCCCTTCACACAAGTGAAATAAACTTAACCCTAAGCAGAAAAATATACAAAATAAAGTACAATGTACAAAATGCAGAGTACAGTGAAAGAACGATTGCAAAACTGCTACTGAACGTGGACATAGCAAGTCAGTAGTTGTAGTAGAGCAAATAACTCACAAGTATGTTTAGAGTTATATTGATATTGTTTATCCATATATAGTATTAATATGGTTAAAGTTTGGCAGCGGTGGGATTCGAACCCACGCCTCCGAAGAGACTGGAGCCTTAATCCAGCGCCTTAGACCGCTCGGCCACGCTACCTTGGTGAGTTCCATGAGAGAGAAAGTGGTAGAGACAGATAGGGAGAGAGGTATGGCGGGAAGGAGGGGTACAGAGAGAGGTGTAGAGAGGAGAGAAAGTGGTAGAGAGAGGTGGGGAGGAGAGAAAGAGGGAGAGGGAGTGAGATAAGGAGAGAGAGGGGTAGAGAGAGCATCAGGCTGCACACAAGACATTAATCTAATCTAAAAGGTGAAAATAAATAAATGTAAATGTGTCTAAAGTTCATAGTAGTGAATTATCACGACTGTTAGCACGCTAGCATGCTAAACTAGGACAGTGAAGCTGTTCAACATGAGCGTGTTAGCATGCTGGCTTCAGTCTCACAGAGACGTTAGCATAGCTGGAGGCTGTCGGTCCTCGTGTTGTTGTAGCAATGGTTTCACTGCTGGAAAACGACAAAAAAAAAATTAAAGGTGCGATAATTATTCATTATAGAGAGGGACTTTTAATACGTGGTATCTCCCTGGACTCCATCTGCTGCTTGGTGTGTTTGATGATCTGGCCTCGGGATTAGAACAGGGAAAAAAAAAAAAGCAAAACCGTGTTAAAAAAAGATGTCCGACCGCGGGCTAGACACTGTCAACATGACTTCATCAAGTCTGCCTTTGCCGCTTGCAAAAGGTTGAAGCCCCTCGGCGGGCGTCGCCACACACACTGTTCCTCTCCAGGCCTCGGCCCTGCGTTTGTTTACAACCCTTAAGGTCACAGTCCTTGGCACACATATCTATTTTGGAGGTTTTTCATTCATAGGTATCGATTTCGGGTGTCTCCCGGTGCGCTAACCTATTAATCATACCAGTCAAATCAAGTCAAGTCGATCCTGTGGGGACACATTTCTTCTTCTTCGTCTTCCAGATTTAAAATGTTAAACGAACAAACAGAAGCACCGCCGCACAGCGGGGTCTCTTAACCTTTCCTTGATGCCGTTTTCAGGTTAGATCACCGTTACCGTGGGAATTAGAGCGCCGGATGGGTGAGAGGAGTGAAGGCATGGTCGTAAACGGTTAGCCTGAGGAGGACAGTTCAAGCCATGTGGACGTCTGACAGGGCTTCACTGTCCAAACGTTTGCTCGTGAGCTTTCAAGGACGGAGGTGTCTTTCAGTGTCCTTCGTCAGAGATTAAAGCGATGACATGGCAAGATGGTACCGCCGAACTGCTGTGGCTCGGCGAAGGTTTTCACACAGAGTAAATATCAGGACGGAAGAAATCAGCAAGCCAAAATGCTCATTAAAGCATGTTTCCATCCACGACTATGTAAATATTAGCACTGACATATTCAAATTGTGGGTAATTCTGCAAAGCACTGTAGAAGAAGCTGCTAAACATGTCCAGGTTGGCTATTTGGGTAAAAAACAGTGGCGTCATTAAGCTTATTTTTTTTGGGGGGGGGGGTTGGGGGCTGTAAAATATTTTAAAGCCCCCCTAAATAATTTGGAGTTTTATATATTTACTTATTTTTTTTCACAAAAGATTTTCCTTTTTTTTCCAAATTCAACATAAAGTGGCCACAATATGAGTTTAAATAAATAACCCCCTCCCAAAAAAAAAAAAAAACCCAACAAAAACAAAACAAAAAAGAGCTCTACAAATGACTGAAGTGCCCCCTTTAGAGGCAAAAATGTACATTACATGTATGTATAGCCACATTACCCTCAGTTTGGGGCTAAGCCCCCCCATCATTAAAACCTAGTGACGCCCCTGGTCAAGAAAACATCAAACATCATGTTCTTGCGTGAAATATATAACATGTAGCTTATGTCAAGGAAGTTAAAAAAAAATCTGTCTGGACTTTTTTTGCTTATCCAGAAGATTTGGAAATTACAATATCTGTCATTTATTTATTTATTGTCTGTTATAAGAGTGTAATAACAGTTTCAAATGACGAAAAACACAAAACAGGATTGGATATTAGAGTTACATTGGAAAAAAAATGCAGTTGAATATGAAGAACAGATTTTGCATTTTCAAGTTGAAATTTGAAAAGTATGAGGACTAGACTCTGTCTTCTTACACAAAGAAAACAGTCCTCACCTGAACAGATACAGATGAACAGGGGTGTCACTAGGTTTTTATCGACAGGGGGGCTTAGCCCCCAAGTGAAGCTAATTTGGAAGCAAGATTGAATTTTTACAAAAAAAGTTTCATTGGTATACTTTGCAACAAAAGACACAGTATTATTTCTTTCTTTTATTATTTCTTCTTTCCAATCATTTCTGCAAGTAGTTTGTGATACATATGTATATCTATATATACTTGATGTATACATGTACAGTATATATACATATATGTATATTTATATATACACACATGTATGTATATACATATATGTATATGTATATGTATATATACATACACATGTATATACATACATACATATATTGAAAGTAACTTCATATATATATACATATATACGTACATACATATCTAGATATACGTATATATGTATGCATATATGTATGCATATATGTGTATATGCATACATATATGCATACATATATGTATGCATATATGTATGTATGCATATACACATATATGCATACATATATACGTAGATATACACATACGTGTATATCTAATGTATACATATATGTATATATATATATGTATACGTGTATATATAAATATATATACGTGTATATATACACACGTATACATATACGTGTGTATATATACATATATATACATATATATATATATATATATATATATATATATATATATATATGTATACGTGTATACATATATATATATAAATAAAGGACACATTTTTACGTAAAGGGGACACTTTAATGCACATTTTTCAACAATCGCGCTAACCTAATTTAAGTGATCTATGAAAAATGCAAGATTATATAATTATTTATATGAACTCATATTCTGGCCACTTTATAATGAATTTGTCTTCACTTTTTTGTAAAAATAAATAAAGAAATAAACCATCACCAAATTATTTGGGGGGGGGGGGCTGAAGGAAATCTTTTTGGGCTTCAGCCCCCCACCCCCAAAATATACCTAATGACGCCCCTGCAGTTGAATGTTAAAAAAGGCTGCTAACGATGGACTGATTCATGATTCGTGACGCAGCGGTCCGCAAACGTGCGGTGTGATGAGGAGCGCGGCGGCGCCTCGGGGCACAGTAATGTCAGCAGCTGCACTGCTTAATGTGGACAGTGTGTCGTGCCTGGCTCACCATGGCCTAAAGGAGCAGTCCACTGTACTAATCCTGAGTAAAGGTCATTTCTGCAGCCGTGTGGCGGAGCGTAACGCTCTCGTTGCGCATACTTTATTTCCAGATTACTGTCAACAGCGATACGATTTGTTTTTTTTCCTTCAAATTTCAGGTTCAATTCGACTTCTGACTGAGCTGCCGTGGCACTTTCTCACCTTCAGACATGTTGTGGGGGGTTAAAGCTGAGCTGAAATTGCTTATTGGTGAGGAGGGTCTTCAGCTAAGCCTTGTCTCCGGCCTCTGAAGATTTCTCAACATGGCCTTGAGCTCTAAAGCCTCTGTTGTGGATGTGAGGCCTGCGCTCCAATTCCAGGTGCTTATAGTTCCCAATCCGCACATTTCAAGTATTTCATGTCCTTGGTGCTGGGGGGGTTATTGAGTCTCTCAAAACCTTGGGCTCTTACAAATAAGAAAGACATTAAAAGAGATTCATTTTCTCTTGTTTGTTGGCTAATTTGTCCATTTGGAGGGGAACTGAATCATGGGATGCATTATTATTATTTTTTTTTTTCCTCCTCCCGGTGCCCTTCCAGCTCAGCTGAAGTGCTCATAGAGCTGGAACAAATGCACAGTGGCCTCAGTGGAAAGACAAACAAGAGGCTTAAGAGGTACTTAAGACAAATCTGTATGCGATGGAGTAATGGGCGCCTGCGCACAGGGGGAATTTTAATTTGGCTGAGAATTGACATTCAAGGCTCGCGGCTCTAAATCTGGTGAAACAAGACGTCAAATACAGAAAGTGTCGACTGCCCCCGCTTCTTCCCCCGCCCCCCGCTTAGAAAAAAAAACACTGGGAGGCAAAAACATGCAGTAAACTGCCCTCAGGAGGCAAAACATACACTTAAGTGTCCTCTAGGAGGCAAAAACACATACTTAAGTGTCCTCTTAGGAGGCAAAAACACACACTTAAGTGCCCTCTTGAGAGGCAAAAACACACACCAAACTGGCCTCTTAGGAGGCAAAAATGTGCACTAAACTGCCCTCTTAGGGTGCAAAAACATTCATTTAAGTGCCATCTGAGGCAAAAACAGACACTTGAAGCAAAAACAAACACTTAAGTGCCCTCTTAGGAGGCAAAAACACACACTTTAAGTGCCCTCTTAGGAGGCAAAAACATGCACTAAACTGCCCTCTTTGGAGGCAAAAATGCGCACTAGAGTGCCCTCTCAGGAGGCAAAAACATGCACTAAACTGTCCTCTTATGAGGCAAAAACACAAACTTAAGTGTCCTCTTAGGAGGCAAAAATGTGCGCTAAACTGTCCTCTTAGGAAGCAAAAACATGCATTTAAGTGCCCTTTGAGGCAAAAACAGACAATTAAGTGCTCTCTTAGGAAAAAAAAAACCCACACACTTAAATGCCCTTTTGGGAGGCAAAACCACACCAAACTGTCCTCTTAGGAGGCAAAAATGTGTGCTAAACTGCCCTCTTGGGAGGCAAAAATGTGCACTAAACTGCCCTTGTTGGAGACAAAAATATGCATTAAAGGGCCCTCTCACAAAACAAAAATGCGCATTAAACCGTTCTCTTAAGAGGCAAAAATGGGCACTAGAGTGACCTCTCAGGAAGCAAAAACACACATTCAAGTGCTCTCTTAGGAGGCAAAAACATGCACTAAACTGCCCTCTTAGGAAGCAAAAACAGGCACTTAAGTGCCCTCTTAGGAGGCAAAAATGTGTGCTGAACTGCCCTCTTCGGAAACAAAAATGCGCACTAAACTGCCCTCTCGTCTGGTTAAAACATGACAAAATATCATCTCGTGAAACAAAAACACGGTGAACTTAAATGCCCTCTTCAGTAGCGAGAACACGCTGTAGGTGCCCTTTTTTCTTGTTGCCCCTGCCCTTTAAAAAGTCTATGCACACCACTGGTCTACTATATCTATTTTAAATGACTATTCTCTATTCAACCCGTCCTTACTGTTTAATTCTCATCAATATTGAAACTAAAACTATTGACAGCTTAAATGAATTTCTGTTGATTTGCGGGATGCATATATGAATTGAATGTGACAGATTTGCGTGATAATAAAATAAAAAATGAATGCATTTTCAACACCGGCTTATCATAATATGTTGGATGGGTTTGACATAAATCCAAATCCCCAGTCTTATAACAGAGGAATTAATGGATGTGTTTCCGAACGGGTGAATAAACTGTATGGTAATTTTGCTCTCTAATGTATTCCACCTGGAAGAATACATAAACGGCTCCATACCGTGGAGATTTATGAAAATAAATATGCAAACATTTGGCATTTTATGGCTATGTATATATGCATGGATGGATACATTCAAGTATAATATCGAGTGTTCTTTGCTGAATTATAATGAACATTTAGTACCATATGGAATAATAATCGCAGATTTAAACTTTACGCACAGTCTCGCCCTCTAGTCAAGTCAGTCAGAGTGAAATCCAGGACTTCCTGTTTCACGTTTAAAAAATAAAATAATCTGTCTAATAATCTAAATAAATAATATAATCTAAATAATAAAATAATAAAATAGTCTCATTTTCTATTTGTATTTCAATTAACAAGATTGAAACATTTAGCCTGTTTTTAAGTGTATAATAACCTGAAAACAAAAATAACTGTTTTAATCAACTTAAATTTATCCTTTTATTTATATTTAATGAAATTTAGTAAATTTAATTAATGAGATTTGATGAAAATATATCTGATACAAGATATTAATCCTCTATATCAGACTCAAAATAATAATACACTAAAAAAAAAAAAGACAATTACACATCTATTACAATGCATCATATAAACTGGAAGAAATCTAGAATAGTGAAGGAAGGCTCCTAAAAAAACTGGACAAAGGCTGAAAACTTATAGCAGATAATAAATGAGGACGGTGATCAACATGCTTGTTATTTTAACAGGTTTGACCTGTGCAGCTAACAGTGAATATTTAGCAGCACGGAGCTGATAAACAGTGGTCTACTGCAGTGGTGCGCAACTGAAAAAAATGCCCTCTTGACTGGCAAAAACGCACGCTAAAAAGGGTCCTTGTCGGAGTACTAAAGCGTACTAAAGTGTCCTCTAAGAGGCAAAAATATGCAAAAAAGTGCTCTCTTGGGAAGCAAACATGCACACTAAAGTACCCCCGTTGCTTGGCAAAAAACACTAACTCTTGGGGGGAAAAACACACTAAACTGCTCTCTTGGCTGGTTAAAATATGATAAAATACCCTCGTGTGCCAAAAACACGCACTAATGTGCCCTCCTGGGTAGAAAAAACACACTAAACTGCCCTCCTGATTGGTTAAAACATGATAAAATCTCCTCTTGGGAGGCAAAAATCGCACACTGAAGTGCTCTTTATGGAGACAAAAACACTCACTATAGTGCCCCCTTGGGAGGCAAACATGAACTTAAGTGCCCTTTCTGGGGACAAAAATGTGCACTAAAGTGCCCTCTTGGGAGGCAAAAATGCACACTAAAGTACCCCCGTTGCTTGGCAAAAAACACTAACTCTTGGGTGGAAAAAAAAACCCACACTAAACTGCCCTCTTGGCTGGTTAAAATATGATAAAATGCCCTCGTGTGCCAAAAACACGCACTAAAGTGCCCTCCTGGGTAGAAAAAACACACTAAACTGTCTTCCTGATTGGTTAAAACATGATAAAATCTCCTCTTGGGAGGCAAAAAACGCACACTGAAGTGCTCTTTATGGAGACAAAAACACTCACTATAGTGCCCTCTTGGGAGGCAAACATGAACTTAAGGGCCCTTTCTGGGGACAAAAATGTGCACTAAAGTGCCCTCTTGGAAGGCAAAAATGCACACTAAAGTACCCCCGTTGCTTAGCAAAAAACACTAACTAACTCTTGGGTTAAAATCTCCTCTTGTGAGGCAAAAAAAAAAAAAGTCCTTTTCAGTAGCGAGAACACGCTGGTGCCCTTTTTTTTCTTTTCGCCCCTGCTCTTCAAAAAGCCTATGCACGCCACTGGTCTACTATATCTATTTTAAATGACTCGACTCCTTCTATTCTCTATTCATGTGCTCAACCAGTCCTTACTATTTTAATTTGAAAGCTACACCTCGTGTCTTCCGGTCTTATTGTCGCTGACTAACAGCTGGCTGCAGCTGGACGCAGCTGTCCGTGCGCACCTCTGCATCTCAGCCGGCTGCCCAGAGGCTCAGAGCCTCTAATTAGAGGAGCAGGACTTGATTAACTCCCTGTCTTCTCTTCCTGTCTTTTTTTCCTTTTGTCCCCTCTGTCCTCCGTCACAATTCCCCCCCAAAGCGGCTCCGCGGGTTTTCTTCCATCCGTCCGTCCCGGAGCCGCACGGAGGAGCTGCTCGGTGGTCTTCCTGGTGGCCGCCGTCGCCATGGTCCTGCTGGCTCTGGCCGTGGCCGTCCCGCTCCTTCTCCTCCGCACATCGGAGACCTCCGCTCACTACTACGAGATGATGGGCACCTGTCGCATGGTGTGCGACCCGTACACCCCGAAACCGGGAGGCGCAACCGCCATGGAGGTGATCCAGAACGTGAACGGCGTTGCGCCGCAGCCGCCCATGGCGCAGGGGAGTCGAGGGGAGCCGGGGCGCCCGGGAAAACCGGGATCAAGGGGCCCGCCGGGAGAGCCGGGACCTCCAGGTCCGAGGGGGCCACCGGGGGAGCGAGGCGACGGCAAACTCGCCTTCCCCGCAGTGAGCGGAGCGGAGAGCGGAGACGCGGACGGTGCCAACTCCACATCCAGCAGCTTCAGGATCGCTTTTTACGTGGGTCTGAAGAACCCACACGAGGGATACGAGGTGTTAAAGTTTGACGACGTGATTACAAACTTAGGGAACCATTACGACGCGAGTACCGGCAAGTTCACCTGCCATGTGTCCGGGATCTACTTCTTCACCTACCATGTACTGATGCGGGGAGGGGACGGGACCAGCATGTGGGCCGACCTGTGCAAGAACGGACAGGTGGGATTATTATCATCATATATTATATGATGTCACTATTTATTTATCATTAGTTCAAGTCAACACAGCTTGGGAACTCCAACAATTCCGCTCCAAAATGAAAAGGAAATGCGTATTTTACGCGTAAAAGGCGCACGACATGGCACGCTGCTTGCTCTGTTATTCTCCTTATGTAACCGCATGTTCTTATTATTTGTTCGGCATGACTTCAGGGCATCATGGGTGATATTTTTTGGGTGAAATCCGGGCATGTGTGGATTTTTCTGTCGTTTTTCTCTCACGTCTTCACATCATCAGTGCTTATTATAGATGCGGCAAAGGCAGTGGCGTCACTAGGCCTATTTTTTTTTTTTGGGGGGGGGGGGCGAACCCCCCTAATATATCCTCCAGCCCCCCTAAATAATTTGGTATTGTTTTATGTATTTTGTATTATTCATTTACTTTTACAAGTGTCAACAAATTCAATATATTAATACTCCCCCCCAGAGGAATTAAATTCACCCTTGAAAAAGCCTCCCCCCTAATAATTTGGTGTTGTTATTTATTTATTTATTACAAAAAGTGCCAACAAATTCAATATAGTGTCGAAAATATGAGTCTAAATAAATAATCATACATACCTTCACTTAAATAAATACACACGTGTTACGTATTTGTGTATTTTGGGGACATTACATTGACTTACATTCATTCCAAGACCCTAACCATGTAATCCTAATCCTAACCCTAACCAAAGACGAACCTTAAACTAACATTAAATGTTCTCCAAGTCTTCAGCCTAAAATGTAACATCATGGGGACTTGGATTTTGTCCACAAGGACGGTGAGTCCCCATAACTTATACACGTCCACTAGGCCCCCCTATTCTTAAAACCTAGCGACACCCCTGGGCAAAGGGATTAAATTCACCTTTGGGTAAGCATCTGGGTCAGATTTTACTCTATACTTATATTTATTACCGTTATGGTCAGTAGACATTTTCACCACTAATTTACCCAACATTCCCTGCTTTCAGTTTAGCCTATTTTTACCGCTGCTGTTTTTTCGCCTCTCAGGCACCCATGATCTTTTCTGTTCAGTCTCTTATTTCTTTCCTCCCCACTCCTCCAGGTACGAGCCAGCGCCATAGCCCAGGACGCAGACCAGAACTACGACTACGCCAGCAACAGCGCTGTGCTGCACCTGGACTCCGGGGACGAGATCTACGTCAAGCTGGACGGCGGCAAAGCCCACGGCGGCAACAACAACAAGTACAGCACGTTCTCCGGCTTTATCTTGTACCCCGACTAAAAACTCCAACGAGATCCAGGGACGGGATTGAGAACTGTTTTTGTTAAAGTATATGGTATTGATATGTTCCTCCTCTGTTGAAGCTAGGCGCCACAAACAGCTGGGCTTATCTGTAAATGGATGTTCATTTTATTTAATGAGAGACCTTTTTGTACGTGTTTGACTTTCAGTCCTACTGTCATCAGACTATGTATCTTACTGCCACAGTTAACACCCCGAAAACACTCCTTTGATGCATTTCACAAATGCTTCATGGGAAAACCAGGCCTTCCAGGCGTCTAATATTTCAGGCTCAAGTGACAAAAGAAAAGAAGGAATCCGATGAAATAAAGAAATAAAAAAAAAATGAATGTCAGATTAGCATTTCATCGCGATTCATTTCAGTGGAAACACCACAATCTAGCGCTTTTTTTTCGACGCTATAACGGCTAATTAGCTGTGTTGCGCCGCCCACACACTTGACTCGATGAAACAGCGAGCTTACTGTCCCGTTAGCAACCAAAGCTAACAAGCTTGTTAGAGATAGCTCAGCTTCGCTCATGCTAGGAGCGCTAAAAGCAAAGCGTTGTTCTCCGTGTGTACTTCCTGACGGCAGCCGGTTGCCGTGTCGCTCTTACGTGCCATCCACACGACAACGGAATTCTCTGAATCCGACAAACATTAATACCGATTCCACCTTGCGTACGGACGACTCCGCCGTTTTCAGAGACTCACAACTGTATTTTCTGACGACAGAGTCTGACAATGCCGTTTCGGCGTTGTTGCTAATGATGACATCGCATCATCACATGACCAGAAGTAGTAGTAAACGAGGATTTCATGCGCATGCTCGTTGCATTCTTTTGTTCTTTTTCATGGGTCTCTGTGTTTCTTTGCAGTGCCACCTATTGGCGTGGCATATGTATTACATCCTTGTCACTTGTTATCGCATTGCCATGTTGATGGAAATACTTCCGGGCAAAGTTGTCGTGTGGATGGAGCCTTAGTCTGACTGCGGCATTAGGAAGCTAGCTAGCTTAGCTTGACGCTGAGGCAGCTAAGGGGTAAGACGTGTTACTAGAGCTACGATAATGGGACGCTGATAAAATGGGTCGCTACGCTCGGCCTGACAGAACTTCTTGGGTGTACTTTAATATTTAAAGAATTAAAGATAACTTCAATAATTGCACAAATTAATTCCACGATACTCAGCCTCAGTGAAATGAATAATTCATCCTCACGTCCTGTAATGACGCTAGCACTAGCAAGGTGCGGACCAGATTCGACTGAGCTAATGTCACACGATAGAGCGCCACATCATCAGCATATGGTTCATCTTTCACCCATGATTCTTCTGACGTGCACCTTAATGGGATGAGCCGGACTGGTTTTAAAAGATACAACTGGTCGAAATGGTCTGACGAGGCCGGAGGAACACGTTCTAAATGCATTAATAGAGAAGATGCAATAAATCGAGCAAAACTGTGGTGCTTTGAGTGTTCAATGTTTCACTAAATAACCCAATAACCACACGTGAAAGATACAAATGGATGTCTTAAAAAGTATTGCATTGGTTGAATCAGTAACATTGTTGTCATATATGAAAATAAATATTGTTTGACAAAAACTATTGCCTTTTGTGAAAATCTCTGCCACATTTGCTAATAATGCTTTGTTTATGTACGTTAAGCTATGTTGTTGTGCTACGTTACGCTATGTTGTTACATTGTTACGCCACGTTGTTACGCCACGTTGTTACGTCACGTTGTTACGTCACGTTGTTACGCTACGTTGTTGTGCTACGTTGTTGTGCTACGTTGTTGTGCTATGTTGCTACATTGCTACGCTACATTGTTACGCTACGTTGCTTCGCTACACTATGCTGTCATGCTACGTAGTTACGATACGTTATTATGCATTGTTGCACCACATTGTTGCCCTCGTTGCTGCGCTTCGTCGTTGCTGCGCGACCCTGTCATGCTATATTGTCATGCCACATTGTCACACTGCGTTTTTATGCTATGTTGTTGCGTGAAATTGTTGAGCGACGTTGACGCGTTAAGCTATGTTGTTATGCTGTTACTCTAAATTTTTATGCTATGTTGTTATGCTGCATTGTTACGCAACACTGTTATACTGCATTGTTGTCGCGCTACATTGTTGTGAGACGCTACGTTGTCACGCTACGTTGTCACGCTACGTTGTCACGCTACGTTGTGCGTTGTCATAACATAACTAAGATGTTCTGGGTTTGCAGGAACATATAACGTTAACATTTTTCTGGTGAACATTGTTTATGACTATTTAAAATACTCAGTTGCAGCTTTTGTGATAAGTTATTTCATTTTTAAAGGGAACATTATTTTATATGAATTCCTATTCCTGCTATAACCGTTACTTCTGTAACTTTAATGCTTTTATTTTGAAGGACAGCTAGACGGCTTAGTAGCAGTAGAGACCAGACTAAACAGAGCCTGGGTGAGTCCTCAGTGCAGGAAACATAAAAACATGCTTAATGCGTCTCTTCAGATCTTATCAGATATAAAACTGATTTGCAAATGCTTTACCAGACTCAAATATGGCTGTGAGCCTTCATTAAGACGATGGCTGTTTTCTTTGTATTTTTTTATTTATTTTTAATCCCATCCCCTCAGGAACACACACACACACAAAAAAAACAGCTGTTTATACACAAGCCCTGTCAATTTAAATGGAAATCGTGGAAAACAAATATTTGTGTGTCTGGTTAGATAAACCTCTATGAAGGCTTATTTGCTCTGCACCGTACGAACTGTGTTATTGTCAAGTTGCTCGACGAAGACAAAAAGAGGTACAATTGTTGTCCCCGCAGTTTTCCTGACAAAATGGCACATACAGTATAGATACAGTATATATATCTAGAAAAAGGCCAGTATGTATGAGCTGAACATTAGCCGATACCGATATCAATCCGATATAATATCAACACTGATCATACATACTTTTATGACTTATTTTGTAGTATGGAGGCTTAATCAAGTGATATTATTCAAAAAGAGAACAATAGTCAGCAACAGTAGAAACAGTAAAAACTGACTGATTTATTATAAACCAACGGGTTATAGCAATTTAACCTGAAGTACAAGAATATCCTACAATTGAGTAAAATTTATAAAATAGACGACCCTGAAAAATAACCTCAGTAAATCCAATAAAATCAATATATACCTATACGCATATATGTATACGTATATATATGTACATATATACGCATACAGTATATACATATATATACCTATACATGAATACGTATATATACATATATGTCAGGATTTCTGTAACTTTGTGACGTCACAAATCGATAATATTTAGGCCATTTCAAAGTTTGTCATGTATGCAAATAAATATTGTTTGACAAAAAGTACCGTTTTTTGTGAGTATCTCTGCGACATTTATAAATACAAACATGCTTTGTTATGGGACGTTGCTGCTCTACGTTGCCGCGTTACATTGCCGTGCTACGTTGTTACGCTACGTTGGCACGTTACATTGTCACGCTACGTTGTTATGCTACGTTGTCATGCTACGTTGTCACATTACACTGTCATGCTACGTTGTCACGCTACGTTGTCACGTTACGTTGTCACGTTACGTTGTCATGCTATGTTGTCAAGCTACATTGTTACACTACGTTGTTACACTACATTGTTACGCTACGTTGTCACGCTACCTACATTGTTACGCTATGTTGTTACGCTATGTTGTTACGCTACGTTGTCACGCTACGTTGTCACGCTACGTTGTCACGCTACGTTGTAATGTTACGTTGTCATGCTACATTGTCACGCTACGTTGTCACGCTACATTGTCACGCTACATTGTCAAATTACGTTGTTTCACCACGTTGTTTTGCTACGTTGTAATGCTAAGTTGTTACGCTATCTTGTTATGCTACCTTGTTACGCTACGTTGTCATGCTACGTTGTCATGCTACGTTGTCATGCTACGTTGTCACGCTACGTTGTCATGCTACGTTGTCATGCTACGTTGTCATGCTACGTTGTCACGCTACGTAGTCATGCTATGTTGTTTCACCACGTTGTTTTGCTACGTTGTAATGCTACGTTGTTACGCTATCTTGTTATGCTACCTTGCTACGCTACCTTGTTAAGCTGGGGGGAACAGCCAAGGTACTCTGTCACGCTGCATTGTTGTGCTACATTTTTCCACTGAATTGTTACGCGGTGTTGTTACTCTTCATCGCTTTCATGTAAAACTTATTACTGATTCCGAAATTCACTGACATCAACATATATTTCGAAGTTTTAAATGTAAATATTCTTGCAGTTGCAGCTGTGGATGTGAATGACATCAGCAAACAGGAAGTAAACATGGAGCGAACTCTTGTTGAGCGACTCAATTATGTCGCGCTTCATATTCGTATTCAGCATTTCATATTCTTCCACTCGGTTAAGCGAGTTGCAGCGATGGCGTCGCCTTTTAGACCCTTTAAAGACGGTCGTGTTAAAGCTCCCAGCCTCCACTGCAGACACATTTAAGATGAAAAGTGGAGCTGCTGACACCAACTGAGACATCAACAGCACCGCATGTCATCGCCTGGCAGATGGATGCCCCCCCCCACACACACACACACACATACATATATTAATATATAACAACAGGATAGAACATCATCCATCCCTCTAGTCTGGGCGACAGTGAGGGATCGCTGACTGACAAACGGAGTAGTGAAAGTCTCTGATGGATGAGATAAGTGGGACGAGGCCTCACACACACACACACACACACACACACACACACACAAACAGAGATCAGGGCAAATGCAGCTTGACAGGCAGCTGAGCAACAGGAGTCATGATAGCATGTGTCACCAGGTATTATGTTATTGTGTGTTTGGCCTGTTGTACATGCCAGTGTCATTACAGTAAACTATGATTTATTAATTAAACCCTCCTGAGTGCAGTCTAATAATAGCAGAAACACTGCAGCCTGCTGCCTGAACACGTGTCCAACTGCCTCTGATTGCCAAATCGACATGAAAAATTGCAGCCGGCGAAGGCAGCCAATCACCGGGACGTTTTTTTAAAACCTCTCCTCATTCTTTCACTGTGCTGATTTTATCCCCGCGATGATTAACGCTCGCGACTGAGATGCAAATAGCGGCGTGGCACGAGTGAAATACAAAAGAGGGACATTTGAGGGACCCGTAGGGACGGATGCGACACCTCGAAACCTTCTGCTTATCTGTCTGGTTTTGTTTGTGGCGTTCGGTGTCATTCGAGCTCGCCAAAAAAAAACGGCACAGCCGAGAGAGGAGAGCATCCTCGGCGGAAAATAAAAGAAAGGAGGTAAAATTGGAGAAAAATGTGCCGAACAATGAAGCTTAGGGGCGGCACACAATTTTTTTTTTTTTTTTTTTTTTTTTTGCTGTGGGAGGTGTCGTCTGACTTTTTCGGGAACACTGCAGTGGCGTCGTTAGGCTTCTTTTAAATAATGTGGTGTTAGTTTATTTATTTATTTATTTATTTTACAAAAAAAGTGCAGGCAAATTCATGATAAAGTAATCAAAATATGAATGTGGAGGCAAAACACAAGCTTCTTTTCACCCCTGCCTTTCACAAAGTGTATGTACATATATATATACGTATACATATATATACGTATACATGTGTATATACGTATATATATACGTATATCGTAAATATATATATACGTATATATATACGTATATATACATGTATGTAGATATTATGTACATACGTACATATATTTAGACAAATTAGCCTCACCTGGGGATTAAGCCCCCCCGTCCTTAAAATCTAAGTGACGCCCCTGCCTGTCATACAGTCTGACAGGAGGCCATTCAGCACGATGAGTGTCTTTTCTTTTTATACTTTCGGGGCACTTATAACATCAGCTCATCGGGGTGTCCCAATCTCATATTGATATCCAAAATAATAATAAAAAAAATATATTTTATTTTGTAAAATAAAATAATCAAAAATTAAATAAACCAACACCAAATTATTTGGGGGGGGGGCTTAAAACCTAAAGGTTGAGCCGGCGTAGCAGCGAGAAATAAATAAGCCAAATAAATCCAGAGTTATGGTAAATAATTTACTCATGTTTTTTTCCGGAATATTTCCGATGTGTTCTCTGCAGGTTGAAACGTTGAAACGGTAAAGATAGCTGAAGTACAGGTGGCGAAATTGCTTGCAAGAACAAAAACATGAAAGCCACTCTGCTATTGGTGGAAAATAACAACCAATCACTGTTGATCTTTGTCACAGTTGCTAGGGGAAAACATAAACGAATGCTGTAATAGTGATGGCCACTGATGCTGGGCAAAAAGCCACCAAAGGCAGGTGTAAGTGTATGTGCTGCCTCCAGGAGGATCAAAGGTGCAATGACGCTCCTTGGAAATGTCTGTCCTGTCTGTCTTATGGTGGACACGAACTGATTTTTGGAGAGACACAAGTGATTTCTGTTGCACCTATTTCTTTTTGTAAATTTTTGTATAAAAATGCTTGAAGCGCCGACTGCTTTTTCATGTAAATAGTTGGTTTTAACTTTATTTTTTGCTAAATTTGCACATAACTTTTTGAAATTCACACTTCATATTTTCATTCTAAGTTATAAAAAACAGTTCGTTAGACATGCCTGTGGTTTTCTCAGTAAAAAAAAAAAAAATCTTTTTGCTTAGTCGAATTTTATGTTTGTTGTGTACTTTTAGGTCCAATGTGTCAATACAGTGTGTCAAAATGAAAAAAAAATCACTAGTGACAAAGGTGAGGTTGTGCTGAAAAAAATGACACCAAGCAAGGCAAGGTGAACTGTTTTTAAGGTGAAATATAAAGGAAAATCAAAAAGAAGTCAAAAACGGCCCATTATACCCTGTTATACCCCATTATACCCCATGCTTCGACCCCCTCCAAAATAGGCCTACTGACACCACTGCAAACTAACATCCTGTCTGCTAGCACTAGAAGTAGTGAACCACAGATATAAAATATTGTGAACCATGTTTCCACTGCATTAGAACCTTGTTTGGGTGTTACCAGGGTCGCTTATAAAAAAAAACAAAAAAAAAAAAACGGAACATTTTGGTTGAAAAAAGCATGAAAATACGAACTAAGGCTACGTTCAGACTACAGCCTGAAGTGACCCAAATCCAATGTTTTCGCCCCATGCGATCTTTAATTACAGTCTGAACGACACAAATGCGACCCAGGCCACTTGGATTTGTGGTCCTAAAATCGATACATATCCGATCTTTTGACATGCGACTTGAGTCTGAACGGCCAGATCGCATTCATCCGACCTACACGTCATGAACAAGCTACAAACATCACTAGTCTGTGGCGGAAGTAGGTGGCAGCGCGAAGATCAGAATCGGGCTGTTTACGCTCCACCGCTAGCATCCATGTGTACTTCCGTAAACACTGAGCACGCTCGCTGCATGCGACCTCGTCGCGTCCTCCAATGCGCATGCGGGACACTTAAGTTCACACTGGAGATCACATTTAAGTCGTATTTAATTGGAAATGTGAATGACCTCGCAAAAAAATCTGCTTTTTTTGTGAGATCCGATTTTTTTGGGGCATTAAGCCCTGCATTTTGAGTCATTTTGTTCCGGGGCAAGTCACCATGGTATAAATAGAAAAATGCCCTTTGAGGTGTCTATGGAAAATACACTTAAATGGCAATAATATATTTTGTAATATATCACACAAGTTGTAAGAAAAAAAGTAAAATAATCCATAAAACACATTAAAAAAGGTCAGGCCAAAACAGAAACTGAGATGCTCATACATATTTGGCTTCGGCAGAATAAATTCATATGCCGCATAATGATTCAGCCAAATGCTGAGTCACTTCATCTGTCAGTGTGCGCTTTGAAAATTACGTCTCTTTTGTGGTTTAATCGGCCAAACGAGGGAAAGACTTCGCGAACGGAGAGATGAGACGAAACTGAGGGGATGAAACAGCAACTTTTTTTTCCCCTCGGAGACGTAAATAAAAAGGAAACACAAGACGACAAATGAATCCTCGTCGGTTTAAACTCAGGGTTAAGCTTATTTGGTAAATAATACAATGTTTTGGGTGCTTTTGAAAAGACGATAAGCCCTGAGGATCATGAAAATCCCTTCTGTCATGCACTGAATCATCACTCTGAGATATCTATTGTTGTTACACTTGAATGGAAATAAACCTTAAAAGCTGTAATGGCAGCGAGTAGACATTCGTTTTCATTGATTTAAAGCTGCTCTTAGAGTCATTTTAACATCACTAAAATAAAAAAAATACTAAAATAAATAATAAAATAATTTTAAAAACCAATCGAACATTTAAGTTAATTTTATATAGAAAAAAAATTAGTTTTGGCTTCAAATGTGGATATTTGCTAATTTGATAATAAACTAAAAAAGAAAAACTTTTCAGTAAGTCCTTGTGGAAATTATGATTTCGCAATTTGGGATTTTTTAAATAAAATCACGAGGAAAAGATGAGCAAATTGTCACCTGTAAAGCCCGTTATTTAAAGCAATAGTCTGTAATCCTGCTCAGAAGCACTTTTTGTTCTACTGGGTGTTCTACTGGTCCTTCCGTCCTGAGAGCAGTCAATTACGTAATCATAATGTAATCACTATGTATTCAGAAAAAAGGAAGGAAAAGGATCAGACCTCTGTGGCAGCTGCAGCTAGAGCTCTGCGATATGCACAAAATTTTCATATAGCTAATTTTATATCCCAATAACGCTATACATTCCGATATAGTATTTTTTCTGATGTAACATTACTGGAAACATATTTTTGCTGCTTTACCTCTGTTTACTCCCAAGCAACCAGTGCCGTTAACCATTCCTTACTGGTGACATAAATATGCTAGCACAAAGCAGTAGCATTGCTGCAGCTACATTAGCCTTCATACCATTATGTCTACGCTTCATAGATACATGCGGATTATCTGATGACATAACGGTCATTCTGATGTTGAGTTGTATCGAAACCACAACTGGAGTAACGTTAATGTTAAGAGTAGCAACAGAGCTAACCAAGTAGCCTACATCTTAAAATTACCATATGAACAACAGAGGGTTATATCCGACGTAGACATTTTTATATAGCGCTACGAGGACAGTAAAAACTCTGACCGATCTGATGTGATCCAAATGGAAAGAGCCAATCAGATGCCTTCAGCACACTCCTCTGCAGAAATACTGAGTTGGCCCAGAAAAGGGGCGTGGCTTTGGACAGAGGGGGTGGAGATTAGAGGAGGTGCCAACTCTCTTGCTAGCTCTCCAAGATTACCAATTATAGCTTTAACATGTGAGATCTTCTTAGTTAACATAAATTTTAAAACATCAGAGCTACAGCTGCTAACTGCTAACAGTCTTTATGCTAAGCTAAGCAACGCAAAGTTAGCTTCATAATAAGGAAAACACACGAGTGCGGTGCCAGATTTTCTCATCTAACTCTCAAGCACACATCCCAAAAATGTCAAACTATCCATGTTCCTTTAAACTCCTGTAACTCCTGATATTAACTATGATTTCTACGTGACGCAAATGTCATCTTTCGACTTGGAGCAATTACATTTACAGTATATCTTTGTGAGGACATTTGATCTGAAAGCAGCCAGAAACACAAGAACTCACACAGATGCACACCGATGATTTGCAGGCAGGAAAATGCCATAAGTGTCAGAAACATATCTCTGTCTTGTTTCTCGGGGCCGGGCCATAATGAGAGGCTAAAAGAGCTGCCGTGGAGATCAATCAGCCGTTATCCCGTCAGCCATCATCTTCTCCCTGCCCGCCGCCATCTCTTTCTCACATTTATACCATCATTATTTATGTCCTGCCTCCTCTCTCGGCGTGTCATGAGACAAGAGCTTTAGAGCCTTTAAATATGTTCACCATCCACCTCGTGCAGATGCTCATTTAACTTCCTTCTAAACCTCTTCCTTTGCTCTTTCTGTCAGACTCCTTGTTTCCTCAGCAGTGGTGTGCATCTGGGGGTAGGGGTCGGGGGTGGGTGGGGGGGTGCCCTCTGGTTGGCAAAACACACTAAATTGCCTTCTTGACTGATTAAAACATGACAAAATGCTCTCTTGGATGGTAAAATGCCTGCTAAATTGTCCCCTGGTGGTTAAAACATGATAAAGTGCCATCTTGGGTGGCAGAAATTTGTGTTAAAGTGCCCCCTAGTTAGCAAAACGCACTAAATTGCCCTCTTGGCTGGTTAAAACAGGATGAAATGCCCTCTTGGGTGGCAAAAACTGGTGCTTAAGTGCCCCCCTGGTTGGAAAAAACTTTAATTTGCTCTCTTGGATGGAAAAAACACATTAAACTACCCTCTTGGGTGGTCAGAACATCATAAAAAGTTCTCTTGGGTGGCAATGCTTAAATGCTTAAAATGCTTAAATGCCCCCCTGATTGGCAAAACACACTAAACTGCCCTCTTGGTTGGTCAAAACATTATAAAGTACCCTCTTGGGTGGCAAAATACACAAAATTTCCCTCTTAGGCAGTTAAAGCATCATAAAATGCCCTCTTTTGGGTGGCAAAAACAGGTGCTAAAGTGCCCCCCTGGTTGGCAAAACACACTAAACTGCTCTCTTGGCTGGTTAAAACATTTTAAAGTGCTTGGTTGGGTGGTTAAAACATGAATAAATGTCCTCATGGGTGGCAAAAACACATGCTAAAGTGTGCCCCTGGTTGGTAAGAAAACACTAAACTGCCCTCTTGGGTTGTTAATGCATGATAAAAACACATGCTAAAGTGCCCCCCGGTCGGTAAAAAAAACACTAAAATGCCCTCTTGAGTGGTTAAAACATGATAAAATGTCCTCTTGGGTGGCAAAAACACGTGCTCAAGTGTATCTCTGGTGGGTAAAATACACTAAACTGCCCTCTTGGGTGGTTAAAACATAATAAAATGCCCTCTTGGATGGCAAAAACAAGTGTTAAAGTGCCCTCTTCGGTGGCGAGATTGTGCGGTGGGTGCCCTTTTTTTCGTTTTGCCCCCGCCCTTCAGAAAGTCTATGCACGCCACTGTTCCTCAGCTTACTCAAGCTGTACAAAATGGCTATCATACGTCTGCTGTCAAAACTTGTCCAAGATATTATTAATTCATCACCTGTCTCTTTGGGGTTTTTTTTTCCTAATCCCAGTGTCATGCAATCTGTCATTTGTGAATATGGCGGAGTAAAGGTTGAGGAAATAAGTCATTGGAGCAGGAGACGTTTTCCTTTTTTTTGTAACAAAGGCAATGAGGACGATAGGCCTATCTTTCACCTCTCCGCTGGCTGATGACGGTGACAGGCCGAGGATGCCAGATGAGAGGGAGGCCATCCTCAGAGAGTTGACCGAAAGGTTAGAGTGACCCCAGGCAGCATGGCTGATGAGCACACACACACAGACAGAGGCCATGAAAACATCATGCTTATCTGATGGGAGATGTTTTTTCAGAAACACATTATGTTGCATTGAAGCTGGAAAATAACTTCAACAAACCCGACCGAACGCGAACTAACCAACTGGACATCGAAGAAGTAAAGGTGACGAAGGCCGACCGCTGCGTCGCCTCTCATCACTCGAACACACCACGAAGACAACGTCCAGAGGCTGACCGCCACACACATTCGGATGTAAGAACCAAGGTCATTATCATAAATGAAAATGAACGCAATGACGAAAACTAGAATTGAATCTATAATTAAAAGAGCAAATAATAAGTGAAACTGCATTGTTTTTTTTACACTTCTCGTCTCTGCACTTCTCGTCGTTTCACTTCTCGTCGCTTCACTTCTCGTCGCGTCTCTTCTCGTCTCTTCACTTCTCGTCGTTTTATTTCTCATCGTTTCACTTCTCGTCGTTTTATTTCTTCGTCGCTTCACTTCTCGTCGCTTCACTTCTCGTCTCTGCACTTCTCGTCATGTCACTTCTCGTCGTTTTATTTCTCGTCGTTTAACTTCTCCTCGCTTAACTTCTCGTCGCTTAACTTCTCGTTGTTTCACTTCTCGTCGTTTAACTTCTCGTCGCGTCACTTGTCGTCGTTTCACTTCTCGTCTCTTCACTTCTCGTCGTTTAACTTCTCGTCGCTTCACTTCTCGTCGCTTCACTTCTGATCGTTTCACTTATCGTCTCTTCACTTCTCGTCGCTTAACTTCTCGTCGCGTCACTTCTCGTCGCGTCACTTCTCGTCGCGTCACTTCTCGTCGCGTCACTTCTCGTCGCTTCACTTCTCGTTGTTTTATTTCTCGTCGTTTCACTTCTCGTCGCTTCACTTCCCGTCGCTTCACTTCCCGTCGCTTCACTTCACACAGTATATGTTTGTATGTGTGTGTGTGTGTGTGTAGCCAAATTAGCCTCACCTGGGGACAAAGCCCCCCCATCCTTAAAACCTAGTGACGCCCCTGCTCATTACAAACATATGAACATTTGACACCACAAAGCTGAGCCTCATTCTAGCATTTTAGCGGAAACATCAGCAGGAACAAATGCCGTCTACCAATCGATCCACTTGTTGCAGAGGCACCCAGAGAGCCTTTAAAACTACATCTCAGTTTTGCAGCGACACGTTTAATTGTGTTAACAGGACGCATCGATTTAATTTGCCAATTACTAAACGGGCCTCATTTATCACCACCTTAAGCTTTGGCAAACTTCTCAGCAAGATGTAATAAGACTAAGGAGCAATCTGTCCTCTCTCCTCATTAGGACTCTAAAGACATCTCCCCCCCGAAAGCTTAATTATTTATCTGCATTAATATCCCTTCACTTATTAATGATAGATGTGTGTGCGAAGGCCAAAGATCAGCCCTCCTTTACCTCAGCCTCCCTCCTGATTAATGGATGAGGGAGAGCAGCCCTTCATGTATTATTAGTGCACAGAGCCTGGACCTGAGAGAGGGAATGATAATGAGCGTTTAGTATGCAAACATGTCCTCTCTTCATCGCTGACGAGGTTCACAGTCTCCTCATTGGAAGTCCATCCGTCATCACTTTAACACCCACGTCACGTCACGGCGAAGCGGCTTCGCTTTGACACCTGTGGCACAAAGTTTGCGAGATGTCAAAGTGCGAAAAAGTGGAAAAAGTCAAGCGGGACTTTATGGAGTTCAGACGTCTTTGACAAGTTGAGATGTTTGACATTGAGGATTTGAGTTATTTTTAAGTGATACTAATAAATGTTTTTAGTTTTGTTGGATTTTATGGGGAAAGGCTTTTATTTTGCAAATAACTTTGTGTCTCTTTGTGTCCAGCAGCTTCATTCTGACATCTAGTGGACAAACTCAGTGTTGCAAAGCAGAAAATTAGTCATTTGACATTTTTGTTCCAGGATTGTGAATATGTATTTACAGTAGGTCTGTTTATATTTAACAATTAAATGAATCATGCAATAAATCAAATTAAATTGTTCAGTTCGGTATTGTTTCTAATTTATTCATAATTGTATGTTTTTTTTTTCAATTCATTAAATTTCCTGTTTATATTCTGAGCATTAATTCTTGTTGTGAATTTGTATTTGTATATAAGGCAATTTTTATACTTCTTTTATACTTAATTTTGTAATTACATTTTAAGATTTTATACTTTATTTGTAGTTACATTGTAAGATTTTAGACTTATGTTTATACTTATTTTTGTAATTACATTTTAAAATTTTACACTTTTTTGTAATCACGTTTTAAGATTTTATACTTTATTTTGTAATTACATTGTAATATTTTAGACTTATGTTTATAGTTATTTTTGTAATCACGTTTTGAGATTTTATACTTTACTTTGTAATTACATTGTAATATTTTAGACTTATGTTTATAGTTATTTTTGCAATCACGTTTTAAGATTTTATACTTTATTTTGTAATTACATTGTAATATTTTAGACTTATGTTTATACTTATTTTTGTAATTACCTTTTAAGATTTTATACTTTATTTTGTAATTACATTGTAATATTTTAGACTTATGTTAATACTTATTTTTGTATTTATGTTTTAAGAGTTTATACTTTATTTTGTAATTACATTGTAATATTTTAGACTTATGTTTATACTTATTTTTGTATTTACGTTTTAAGATTTTATATTTTATTTTGTAATTACATTGTAATACTTTAGACTTATGTTTATACTTATTTTTGTATTTACGTTTTAGGAGTTTATACTTTATTTTGTAATTACATTGTAATATTTTAGACCTATGTTTATACTTATTTTTGTATTTACGTTTTAAGAGTTTATACTTTATTTTGTAATTACATTGTAATATTTTAGACTTATGTTTATAGTTATTTTTGTAATCACGTTTTAAGATTTTATACTTTATTTTGTAATTACATTGTAATATTTTAGACTTATGTTTATACTTATTTTTGTAATCACGTTTTAAGATTTTATACTTTATTTTGTAATTACATTGTAATATTTTATACTTATGTTTATGCTTATTTTGGAATTACGTTTTAAGAGTTTATACTTTATTTTGTAATTACATTGTAATATTTTAGACTTATGTTTATGCTTATTTTGGAATTACGTTTTAAGATTTTATACTTTATTTTGTAATTACATTGTAATATTTTATACTTATGTTTATACTTATTTTTGGAATTACGTTTTAAGAGTTTATACTTTATTTTGTAATTACATTGTAATATTTTAGACTTATGTTTATACTTATTTTGGAATTACGTTTTAAGATTTTATACTTTATTTTGTAATTACATTGTAAGATTTTAGACTAATGCTTATACTTATTTTTGGAATTACATTTACATTACAAGATTTTTATACATCTTTTTATACTTTTTCTAATTACATTGTGAGATTTTGTTTTTGTAATTACATTTTAAGATTTTTATACTTATTTTTTAAAATACATTAAGATTTTTAAAATGCATTGCAAAATAATTATAAAAATAAGTGTAAAAATCTTAAAAGGTAATTACAAAAATAAGTACAAAAATAAATCTTAAAATGTAATTACAATGTAAAGTGTAAAAAGATATATACAAATCTGAATATTAATCACAAAGATAAGTGTAAAAAGTATAACAAATATAAAAATCTTAACATGTACTTACAAAATAAGCATTACAGGTATAAAAAACTGTTAATATGTAATGACACAAATAAGTATAAAAACAATTATAAAAAATCTCAACATGTATTTACAAAATAAGTATAACATTTTAAAATGTAATCACAAAAGTAAGAGTAAAAGCATACAAAAATCTTAAAATGTAATTATAAAAAAATAAGAGGAACATAAGTTGTGGACAGATTTTGACAAAATTTTCAGGATTGCTCAGAAGTGGACTAACTTCAAACTTATTAATTTTTGGTGGTGATTGGAGCTGATTCAAGGTGAGAATTAAAGGTCAAATGAAAGGTCACACCATAGTCATGTATGGGAGATTTTGCATATTTCTGAATGCTCCAGGGTGTACAATTTTCAGCCAATCGTCACCTAATTTGGTATATAAACTAATACAGGAAACCAGAAGTCACCGATTCAGTTTGGTCAAGATCAGTAAAAGGTCAAGGTCACCAAGGTCAAATATGCATTTTTAACCATAAGGAGCTGGAGCAATGCAACTGGCCTCAAATATCTGCTATTCTTAAAAAGTATTTGCAAAGTTTTACTGGTATTTTTTTTAAAATTCTAATTCAAATGTGACAAATATGAAATAGAAAAAAAAGTACATGATATTAATGTGAATACAAAATCAAGACGTTCACTCTTAGGCGTCGTCGTGGGCTTGCAGGAGTATACGCTCGTCCAAAAAATACATTTAGAACTTTACAAAAACAATATTTTACAAAAGGACAAACAACAAAAATTACAAAAAAAATATTACAAAATAATAAAAAAATCAAGTAATAGTATTAATAGTATAAAATAATAAATAATAGTAAGGGTTGATAGAATAAACTAATATTTATCTCCTGTAAATACACATCAGAGCCACCAGATGTCACCAATGTGCATCACTTATCACACTGTTGAGTTCGGTGTGACAGCTGTTTTTAACTAATTTTTGGTTAACTGTTTTCAACTAATCGCGTCAAGTTTTTGAACTATAGGATCCCCGTTTTCTTGAAAAATATGAAAAACACTAGAATTTCAGCTTGGTTTTATCGCTGACGGTAGATTAGGATATACTATTTTACTTTTATTTTTCTTAAATCTGTATGTTTTCACTCAACAAAAGTAACAGTCTGTGCAAATGATTTTGCCAAACCATGGGGATACCACATGTCAACTTTTCAGGTGTTCCTTGTGGTCCACATCCGTAAAATCTCTAGGCGTTTACGACGAGAAGCAGCAGGATATATATACTGTATGTGTGTGTGGTTGGGATCCATAAAGTAATTCTTTTCTATTCTAATAACATCCTATTTAATAAGTTCCTAGTTGTTTTTATCCAGAGAGCAGGTGGGACTCATTACATTACATTGATTATATCCACTTTGAGTGAAAACAGCTGTGTTAAATAAACTAAATACATGAAAACACATGTGCAGAACCTGAAACCACTTCACATGTTCCTCCAGCAGGTGGCAGCACAGACCTGCATCTGCAGCACTGAGCCATGAGGAAGAGGAGTTACAGTATATAAGAAAAAAAAAAAAATAACAATCATGAGCCAAGAGGTGTTTAACTTTCAGCTTTATGATTGTTTATGCTCTTTATATATGATTACATAAAATATTTTATCATGACGATTTAGTTCTTTCAGTTCCAATATGTTTAATTCTAATCAAACTTGACATTTATGATAAAAATTAGGCTATTAAAAAGTATAATACGTGCCTAATATGTTTTATTTCTTATTGTCTTAATAATAAACAATTCGACCTTAAAATAAATGTGTTGCCTGTTTTTGTTTTAGCAGTGGTGGTTACTTGTTTTTAGCACTTTTTTTTAGCACTTTTTCATGTTGTAGTTTATCATTGGGGGTACTGAAGTGATATTCGGATTTCATGATACGATACGTATCGCAATAATTAAGACACGATACAATACATTATTGTGATATTGCGACGTATTGCGATATTCTTCGCAGATCAGTGAGAAATTTAAAACGCAGCTTAAAATACAAGTTGTATATATGTACAGTACATATTTTTATATTTGTGTAGATATATATATATATATATATATATATATATATAGTATAATTTTTTATTTTAATGTGCAGAATTTGTGGATTTAAATTCGGCCCAAAACGTTACTTTTTTGGGGGGGCAAAAAGTGAAATTAAAAGTTACCGTATTAATAAATTTATTTTTATTTAACTTTATTTCAACGTGCAGAAGTCGTGGATTTACGTTCGGCCAAAATCGTTACTTTTTTTAGGGGGGAAAAAATTTAAATGAAAAGTTACCGCACTAATAAGTTTATTTTTATTTAACTTTATTTCAATGTGCAGAAGTCGTGGATTTACATTCGGCCAAAAACGTTACTTTTTTTGGAGAAAAAAATTGAAATTAAAAGTTACCGTATTAATAAATTTATTTTCATTTAACTTTATTTCAACGCGCAGAAGTCGTGGATTTACGTTCGGCCAAAAATGTTACTTTTTTTGGAGAAAAAAATTGAAATTAAAAGTTACCGTATTAATAAATTTATTTTTAATTAACTTTATTTCAACACACAGAAGTCGTGGATTTACGTTCGGCCAAAAAAGTTGCTTTTTTTTGGAGAAAAAAATTTAAATTAAAAGTTACCGTATTAATAAGTTTATTTTTATTTAACTTTATTTCAACGCGCAGAAGTCGTGGATTTACGTTCGGCCAAAAACGTTACTTTTTTTGGAGAAAAAAATTGAAATTAAAAGTTACCGTATTAATAAATTTATTTTTAATTAACTTTATTTCAACACACAGAAGTCGTGGATTTACGTTCAACCAAAAAACGTTACTTTTTTTGGGGGGGGGGGGGGCAATTTAATTTAAAAGTTTATTTTTAGTTAACTTTATTTCGACGTGCAGAAAACATAACTTTCTTTTTGGGGAAAAAAAATTGAAATTAAAAGTTACCGTATTAATAAATTTATTTTTATTTAACTTTATTTCAACGCGCAGAAGTCGTGGATTTACGTTCGGCCAAAAACTTTACTTTTTTTTGGGGGGAGAAAAAAAAAATTAAATTAAAAGTTTATTTTTAGTTAACTTTATTTTGACGCGCAGAAAACATTACTTTCTTTTTGGGGAAAAAAATTAAAAAAAAATTGTGATTAAAAATCGATATTATATCAGAAGAAAAAAATCACAATATATTGTCATATTTATGTTTTTTCCGATAGATTATCGTACTTTTGCTGATATATACATCCATGATTTTTTTTTTTTTTTTTTTTAAAGTAATGTGAAAACTCCTCCTTAGTATAATATTTTGAGTAACAGGTAGGTTAGGTAATTAATTCAGATTAATGAGGATATTCATGCAGATAATCTCTTTTAGAATAAAGTGAAATTCATGTCAGGATGTTTTTTTTATAGGAATGCAAAAGCAACAACAACAACAACAAATGCTTGTTTGTTTGTTACTCTCTCATGCATAGGGGGAAATAATTTTGTGCAGCACATAAACAAAGGGTTTTTTTTCAGCCTTTCCTTCAGTGCTGCTCTCAGTTCATTCATCATCCCATTACCGCCTCCCAACACATGAAAGGCCAAATGAATTACCGGCGTTGAGCCGTCAATAAAGTCATTTCTGTAAATGGCGTCTCTTCGGTCCCCTGCTATTATTCAACGAGCTTTATCAGCACCTTGGAAATGAGGCTGCTTGTAGCAGGAGCCCCGTGCTCCTCTTTGATTAAGGGCCCTGCCAGGGACCCGTGACAGCGCTCCCTGTCTCGGCCTGCTTCCTCCGCGCAGCCCCGCTCCCCTGATCGGCCGCAATGAGGACTAATTAAAAGCTATAAATTATCTCCAGCTCTCGAGGAGCTTTTTTTTTTTTTTTTTTGCACGAGAGCCAGATAAGAGCCTCATTTACCCACAATGCCGCTGCGGCTCAGCAGCACGGTGATACTGTCCTAATTGGAATTTAATTAAGTAGCCATGGTCCGGCCTGCTGGGATAAAGATTTCACCGTGTTCAACATCAACACGTCCCCCACTTCATGCGATTATGATTATTAATATTATTAGTGCGGCAATTACAGCCCAATATGGCGATTTTATTCTTATTCTAGAGGTTTTATTATAGGCTCTTTGTGTTTCCAAACACTTCCTTCCTATTTTTTATGAGAGGATACGAAAAAAAAATAGTGCTGCAACGATTTACAGATAAGTAATCACAAGCTATTTTGGTAATAGATTTTTTTATGAAAAATTAAAAAAAAAATAATGGAGGTTTCCTGCCTTTTTTTTATAGCATATAGAAGTGAATATCTGTGAGTTTTGGACCAAAATTATTAAGAATATCGGAATGGACTTTTTCACGATTTTTTTAAACTAGTAGATTAATCGAGAAAATTACAGACAGATTCTTTGATAATGAAATTAAAAAAAAGTGTTTTTTTTTTGTAATTCTGCCAAAAAAATATGGTTGATCCAGAAAATAAACGCTTAATAAATATGGCTTAAATGCATCAAACAGATGTGATACAATAACAATAAACAATCACAAAAAAGATCACAAAATAAAATAAAATAAAAATAAAAAATAAATTAAAAAAAATGCGGCACGGCTGTCATTCTTCAAAACAACATTTTGTGCATTTCCGGGAACATTAATTATCGTTATTAACCTGTAAACAACACATTTGTAGCTAAATAAAAGTGTTAAATCATCTTAAAATCGACTCATTTTGATAAAATTATGTTCTTATAAAAGTTTCTACATTTAGAACAGAACTGAAAACTACTTTATGGACCTCAAAATGTCTATATTTTATATAAAAACACACTTTTTAATATAAAAACACACTAATGGTGGCTTCCCTGCTCTTGTTTTTGTTTTGCTGCGTGCAGTGTGTGTGCGCACGTGCGCCACTCGATCAAACTCCGCGCGGCCCTGAGCGTGCGCGCGCGTGCCCCCCTCCCTCTAGCCCTCCTCCTCCCCCCACGAGCCCTAATTGGCCGCCGTCAATTATGACTGGCACCTTCTGCGAACCTGATTGGTCCGCTTCGCCGACGTGCACGCGCACACGTGCTTCCGTTCTTGGGTGTAAAGAGAAAGAAAGAAACAGAGGCGCGCGAGCGGAGAGGCAGAGATAACGGTTTTCAGGGGCAGTTTGGGAAGGCTGACAGATAGTATGCTGCACCGGACAGAAGAAGACAGGAGGCGGCTTGAGACGAGGAGCTGCTCCCTAACCCAGGGAGGGTTTTAGGAGACGACATGTCGCCGCTGTAGGTGATAATAAAAATAAAAATACGAGTTTTTGTGTTCATGCTGTTCGTGTAATTTGGATACCGAAGGAGGACGGGAGCAACAAGTGGAGTTGGTGTCGTGGAGGTGTCTTACCAAGCTATGGAGGAGCAGAAGGAGCCCCACGGCAGCCGGGACTCCACCGAGGAGGAGAGCATGTCCCTGTCGCCGCACCTCCCGTCCCCTCCCCGGGTTTCTCCTCACCAGGCCGCCCAGCAGGCCCACAGAACCACCAACTTTTTCATCGACAACATCCTCCGGCCGGACTTCGGCTGTAGGAAGGAGCCGAGCTACCGGCTCCAGACGCCGGGCAGGGAGAACGTGAACCCGCTCGGAGGTCAGCGGCACGCCGGTAGCCTCTGCCTGGACTCCAACTGCAGCAGCGACAGCACCGCGTCGTCGCCTTCCTCTTCGTCCACTTCCTCCTCCTCGCCGTCGTCCAAGCAGAACTCGTCGAAACAGGGCGAAACGGCGAGTAACGGCAGCGGCAGATACGCGGACAGCCCTTCGGCAATTATGGTCGTGAGTGGCGGCAATGGAGGATCCCCGGGCATCACTAAGGAGAGCCAGCCGATGCTGTGGCCCGCCTGGGTCTACTGTACGCGCTACTCGGACCGGCCCTCATCTGGTAAGGCGCTAATAGTCCCCGAACTAAGCCGCCTGGGGTGCTTCACTACTGGGCAACTTTTTTTTGGCTCTCCCTTTATAGCAGCAAGCTAACTGTCCATTAACCTGACATATTACATTGTACTGTGACTGTAATTCAGCAAGTCAGTGTTTTAAAAAGTAAAAGTAGGCCTAATTTTGTACCAAAATAAATGTATACACACGCCGATTTAAACATAAAAGCACATTATGTGATATGGCTTTGTGTTTTTACAGGGTGTTAATTATTAATAAGCTAAGCAGTAAATCATTTTAAAATGGGCATATTTTTTTAACACAGTTCAGCGCGGAGCGTCATGACATGCTTAAATGCTTTGAGTGGTTATTAATAGCAATATTATTGATAATTATAGATTAGCACTAAAATGTGAGCGTGTGTGGCTAAAATCTATCACAATAAAATATCAAATAAAATATTTATGTCACACAAATTTAGTCACACAAATATATATTGGTTAATCTTTTTTAAAAAGGTATAAAATTATGCAGCATCAGTTAATATTGTGATATTTTACCGAAATAAATGATCCCAGATCAGGCTTATATTTAATTTTTAAAGTGCTTTAAAATTGAAATAAAAAAAATAAAGTAATAAAACGAGAATATTCATGTGGACTGACTGTCCAGAGGATGCATTCAAGGACATAAATGGAGGTTTGAAATGATGCAGGCACAGCTGAAATAAGTGCTCTTTAATAATAATAATAATAATAACAACTATACGTTAGTGCAGCGTTTAATAACTTTGACTAAATTCATTGTTTAAACCAAATTAAGAATAATTTTAATCTGAGTACTCCTGGTTGAAAATCCCCCTTTTTCTTAAAAAAAAGATTGAAAAACCTCTGATGTGTTTTTTTTTTGATAAAGTGCTGCTTCATTGTATTTATTTTATTTATTTACTTTGGTTTTCTTGCCCTATTAAGGTGTAAAAAGCGTTTTATTTCTCTAGCTGTTGTATTAAATGAACAAGTCTTTCATTAAGAGGATATTTGGCGGTGGTTATGATCCGATTTTTTTATATATTGTTTTAAATGTATTTAAATGATACTGGGCCTGGATGAATATCGAGCTTTTTTAATGTAAAGTCTGCAGGATAATTAGTTTTAATTAGTTTATTACATTACAGCTTTTTATTCCCTTATTCCCTAGTTCAATACAACTTTATTAACAATTAATCCACAAAGACAATTCGATTTTGTGCTTCATTTAAAAAAAAAATACTTTGCAATGTTTCTGTGTGACCTCGTGTTTCTTCCTTCTGTCCGTTATTCACGCTCGTAGTTATAAATAAATCAAAAACCACGCGCTCATATTCGGCCCCGCAACCACTCTGGGACTATATCGCGCGGCGGAGGGAAGCGCAAAAAAAAAAACTTTATAACAGCGCGATAATAGAAATCGATTAAAAAACCTACCAGTTAAAATGACTGTAATTATTCCTATTGTGAAAAATTAATTTGCCATGTTTCAATTAACTTCCAATTTTAGGACGCTATGGTAAAGCTAAATATGTTCATATTACAGAGAGGAGAACTGATTCAAACTGGGCTCATAATATAACATGTAATAATAGAACAATATAACAGGCAGGTTTATTTATAAAGCACATTTAAGAAGACAGCAGTCATCACACAGGATATATATATATATATATATATATATATATATATATATATATATATATATATATATATATATATATGTATATAAAAATGAAGTAAGTAATAAATAAATTAAAATTAAATGAATGTGGTAAAATAAAAAATAACTACACTGTGTTCATTTATGAAAATAGATAGATAGATAGAGGAATGCAAATAAAAAAAATAAAAATATGACACAAAAATCTGTCAATTCCAGCTTCACAGTGCAGGTGATGATCAGGGGTGTCACTAAGTTTTAAGAAAGGGGGGGGGGCTTAGCCCCTAGGTGACACTAATCTATCTATCTATCTATATACATTTACATAGGCGTGAAAAAAGAGCAATAAGGAAAAGATAAAGGTCACATTTTTACGCATACTTAAGTATGTGTACGGGGGGCATATTTAAGTTATTTATAAAATAATGGAAAGTTATGTGATTATTTATATGAAATCATATTCTGCATCTTTTGTAAAAAAAATAAATTAAATTAATAAATTAAAAAAAAACAAACAAAGTTAAGGATATTTTAGGGGGCTTCAGCCCCTGTAAAATGGGTTTAATGACGCCACTGGTGATGATAATGCTAATAATAGTAATGATGCAGGTCCAGCAGTAGAATAAATACTTTATTCCCCTTGTTGTCTCCACGCCAGGCCCCAGGACACGCAAACTGAAAAAGAAGAAGAGCAGCACCAAGGAGGACAAGCGGCCCCGCACCGCCTTCACGGCCGAGCAGCTGCAGAGACTGAAAACCGAGTTCCAGGCGAACCGTTACATCACGGAGCAACGGAGGCAGTCTCTGGCCCAGGAGCTCAGCCTGAACGAGTCCCAGATCAAGATCTGGTTCCAGAACAAGAGGGCCAAGATCAAAAAGGCCACGGGCTACAAGAACGGCCTGGCCCTGCAGCTCATGGCCCAAGGACTGTACAACCACTCCACCACCACTGTGCAGGAGGACAAGGAGGACAGTGAATAGACACTGCTGGAGGACGTGGAGACTCTATTTAAAACACACACACAGGTTTCTGTTCAACACTATATGGACACTATTATATAAATGAACGGTCGCTATTAAAGTTTATATAGCCAGTTAACGCGTTGTACACGGTATATTTAATTCCATCCGTCATGTCCTGACACATCATCGCCATCATCGTCATCATCTTCATCAGTCCAGACTCTAAAACAAGCCAAAGATTTTAATATGTTCACATGTAGTCTGAAATAAAGAAAGACGACGGTAGATATGGACTAGAAAAGGATTTCTTTCATCCGTTTTTGTTTTTTTGGTGATTCATTTAAAATTTTTTTTTTTTTAAAAATATTTGTGAAAATATATCAAAATTAATAAGGAGAAAATTGTGACAGAAAGTCATTCAATTTATTTAGTATTTTGCCCATAAAGTACAGCTCACGCAGCAAATTTAAAGGAGCAACTAATATTAATTAATAACTTTTAAAACACCTATGTGGATTATTTAAATATGATAAATGATGTTTTATTTTTGAGATGATGAGACACTTCCTGTTTCTCTCCATAATAAATAATATGTCACCTATTTTTTAATATTCTGGCCCTTTACAGGATTTAACATCTCTGGTAAACTTTCACTTTTGGAGGTTGTAAAAATGAAAATATACAGGTTATGTTTGGCCTGGTGTGACCTCAGGTTCAGGTGTGTGTGTGTGTGTGTGTGTGTGTGTGTGTGTGTGAAGGTCAGCCTGCAGACAAAACTGAGGGTCTCAAACACATCTCTTTGATAATGTGGAAGTTATTTACTCTGATTATTTCAGCCAGCTATAAGAATTTATTTTATTATTATTTCATTTATGTTTTTTTTTTTTATTTTTTTTTCAGGATACACATCATTTTAATTTTTACTGTCAGTCTGAATCTCCATAATCTCCTGCAATGTTGCCATTCGCCCTCACTTTCACTGCCATCATCTTGCCAACAAACAGTGTTTCAATCAGTCATTTTCCACAAAATGAAGCTTAAACTTTACACAAAAATGGTCCATATTTCTTTTCAAAGCTTCTAATATTTGTGCCGAATTATTTTCCATGATAACATGAAGTTGATTTGTACTTTTAGCTCACATTAATACGTTGGATTTGAGACCCAGCCTTCGTGATTGTTAAATTGATGAAAAAGTGACTTGAGTTCCTTTGAAGTGAAGCCTGATGTGCTTCCTGTTTGTCCTGTCTCTTCCACACAACTGATCTCGGGTCGGATAATTTAATTAAGAGCTCGAACTAACGAGCATGCGGAGGAGTTCACGGCCTCTGAGTTTCGACCTCTTTCTTTTGTTTCTTTAATTATTTCAAGTGTTTGCGTTCAGCTCGGCCTATAGAGCGCAGATTTAATAAGCGCGGTGATTTCAACAACGAGGCGGGTTATTTCGTAATTGATTAACGCCCTTAAAACACTAGGGCTGGGTATCACCAAGTACCTCGCGATACAATACTATCACATTATTATGCCCATGATAACGATAATATCACGACACAGCGATTCTGCGATAATCGATATAGACATTTCAACGTCACGATATCTGTGTCACTGAAGAAATTCAGAATTTATTGACTGAATCCATTTCACAGGAATTACAAAACATTGTCAATCAATTTAAACATAAATAACAGCCATATATATATATATAAGTATATATATATATATACGTATATATATATATATATATATATACGTATATATATATACTATATGTACTATATGCGTCTGTCTGAATGGCTCGACACATGACTTTTTAAAAAAATATATATATGAAGAAGTTGAAGAAATCGATACATACAAAACATGACTGTTTTAAAAAATATATGTATATTAAGAAGTTAAGAATCAATTTTATATCAGATAAAATACCGCGATATATCGCGATATTTTGTCTTTTGATATAATATTGATTCTTCATCGATACATACCAAACATGACTTTTAAAAAAATATATATATTGAGAAGTGGAAGAAATCGATACATACAAAACCTGACTGTTTTAAAAAATATATATATATTAAGAAGTTAAGAATCAATTTTGTATCAGATAAAATATCGCGATATATCGCGATATTTTGTCTTTTGATATAACATTGATTCTTCATCGATACATACCAAACATGACTTTTTAAAAAAAAATTATATTAAGAAGTTAAGAATCAATTTTACATGAGAAGACAAAATATCGCAATATATTGCGATATTTTGTCTTCTGATATAATATCGATTCTTCATCGATACATACAAAACATGACTTTTTAAAAAAATTATATTAACAAGTTAAGAATCAATTTTATATCAGAAGACCAAAAATCGCAATATATCGCAATATTTTGTCTTCTGATATAATATGGATTCTTCAACGATACATACAAAACATGACTTTTAAAAAAAATTATATTAAGAAGTTAATAATTTTATATCAGAAGACAAAATATCGCGATATATTTTGTCTTCTGATATAATATTGATTCTTCAGCGATACATACAAAACGTGACTTTAAAAAAAAATAAATTAAGAAATTAAGGATAGATTCTTCCTCGCTATGAAGAAATTAAGAATCAATATTATAGCAGAAGACAAAATATCGCGATATATCACTGCATCGATATTTTCCCACCCGTATGAAACACTACTTATATATGTCATGTCAGAATTGAATTAAATTGTCATGAAAAAAAGCTTAAATTCTGGCAGAAGTGGGCTTCAAAGCATGATACTGTCTATAATTTAATTAAATTGATATATTTATTTTAGAACAAAGCTTTGGGGCAAGTGAACAATATTCATAATAATTCTGAGTTTTATGAATGAGCTTTACGCAAAATTGAACGTAAATATTTAGGCTTTTAAAGCCGCTTCAGGGTGTTTCCAATGTGCTGTGTTGTGTTCAGGGGTTCGCTGGGAAAACACAGCTCCAAATCCAGCCTCTCTCACCATCTGGCCTGCATGTGTGAACAGAGGTGGCTTTGCTCTTCTTCACGGTCAGCTAACCCCCACGGCTCTGATATGATAATGATAGTTTCTCCCCGCTGCGAACGCCGAAGAGGAGCCTGCGATGGTGTATTTAAAATTCATACAATTATGAAACGAGACGAGGGGAATCTCTGCCTCTCTGTCACCATCCCTCCTGCGAAGGAAAAAAAAAAACGAGGGTTTATCTGTAAAACAAAGAAAAAAGCGGGGGATCGTTTGCATAGTTAGCACACAGTCTGCCTCGCAGGCACAATATGGATTTAATTTATATGCAAATGAAAGCAATAAAAGGAGAATACACACTGGAAATCTTGAACAAAAAAAGGATTCGGTTGCAGGTACATGCACAAAACCCATTATATAATATCCACAAACTGCAGCAAGGATTGCGTTAGCATGCATGCTAATTAAATGTGATTTTTACTATTCGGGAAGTTGCAGAAAGAAGCAGAAAACATGACAATATGAGTTTAAACAGGAGCACAAAAATGCAGGCTGACCACCTGTCATTCAAACACGCTGAAGTGTTTATTCAGTTCTGCTGCAAAACGGATGTCAACGGGGGAAGTGGAAAAGCTTTTCTGGTTGGGTGGGGGGTAATATTACAGCCACAATGAAAGCAGAGACATGCAGTCATTCCTCCATAATGTGGACAGACAAAGAGACAAAGGTCCTCCATGTGTCTTCACGTCAACACTTCCTGCTTTACCGCACATGCTCAGTTGATCCCATCAGAAATCAGAAGAAGCTATACTGTATTATTCATTATTTTATGGTTCATCAATGCGTAAGCTGTCAAACGTTCCCTCCGTTCAGCCAATCACGAGCCTCCTTTCTCTTAAACCAACAAGCTCCAGGATGCTACTACATTTAGCCACTTAGCATCTTTCTATCTACTAATATCCGTTTTTGTGTTTTTCCATGTCCATCAACACGTCCCCCCCGTTTTTAGTTGCATCTTTTCAAAATAAACGTCCGTCTTCAAATGAAACAACTTAGTTACTTAGTTAGGTTTAGGAAAAGATGGTTCAGGCTGAAATAACGACATGAATCAACATTTGGGTTAAAATAACTGTAAAAATATGAAATCAACATTTTGAAGGTATAGCTATGAAAAATAACATGCTGTAACTTGTATGTGTACATAAATTCATTTCGGGTAGTTTTTCCAAATATAATTATCATAGCGACAATTACACGGATTAATCGCGTGCTAATTTGTGCAACGGTAACTCTACTTGGACAAAGTGCACGAAATGCGTTAGCAGAGACATGCTAATTTTTAATTTTGTCACCCCCAATATATATATATATATATATATATATAAATATATACATATATATATACATATATATATATATATATAAATATATACATATATATATACATATATATGTATATATATATATATATATATATATATATATATATATATATATATACACACATATTTGTTTGCCGAATTCCAGGAGCAGCTTGGACAGATTCAGAAAAGATGATTAATCTAATTTTATCAGCACGTTTGCACGTTAATTACGACCGCGTTAGTTTACTTTATTTTTTGAATGGAGTTCTGCTTCATGACCTGCCAGTTTGTCTCTGGCAATGCATTTCAGGCAGTTTGTCGAAGTAGAGATACTGTTTCAGAAGTTAACGCGGAAATGTCGATTAATCATATTAACGCACTAATATTTTATATAACTTCCATAAATATGAATTTGTTCATATACTAATTACAGTGCCCGTGCGCCTGCCAGACTCGCATGAGGGCATCAATCGCCATACATACGTCTAGTCTGCATAGCTAGTCTGCCGACACCAAAGAAGAAGAAGAAGTCTCGCGTGATCAGCGTTTAGTGCGGCTTTTTACCGTTTTCCAAAGAACAAGATCTCGTGAGATGTTACTGTTAGCAGTCAAACAAACATGGCGGAAGCGTGTCCACTTCTCCAGGCACCGGCGACGATTTTAAAAGCTGATGTTTGGATGCATTTCGCATTTAAGAAGTTGGAAGAAAATGACAAGTTGGATAAAATACAAGTAGTACGCAAAATATGCAAAGGGAAGATAAAATACAGCGGCAATACGACGAATCCTCGCAACTCGTCAAAATTTGACGAGACATCACCCGGAAACACAGTCGGCATATTTTAACTGAAATATCCCTGACTGAATCGAAATCGTGAATCGAATCAGGACCTTGAAGTGAATTGAATCGATCTGGAAAATCTGAATCGATACCTAGCCCTAGTGTTAACACAGTGTTACTCCAGCTATTCGGCTGGTGGCAGCACAGATCACCAAACTAGATTAGCATGCTGTTTTCACAGAACTATTTTTCAGCATAATCATTTCTTTAATGGTAAAATAAACGACAAAAGGTCAGTCGATTTTGACCGCATGCGGGTCTGCGACATTTTGACTTGGGTTTAAAATGTGTGAAAATAAATTGAGGAGGTGGTTTGTCGGTGAACCAATGAGGGGTCAAGTCCTCTTTGCACTTGACTTTGAATAACATTTGCAGTGTGTGTGTGTGTGTGCGTGAGGACAGCGTGAATGTCAGACCGATCGGCAGAAAAATTTTTAAACCATTTAACTCAAAAATATACACCAAGACTGGTTCTCACCATGGGGAAGAGCACTCATGACTTATTGTGAGCTCTCAACTGGACTATCGCCAACACACACACACACACACACACACACACACACACACACACACACACACGCACGCACATCCTTGTACTTCTACCTTAGTGAGGACATTCATTGACATAATGTATTTCCAAGCCCCTTACCCTAACCTTAACCATCAAAAATAAATGCCTAACACCAACCCTTACCCTAAACCTAACCTAAGCCTAATTCTAACTCTAACTTCTTAACTATCTTAACCCTCAAAAAAGCTCTTTAAACAAGTGAGGACTGGCAAAAATGTCCTCACTTCCCAAAAATGTCCTCACTTCGTTGGCAAAATGCAGTTTCTGGTCCTCGCTATGTGGCAAGAACAAGAAGATGAACACACACACTCACAAACAAAGGTGGCATTGAGAGGGAACCTCCCACAATGCAGCTGAGCATCCAGGGGAGCCCTCGGCTGCAACAGCCGCGATCTCACCGAGCTAAATCCAGATTACATGGAGGATATACACAGCGCCACTTGTTTACTCTGCCGCGATAGGGGGTGATTTGAGGGGGTGGGGGTGTGGTGAGGGTGGTGGTGGGGGGGTCACTAACACACTGGATGTACTGCAAACTCACTTAAGAGGGGGGAACTTTAACATTTTTACCATAAAGTTCCTTTTCCAAGGATTCAACAATCAAAGGTTTCTTTCTCTGTAAAAATGCCATTTTTTCCTATGGAGTTTTGCATGAGTCAAACAGCACTGGAAATACATAAAATCAAACAAAGCGTGGGTTTATTTTATTTTATTTTATTTTTTTGGGTGCCTGTGAACCTTCCCCAAGCGACTCCATACTTTTCTTGTAAGACGATCCACAAGTTAAGGATGTAATTTTCCAATATGTAGCGTGCTACCGAGAAGGCGGCGCAATCTGGGACGACTATTCGTCTCTAATTAAAAAGTGTGCGTCAGGAAATGACAGTGTGTCTCCGGGCCGCAGCTATGTGGCGGATGACACTTTCGACTTCTAGCTGCTTGTTTTTTTTTTGTTTTTTTTTGTTTTTCTGCGACGGACAAAAAGGATGGATGTTTGCGACGTACATCTTGCAATGATTCCGAAACGCAGTGAGAACAAAGGAGGACACCTGGGATTCCCCTGTTGTCTGGGTGGTCACATGCACCTCTGTCTCTCTTCATGCCGTCCACATGTGGAAGCACTTTATCTTCTGCTCCGTGCGTGAACCGCTTGACTGGAAGAAACCAAAGCTGTGCGAACGAGACACTCATCGATGACGATTTGAGAGGTATTTTTAAAGTGACGTGGTACATTTCTGCAAAGGGGGAAGGTCACATTGGATGTTAAAATGAGAACGTGGACGCCGCAACCATCCATGAGTCCCCAGTGGTGATCATACTGTCTAGCATTTACTGCTTTTTTTCATTATTTGCGGCTTCATTTTGCAGGAAAAGCATGAAACAATGGCCGCCCCACTGCGACCCTCTCGCCCTCTCCTCTCACTTCAAAGCAGACGGGCTCGTGGAGATCTCCCCTTCTCCTCCGTCTATCATCGCGTCGTCCCGGAGGTGATGCGGGGAAGCGATTAGTCATATTCAATTTACATACGGCTGTCACGGCCTCCTCCGGGCTGAGCGCTGATGTCATCGGTGGGGATCCGTGGGGCCCTCTGAGGCCACCCGGCGTATGGGAAGACTCCTCGCTGTCGTACCGCCGCTCAGTCGGTATGATGGATGTGGGACGGCACCTTTGTGCGCAAGTGTGTGTTTGTATACGCTGTGAAATTCAAAAATTTGTGCTCGCAGCCTTGTTCTATAAATTAAACTGAGACCAGATGTCAGTGGGTGCTAAATGTTTGAGGTCAAAATTGCAATTATTAAAAAGTGAATATGAATTTATTATTATTATTTTTTTGGACCATTTGCGGGCTCATATTTTATAGTCTGGTCTTTCTCCACTGCTAATGCTACATTCACAGTTACGCCCATTTGGTTAAAAAAAAAAAGGCCAAAATGCCAAACTCAGGGCTACAAAACGGCTAATGGGGTGGACGTCACGGTGACAAGGTGCACTTCTTATTTACACTATAAGCAGGGGCGTCACTAGGTTTTAAGGATGGGGGGGCTGAGCCCCCAGATAAGGCTTCTTTGGCTCCTTTATATTTTATTTTATTTTTTGTTCAACTTTTTATTTCAACATGCAGAAGTTGCTCAGGATGTCCAATTGACCCAAGACATGACTTTTTTTTGGAAAAAAATTATCAAATTATCAAAAAATTAAAAACCAACTATACCGCTTATGTCAGATGAAAAATTATTGTGATATTTTGTCGTATCAATATTTTTTCCCACCCCTACTCGAGTACATGAAATCCAGTACGGAAACATTTCATTTTCTCATTTAATAACAAAGCATGTTTTGAATTAAAATATGTTGAATAAAGAAATAAATAGATAAAGTGGTTTTAAGTGTGGGAAAAATACAAGAAAGGGGCAAATTATTTTACTTTGAAAAGTTGGTGTACTTGATTAAAATATATACAAATAAAGAAAGAAAACTGCCCAATAAAGAAGCGCAAACGAAGGAGGTATAGATTTAAAAAGTTTGTCTGAAAAAGAGAAAGCTGTCTACAAACAAAGGTCTTTACAGACGGTCCCTAACTTGAGCTTGGAACATCAGTTAACTTTATTTTGAACTGTCCGACAAACCTTCCGATAAGTGAAAAAAAGCTATCGTGGACAAACCATTTTTTTTTTTTATTTGGCTGCTACTATAAAATGTTGAAAAGTTTGTATGTCATGCTGGAACCTCGACTGCAAAATAAAATCCTACAGTGTCTTTCTTGCAGATTGAAACTTACTATCTCTGTAAAAATGACTTTTTTCCTATGGAGTTTTGCATGAAGCGACTTTCTAAGAGTCAACACTGGAAATATATAAATGAAACATTTTTTGGTGCCCTTCTGTTGTGGTAATGACTCAACTCTAAGTTGATGCTTTCAACCAGACAAAATATCTATATGTATGTGTATTTTTGTGTCCTTTGCGAACAGGTGTGATCAAGAACACCTGCATGTTGGCCTGCGACGAATCAAAAAAGTGAAAGTGAAAGTTCAGATGCATTTTTTTGTGAAAGATGCCCCTATGAACTCAACGTCCGAAAAGTTGTGCAACTCACAAATACTTCCAAATGCTGATTTTTTTGGGGGGAGGGGCCATAAATTGGAGAAATGACAAACGCCTCGCTTTAAACATCAACGAAATTAATTTTGTTCTCACCTCGGCCTGTGCAGTCGAACTCAGCGTTCCATCGGCAGCAGATGGTTTCGAGAAGTGAAAATAAACATCAGAGAGAAAAGAGGGAACGGAGGGGGAAAAAAAAAGGGAAAGCAGAAGGGGAGCCTGTGTTTCCCGTCAAAACTGTGGAGATGAACCACAGATGTTTGTCGACGGAGGATGAGCCGTCTTAAACAGCTGGTCTGGGATCAGATTTGTGTCAGTGTCTGGACGACCTCCTGCAACGCTGCTGCAAACCAGACGGGGATTTCAGCTCCAAATAGAAACCTGTACATCAATACCAATTTCTTTTCGATTTTTTTAAGTTATAAGAATAAAATGAAATGTCACATGAAAGAAAAATACTATTATATTGTTATGTTAGGAATTGATTATTAAAAAGTCATCGCCGCCACCCACTGAGGAAATGACGAGCAGTCTATCAGGAATGACAACAATACTTTTGAATAGCTGACTGCAGAGCGAGCAGAGCAACGTTACCCAGTGTTATGACAAGTGTGTGGTGAAGAGCCATCAAAGATGAATTTAAATGTTTCACAAATGCCAGTCATTTTTGGTCAGTGCATGTGCATTTATTCCCCCCCCCATTGTCCCCACAGGCATCCGCAAATACAGACTTGAGAGCAGAGCGTCATGCTGTGTGTAAGAATAGGTTTCCAGCTACGCCTTTTCTTTATGTTGAGCTCAGGGCAAGAAGGGTTTGCCAACGACATGTTTGTATTCAGCTGTGGAAGAAGTGCTCAGGTCCTTCACTTAAAGACACATATATATATATATATATATATATATACACACACACACACACACAAATAACATACATATATACATACATACATATGTAATATATGTATGTATATATACACACACACACACACACATGTGTATATATACATATATACATGTGTATGTATATGTGTGGGTATATGTAATATATATGCACATATGTGTATATGTATGTATATATGTATACATACATATACACACAAGTGTATGTATATATTGTATACACATATATACACACAAATATGTGTATATATACATATATACATGTGTATTATATGTGTGTATATATGTAATATATATACACATATAATATATCTGCACATACATGTATATACATACATACATACATACATACATATGTATATGTATGTATATGTATATATACAGTATACACACATGTGTATGTGTATATATACATATATATATATATATATATATATATATATATATATACACACACACACACACGTGTATATATATACATATATAGACATATATATGTGTATGTATATGTATACATATATTCGTATATACATATACACACACTGGAACAAGAAAAAGTCCTGCTTTCATATATATATATATATATATATATATATATATATATATATATATATAAATAAATTTATCATCAGCAAATATGCTTACTCAACAGAAATATTTACAATATTGCTGCTTATATTAGAGCGATAATAATAAGATTACTACTGATGCGTCGGTGCATAAGTGGTGAAGTATTTTAGTTGAGCGTATACTATATACATCTAAAGCAGACGTGCAAACTATGGCCCTGTTGGGCTCATTGAGTTCCAGCTGTTTTATAAAACAGGAAGTACCTTGTTCCAACGATTTTTTGCTCATTTTGAGTCATGTTTCTAGACCCACAGAATATTTTGTACTATGACTCTGAAAACAGTGAATAGCTCAAATGAAAGAAGGGACTCTCTATTTCATCATGACAAAAAATGTTTGTTTTTTTTATCTTGTTCCATTCTTGTTTTATCAGAGGTAGAGTAGAGGACACTTTCACCAAAATCACCACTTTTTGTCCAGATTCTGTTTGTTTTACTCTCTAATCTCGATCGTCTCCACTTCCTATTTTGATCTCTGTGGTGTATACCATTGATTTATACTCTGACTACATCTCCCAGAAGCCCCAAAATTACTCACAGGGACCAACTGCTGAAAAATAACTTTAATGTAAAAACAAAACATTCACAATATTGGATATACTCAAGGAAAGTACCTCCAAATTGTACTTTCGCACAGTAAATGTACATTCCACGACTGGTCAAATTTAGCAAATGGAAAGTGAAAAAAAACCCCACTTACTACTATAACGAGAACCTCTTGATTCGATTTGATTTTGATTCTTCAGGTTCTGATTCCATTTGATTCTCAACTCTTTTATTATTTTTAATGCCCATTCAAACATATGTGCTTCCACTCACCTGACATTTTGAGGAATGAAACTGAAACTAAATAATTTGGTGTTGTTTTATATTTTATATGTATATATATATATATATATATATATATATATATATATATATCTTTTACAAAAAGTGCCAACAAATTTAACACAAAGTGTCCAGAATATAAATCTAAATAATTAATCATATAATTTGCATTATTTACTTAAATATGTATGCACACGTTTTGCTCACATCCTGTGCGGAGCTAAGCCCCCCCGTCCTTAAAACCTAGTGACGCCCCTGGCTGACATAAAACTTTACAACTTTAGCACAGACGTTGCACAGATTTGAAGTCCGGTCACGTTCACAGTCCGCCTCCATGGTGGAAACTTTGTCCCCGTTTTGCAAAATGACAGAAATGAAAAGCACGCGAGGCTCCATTCGAAGCCACATTTCGCATTTGTTTTTCGTTTTCTGTGAAAGCTCTTTTCTTGGTTAGAGCTTTATTTGAAGACAGATGGGAAACGCCACAGGTTTTCATTACAGCGTTAATTCGGGCCACGTTTTGTCTTCTTTGGAGTTTCGCTGACTTCTGACCGAGTCGAGTCACAGATCCTTTATTGACCTGTTGTGCTTTTTCATTTTCATATCTTTTCTCTATCAATTTTGCAAACATTTCAAGGGTTACTTTCTCAAAAAAAAAGAAGAACAAATACCCATTACACTGCAACGCAAACACACAAATTCCCCTTCTTATTTCCTCTACAATCAAATCGACTGCTATCTATGCAAACCCCCTTAAGCTGCTCAAGCTGATTGTTTTTCCATTAAGTAATATCAGTGCTGCACGTATAGCCACAGGTCGATGCGGTGCTCATTATGGCTGCAGGCTGATAATAATTAACCGCTAATGTGTGTGGAAACAAGCCCCCGATGGGCCGATGGTGAGGCGAGGCAAGGCGCTCCCCGAGGAGGCCGACGCAGCCGCTCGCTACCGCTGCTTATTTGGCTCGCTGGTTTCACAAAGAAACCAAAATGGCCCCCGCAGACTTCAAGTGGAAATACAGCAAAAGCTGCTGGATGAGGGTGAAAAGAGCGATAATTGTTTCACATTACTTTGTAATGCTTTTTGAATTCAATACAGTGTATTCCCTAATTTCTGTTTGCTCATGCAAAATGAAATACGATTAATACAGATTAAAAATGAATGATATTGAATGATGATTAACTGAAATTAATCAACAACATTGTGATTAATCTTAATTAATTTTAATCTTTTCATAGCCCTACTATATATGTATATACCTATATATATAGTTATATACATATAAACATTTCAAGGGTTATATATATACATATATGTATATACCTATATATATAAGTATATACATATATGTATATATGTATATACATATATACAATATATATGTGTGTGTGTATATATATGTATATGTATGTATATATACGCACATATGTACGTATACATGTGCATATACATACATATACATATATATACACACACACGCATATATGTGTATATATATATGTATGCTTTGAGGCGACAGTGCTAACCACTACACCACCGTGCCGCCCACATACATACATGTATACGTAAATATACATATATGTGTATACGTAAATATATATATGTATGTTTTTGTTCTATTTTTTATTTTATTATTATTATTTATTATATTATATATTTTTATTTTATATTTTTTATTATTTTTAAGTTTTTTTAGCTGTATGTAAAATGAAAAGCAATTACTAGAGATTAAAAATTCATGATATTTTATTTTGTGGAAAATGGAAATCAATCCATAACAATGAGTGATTAATTGTTTGACATCCCTATTTGTTTTATTTTGTTTTTTACAGTTTTTTATTTTTTACTCATTTTTTTTGTTTTGTTTCATATATTTTTTGTTATTTTATTTCCAATTTATTTATTTATTTATTTATTTATTCTCTTCTAGTTTAATGGCCTTGTGATTGGTGGTGGGTGGTTTAGGGAGTTTCCGTTGATGTTTCTGTGCCTTCTATTTCATAATCAAATTGTCTGTCTATAACGTTTGAAATGTTCCATAAATAAAGTTGATGATTCCAACACAAAAAAAAATGCTGTGCCATTATTTTAACAAGGCAATAATTTAGCAATACAGTGCATATCATACAGGGGATACGGTTTGTTATATATTGTTTTTATGAATATATATTTTTCTTCAAATTAATTTTGAGGGAAACCGTGGAAGTCTAAAAATACAGCAAAATAAGCTGAAAATATGAGGAAAAGTTTGTGACATGATGCCACTTTTTTTAGTGCATCATTTAGTTTTTTAGTGCTTTAGCAATCGACCACAAATTTCAACGTATAAACTTTTAATTAACAATTAATAAATTGCAGTTATGCCAGTATTATCTTTATTAATGGGATGTGCAAATGCGCAAATGTGAAGCGTTCATAAGATTTTGAGTTGCTCAGTACAAATATGCCATCAAGTCTGCAGTTATAAATATCAGTATTTCATAAATTAAGGGTGTCAAACAATACATTCATTGAATAATTAACGAATGCAAGTTATCCAAAGATATGATGATATTAAATAATCGTTGCCGTGCCGGAGGAAGGAACGTTAAATAAGACAACATTAAGCTCGTCCATAATTTATATGGACTCTAAGTAGAAAAGAACAGAGACCAAATGAGAGGCAGTTGGTTAAAAATACCAAAAAAAAGTTGATTCCCTGAAGGGGAAGTCTGGGAAGCCAGATGTTCATGAGTGTGTGTGTGTGTGTGTGAGGCGTTTCCTGATGTCCTGGCCAGATGTTGCTGATCCCTGCCACTCCACAGAGCCCAGCTTTACAGAATTAGGAGAGACCACTGGGACGAGAAAATCAATCCCGCTGGACAAATTCAATTCACAATTAAAAGAAAAAAAATCTGTTTTTTTGGGTTTTTTTTCGCATTTGATTCAAACGTCACGAAATGCTAAAGGCTAGTCCGTGATTTTTTTTATAACGATTTATTTTTTTTACGGTTAGAGCGGTAATAGGAAAAGTGATACTTCATAAAACAACTTTCCTGCACGTTGGATAATTTTTCACTTGGCTTGGAAACCCAAAAATTCTTAACGTACAAACTACATTTACCAGGGCTGTGTGTCACCAAGTACCTCGTGATACGATATACAATATTTTGCCCGCGATAACAATAATATCACGACATAGCGATTTTGCGATAATCGATATATTGCAAGAAATTTCATCCATGATACGTCACGATATCTGTGTCACTGAAAAAATTCAAAATTTATTGACCACACTGAATCCATATTATCTTATAATTGATATTATATCAGAAGACAAAATATCGCGACATATCGCAATATCAATGTTTTCCCACCAGTAAGATTTTGGCTTACGTCACAAACCAGTGATTCAGTGTTTTTCTGGGCCTAAACGTCAGGAAATTTTGACCTCTACTCCTTTGACCTTTGTAAAATCTGAGCAATAAAAAATAGCTCTACCCAGACTTTAAAGGAGCAGGACAACATTTTGTAGCCATATGCTAAATAAGCTGGACAACAAACAATGAGCCAGGCTAGCAACAGACAATATATAATGTGTTAATTAGTGAACTTCAGCAGTGCTGATAGAGACAGGAGGCCTGTTTCCCTTAGCTAAGCTAACTGTCTTAGCCTTTTTCTTTCTCATTAGAGAAAACATGAATTCCACAATTTTGCGTTTAAAGTTTTTTTAAATGATTGTTGCGATCAAAAATGCTTGATTTTGCAGCGGCTTGTGTCAATATTTGTGATACAATTTGCAAGTTTTACGCAATTTATTTTGGGCGAAAAATTGCAATAATTGCCAGAAATCGCAAGTCAACAAAAAATTGTCAACTAACAAAAAGTTAACGACAAATGAAAAAAGAGTTCTATATATGATAATAAGCATACTGCACATCACAGAAACTGTTGAAAATATTGAGTTCTCTTTTTTTTTTTTTTCAAATTTACAAAAACATCCCGTAAAAGTAAGCTATCTTTACGAAACATTCTGCGACTCTAAGAATACCTGGTCAGTACAAAAAACCCCAATATGAAACATAATATTAAATCAACACCTACTGTATATGTCTGTATAATGCATAAAACTCAAATATTTTGTACTGTTTTACGAATTATTTACCATTATTTTTGTCCGCAAATGCGATGTCGCGATGCGTTGTCGTGCCATGTTACTAAGTGTCACATGACGAACCTCATTGTTTCCATTTTTTTTTCTATACAAATATTGCGGCAGTTGGTTGAGTTAATTATTGAAATCGCAAAATTGCGATTTCCGGGAGGGACTGTAATTGTGTAAAGAAAAGAGGAAAAAAAGTCGTTATCATCAGTTTCTTAACATGAATTTAAAGTGTCGATTGATGATTGAAATGGTGATTGGATGGAATGGACTGCTCAGGCGTGACATCATCAATCGATTCTTCTGACAAATAAAGTAAATAATTCATTTAAAATGCCTTCAAAGTCAATTAAGACCAGGTTGGACTGGTGCAGGGTCCAGGGTGAGAAGCTGTGAGTGATGTCATGTGTTGGCGACGCACCACACGGAAGCTCACATTTGTTTTCATATTTTTCTATAAGGCTGTCAAAGTTAGTATATTTGTAGCATATAACGGTAACTCTACTTGGACAAACTGCCAAAGACGAACTGGCAGGTCATGAAGCAGAACTCCATTCAAAAAACAAGGAAATTAACAAGACAGTCGTAACTATAGATCAAATGTCCTGATAAAATTAGATTAACCATCTTTTCTGAATGTGTCCAAGGTTCTCCTGGAATTCAGCAAACAAATAATCCACCAAAGAGCAGGGGTGTCACTAGGATTTAAGAATGGGGATGGGGGCTTAGTCCCCAGGTGAGGCTAATTTGGATATATAAGTTCAGCGTGTTTTGCCAATCAGGGGCCCAAAATGCAAGGTCATATGATTATTTAACTCATATTCTGGCCACTGTATTTTGAATTTGTCCAAAAATAAATAAATAAATAAAGCAGCATCAAATTATTTAGGCAGGTTTAAGAATACTTTAGAGGCCCCTAAAATATGCCTAATGATGCCATGCCACTGCCAAAGAGCATCTTTTAAGTATCAATTTGTAACATGAAATGATCCCTGGAAATTGTCTTTTCCATGCAATCCAATTTTTTTCAGTAATTCAGAGCTATATTTCTGTATCGGTATCGGATCGATATCGGCCGATACTAAACCTCAGATATCGGTATCGCAAGTGAAAAACACGGATCGGTGCATCCCTAAATTTTTCATATTTTTGTGTTGATCTCCATCTCAAGAACGCGCTAATCTTAAAAAGATTAGCAGCTAAGCTAAGCTAAGCTAAGCTAAACTGCAGCTGGTTTGCCACTACCTGTCAACAATCGCACCAACAATGTGGGCTTACAAGCGATTGACGTCTGTCAGTCGGCCTGATTTCTGTAAGTCAGTGTGTTTCTGGTCTATATGTCCACACTTGTGTGTGTTCCTCCATGTGTGTTCAGTGCTGGCGTGGGGATCCATCTGTGTCAGGTTAACCCACTGAGATCCTCTCCCAGCAGGTAGTCCTAGAGGGCCTAAATCATCTGGACGGCCAGAAGCGTGAAATCCTTCCAGACCTGGACAGATGTCTCTGTGTTCAGCCTGACTCAGCCTCCAGCGACCTCGCAGACCTTTAAAGACCCTCGACTCGAAAAACGCAGACCAGACTGTGTTGACTCGCCTCTTCCGAACTGGGACCAGTCGCATGAAAATAGACCTAGTCTTTGTCTCAGGAATAACTTAACTCAGACTTAAATTAACCTGTTAAGATTAAAGCTTCGCCATGAGTGACAAATGTTAGATTTAGGTAGTCTGTGGCGCAACACTTTGTCAGTGCTATAGTACGCTTTTCAGAAGAAAACAAAATGGTGGATCACGTTAGAAATTAATATTTAACGATGGATTATTTGTTTGCCGAATTACAGGAGAAGCTTGGACAGATTCAGAAAAGATGGTTGATCTAATTTTATTAGCATGTTTGGTCGTTAGCTATGACTGCAATAGTTTATTTGATTTTTTGAATGGAGTTCTGCTTCATGACCTACCAGTCCATCTCTGGAGAGGCATTTCAGGCAGTTTGTCCAAGCAGAGTTACTGTCGTGAATGCCCTAAATATAACATAATTGAATTTAATGATATAATTTGGACAAGTTTGGCGGGCCGGATTAAAAAACCCAAGGGGCCCGTTTTTGACCCGTGGGCCACAGTTTGCCCATGTCTGGGTTGGAACCTTCAAAGATGTTCAAAAACAATTCAAGAATACAAAAAGTCATGGAGAAACAATTGAAATAAAAATGAGCTAAAAGTCATGGATAATTAATTAGCTAACTGAGCTAACAGGTGTTGCCATAGCAACCTCAGGGTGAGCCACGACGACTTGTCGAACTCAAGTTAATTCAGGTTTAATTACGAGTCTAACCTGAAAATCTAAGACCAAGAAACTGAGTTTACGGAAAAAAAAAATATTGTGAAATCTGACACCGCATCCAAAATGAAAAATATTAAAAAAGTCAACAAATAAATAGCCATCAGGAGCACCAATATACCTACCAGACCAGGTCAGCCAGAGGCTAAACCGGCCTGTATCACTGCCCTCTGTGACCTGGAGACCATCTGCACAATCTGTCACAGCCCCAAATGGGATATACAAATCTGAAAAATCTGTGATAAGAAATGTTTTCTACAATTACAACATCTTTTGGATTCACATTTTGTGCGTTTACGTCGTAACATTTTAAGAAGAAAAAACAGTTATTGTGCTTTTATGACTTCAGCAAAAAGACCAACGTAACAATGGCTGTGAAAGTAGTCAAAATGTCTTATAGTCATATTATATGGCGACTACTTAATGGTAATAATAATTCTACTCTTGATGAAAACAGTGGCCATCTTTCCAGAAGCTACGCTAAAGCCTCCCATTAGCTTCCTGTCTGTTGGAGGCCTCCAGCACCAGCTGATTGAGCTGGTGTTATGTTTTTGGCCGAGGTGGCTGAGCCATGAGCCTAATGGGATCCAGCTGGGCCTGTGTGTCTGCATTAAGTCCTCAAGTGGAAAAGTGGCTGCAAAGTCAAACCACCTGGTGAGGCAGAGCTGCCGGAGAGGCGCGAGGTGGCGGGAGACGAGGCAAAACACAACCTTCATGATCTATTTGTCTTGTATTTTGAGTAGGGATGCAGCAATCTGATGTTAGTATCGGTATCGGAACCTATATTGAATGGGTATCAGTGACAATGGGTCCATAGGAGCAGATCTATTTAGTGTAATTCTATGCTCTGCACTGTGAGTGATGTCACGTGTTGGCGACACACCGCGCGGAAGCTCACATTTGTTTTCATATTTTTTTTTTCTATAAGGCTGTCAAAGTTAGCATATTTGTAGCACATAACGGTAACTCTACTTGGACAAACTGCCAAAGACGAACTGGCAGGTCATGAAGCAGAACTCCATTCAAAAAACGAGGAAATTAACAAGACAGTCGTAACTACAGATCACGTGTGCTGATAAAATTAGATTAACCATCTTTTCTGAATGTGTCCAAGGTTCTCCTGGAATTCAGCAAACAAATAACCCACCAAAGAGCAGGGGTGTCACTAGGATTTAAGAACGGGGGTGGGGGCTTAGCCCCCAGGTGAGGCTAATCGGATATATAAGTTCAGCGTGTTTTGCCAATCAGGGGCCCAAAATGCAAGGTCATATGATTATTTAACTCATATTCTGGCCACTGTATTTTGAATTTGTCCAAAAATAAATAAATAAATAAATAAATAAACCAGCACCAAATTATTTAGGCAGGTTTAAGAATACTTTAGGGGCCCCTAAAATATGCCTAATGATGCCATGCCACTGCCAAAGAGCATCTTTGAAGTATTAATTTGTAACATGAAATGATCCCAGTCTTTTCCATACAACACAATTTTTTTTTTCAGTAATTCAGAGCTATATTTCTGTATCGGTATCGGATCGGTATCGGCCGATACTAAACCTCAGATATCGGTATCGCAACTGAAAAACACGGATCGGTGCATCCCTAAATTTTAAGTTGCCATGTCATACTTTCGTGTTGATCTCAAGAACGCGCTTAATCTTACAAAAGAGACCTGCAGCTAAGCTAAGCTAAGCTAAAGCTAAGCTAAACTGCAGCTGGTTTGCAAGCGATTTAATCTTGTAATTCTCTCACAAGCAGCTTGACAGGAGGGATGGCAACCAGCTCTCAGATTTCACGTTCGTCCACGGAGACGCCTCTGCAGCAAATATACTTTGGCACAAGCATGCAGTGGTTGTCACGTTAACATTTTATGTATTTAAGCCTGCATTTAAAACAGGAAAGTCGGCTTCTAGAGGACATTCATTTTCAGAGCCTCGAGGAAATACCTGTATTGTGCTCGCACTCAGGACTTCATCTGTCTCGCTAAAGGGCTGTGTTGGTACTGTTTCATTGCTTTTTTTTTTTTTTTACAGTGAGGGACTAGTGTGTCTCATTCAATACCCCAAATTCCTTAGCATGGATTCAAACTGGCAACCCTCCAGTCCATTATGTTCTTGTTGCCAGATGATGATTTGAAAATTTGCATGTTTTTCATGAGCTGGGTTTGTGGATTTTTTTTTTTAATGAGTTCCATATGATGTTATCGAATGCTTGGTAAAGTAAGAATATTTCTGTTTTGAGAAATAGTTGTAAAGCCTGAATGTGCTCAGTGCAAAGTTCAGCGTGTAATATAATCTCGTGCTGGATACGAAGCCGATTAGCTTAGCATTCAAAAATTAGCATTGGACAAAGGTAAATTATGACGTAATCATGATGTGTTCTCGTCAAATTTATATGTAATAAAGAAGTACAGAATATTGAAGTACATTGGTTACATGTTAGCGATGTTTGATGACATTTTTTTCAGCGATATCGATAACTTTCTGCTACCAAAGGTCGATACCGATAACCGATAACTTTTGGCTTCCAAAGGCCGATACCGATAACAGATAACTTTCTGCTTCCAAAGGCCGATAACAATAACCGATCACTTCCTGCTTCCAAAGGCCAATAACAATCACGATAACTGATGACTTTCTGCTACCAAAGGTCGATACCGCTAACCGATAACTTTTGGCTTCCAAAGGCCGATACCGATAACGGATAACTTTCTGCTTCCAAAAGCCGATAACAATAACCGATGACTTCCTGCTTCCAAAGGCCAATAAGGATCACGATAACTGATGACCTTCTGCTACCAAAGGTCGATACCGATAACTTTTGGCTTCCAAAGGCCGATACCGATAACGGATAACTTTCTGCTTCCAAAGGCCGATAACAATAACCAATGACTTCCTGCTTCCAAAGGCCAATAACGATCACGATAACTGATGACTTTCTGCTACCAAAGGTCGATACCGATAACCGATAACTTTTGGCTTCCAAAGGCCGATACCGATAATGTATAACTTTCTGCTTCCAAAGGCCAATAACAATAACCGATGACTTCCTGCTTCCAAAGGCCAATAACGATCACGATAACTGATGACTTTCTGCTACCAAAGGCCGATACAGATAACGGATAACTTTCTGCTTCCAAAGGCCGATAACAATAACCGACGACTTCCTGCTTCCAAAGGCCAATAACGATCACGATAACGGATAACTTTATGCTACCAAAGGTCGATACCAATAACCAATAACTTTTGGCTTCCAAAGGCCGATACCGATAACGGATAACTTTCTGCTTCCAAAGGCCGATAACAATAACCGATGACTTCCTGCTTCCAAAGGCCAATAACAATCACGATAACTGATGACTTTCTGCTACCAAAGGTCGATACCGATAACCGATAACTTTTGGCTTCCAAAGGCCGATACCGATAACTTTCTGCTTCCAAAGGCTGATAACAATGACCAATGACTTCCTGCTTCCAAAGGCCAATAATGATCACGATAACTAATGACTTTTTGATGAAAAAAATATATTGCATATTATCAGGGCATTTTGTATGATAGCTGACTTATCGGAATGATGTCATAATTTCCTGATATCGGGCCGATAATTATCACGCACCTCTTACTACATTAGGAATTACGAACTGGGAATCCAGAATCGTGAAATTTAACTAGAGCTGTACGATATGGACAAAATTGTATATCTTGATATCGCTAATTTTTTATCTCAATAACCATATATATACAATGTATTATTTTTTTCTGATGCAACTTTTCGCCTCCATGCTGTTTTACCCCTGTTTCCTCCCGAACTACCAGTGACATAAACCAGCCCTTGCTGGTGATGTAAAACTGCTAGCACAAAGCAGTAGCATTGCTATGGCTACATTAGCCTCCATACCATTATGTCTATGCTCCATACGATAAACATACGTTGAGTAGTGCTTTACACGGCGTGTCTAAACCAAAATCGGAGTAACGGAACAGAGCTAACCGAGTAGCTTACATATTAATGGCATACATTTTTATATTGTATTATGATATATATCGTAATATCGCACAGCTCTGAATTTAACTGATACAAATTACCACAGTCTGAGTGAGAAAGTAAAAAAATTACGCCCAAAAACTCCCTTCTGGATAATAATCTCTGGTTGGACTGTTCACATAAACAGTGTGTTGTTATCAGCGTGGCCACGCCACACTGCATCCATCACAGCTCGTCTTCGGCTTCCACCAGCCCACAGCTCATACCCGGACTGGAAAAAAAACAGCGTACCATGCGCCTGATGAGCTGGCGGGGGATATTTATGAGGATCCTCGTAACCTGCCTAACAGATCCCGGGTCGCTCTGTTTTTTTTTTGTTTTTTTTTTCTTTCCCACGATAACACGGCTGTCATTCGGTGAGGATGTTTTACCATGTACCATGAACTAAATCACAACCTGAAATGTGTTTTTTTTTTTTGTTTTTTTTTTTTAAACGCCACCGATATTTTGTCTTCGGTTTCGTCGTGGCACAAACGCAACAGTTATTCCTTCCGCTTTCATGCCTGGCATCCATTGTCTGTAATAGAGTGTGTGGGTAAAGAGGAGTAAACCAGCGCCCAACCCTTTCTATTGCTGGTAGCATTGTATGTTTTGTCTGAGACATTGGAGTTGACTCCTGCTGCTGCATGCATGCCATTCATTATTTAACCTTTAATACTTCGAAATGACTTTAACCGAGCAGGAAAACCACACAGAAGAAATCAACGTTGCGCTGAGTTTCTCGTACGTTGAACCGATGAGTATTTTTTTCTTGCCGGAGCACGAAACCAGAGACGTCAGAATAAGTTACTCCGAGGGGAGAAAAGTGTGACAGCGTGATTTGGTTTTCTGTCATCTGCTTTCTGATCCCTGTACACAAAACATGCTGCGATAGAAAGAGCAGGAGAGGATCCCTCTAATCCATCTGGCATCCTTATGCTGCTGTTTAGACCCCGTGGTGACTTCAGAGATAGAAGATGAGCATGAAAGGGAATTACGACGAAGGCCCTTTCGCTGATTCCCCCCCTAAAAAAAAAAAAAAATCTGCTCTAAATTACTCTGAGAGCAAATATCAACTTAAACAGGCTGCCTCTCCCCGAGTTCACGACTTCCTCCGCAAACAAGGGCCAAAAGAGGGCTGGGATGAGGACCAGCAGCCATTTGAGTCCCCCTCTGACGGATCGAACATGGCACTTATGCTAATTCGCCTGGTTTTTTGGCCGGCGCGCACATTCTTACCCAGCCGAGACTCATTCGGAATGTGCAGTTGTGGCAGTAAAGCAAAGCGCTCAAAGATGCTGCTGCTGCTGCTGCTTAAGGTCTTAACTGTTTCTACTTAGTATCCGAGCTGGATGGCGAGCAGACGTCGTGGCCATGGCGCAGAGCGGCGCACATGCAGCGAAAAGGCAGGTACCCAGGGTCGAATCTCAAGAAACTAGCAAAAAAAACTCTGAGTTTTTAAATCAACCAACCAAAAAAAAAACTCAGCCCAGAGGGGGAAGCTCTTTTCCAGTGAAAGTAGCTTGCAGCGCTAGCTCCAAAAGCGGTAAAAAACTGACACTTTTGGTTTGATTTTTTTACGTAAAAAAGTGCCGAGAATTTGGTCACGTGTTATGAGTTTACATAAATAATGTAATTTAATCTTGCATTGCTTGTGGTCCGATTGCCGATTGTTGAAAAATGTGCACTAAAGTGTCCTCTTGGGAGGTAAAAATGTGCACATATATATGAATATATATATCTATATATCTCCTCATACATATGTATATATATATATATAAAGATCTACATATATGTATATATAAACGTATATACATATATACACATATGTATGTATACATATATTTACGTATATGTATATACGTGTGTATATATATACACATATATATATGTGTGTGTATATATATATATATATACACATATGTATATATATGTATATATATATATACATATATACATATGTGTATATATATATATATATACACACACATATATATATATGTGTATATATGTATATACACACGTATATACATATATATTAAATAGCCTCACCTGGGGGCCCCCGTCCATTAAACGTAGTGACAGCCCTGCGGTGCAGAATCTTGAAACATCATGCTGATAGTTTTTCACCCCAAAAAAATCTCAAACTGGATGATACAACTTTGCCTTTCTTTCTGTCCTCCTCAATATTTATTTCTTTTTCTACATCTCTTTCTGCCCTCATTTCCCTCGCTTCCCTCTTCCCTCACCTGGGGGCTAAGCCCCCCCCTTTCCGTAAAATCCTAGCGACGCCCCTGACAGTCCATCTTTAGGCCTCTCTCCAAAGCCATTCTCCCAAAATTTGCAGAATGAACACTAACCAGCACGCAAAGGTCACATTATCATATATCGTGACCTTTTACATCTTCTTTTTACACAATTACGGTTCCTCCAGGAAATCGCAATGTTGCGATCACAATAATTAACGCAAATTCAGCCAATCATGTGCAATATTCAGATGGCTTGCGATCATTCAAAATTCCCGCTATTTCCCGCATTACTTGGAAACAGTCGCTAACGTGACGCGACATCACATTGCAACATTGCATTGCCGGTCGGTAAAGAAAGCCGACATGTTGCATTTGCCAACAAGCACAACTGAAAAAAAAATAACAATACAAAATTTAAAAAAATATTTCCAACTGTTTCTGTGATGTGCAGTATGCTAATTTTTTGTAGATATTTTTTTGCCAATTACTGGAATTTTTTTGCAAAAAAAAAAAAATCACATAAAAGTCGAAAAAGTCGCAATTATTGAAGAAAGCTGCTGCAATATTTTTCCTAATTTAAGAAAGAAAGGATTTACTTTGATCACTATTTTTGGAATGTAACGAGAATTTCGACAAATATCACAAAATTACCAACCCTAGCTTTAAGTCATTAGACGCTCCAAGTCTATAATTTATCCCAAATAGCGTTAAAATGAAGCAGCTGTTCTTGAAAATGCCATGCTGTGGTCTTATTATTATCTAAACACACATCTGCTCTGATTGATATGCTTGAAGTGGGCCAATTTCACCTCCCGGCGCCACGTGACCGCCATTTATTTGTTCAGCTTTAATTGTTGAAGCTCCTGTCAGCGAGTCGAAGGGCGTTCACAGCTGCGGGAAGGTGACACGTTGGCGCCGAACCAGGACGATTCGGTACTTTATGAATTAGAATGAGCGTCCAAATCGAAAAAAAAAAAAAAAATCCTCTGCTAATATGTGAGATGTTGCGTGATAAAGGCAATCGGCACCTCTGGAGCCATCGGGGCGATTTGAGAGTGATGTTTTGAACATGAATCACTGCTCTTTAGACAGCAAATGACATGAAATCCTATCTCTCTCAAGCCCCATCACTCACCCACACATAGTGACTCACATGCACGACGAAGCCTTGTCCACATGTCTTATATTCACGCAGAGATTGACAGATACAATTGCATGCACATGCAATCGAGTTCCTTCGGCACAATTTGAAGGCGCTCGCGGGTCAAGGATTTCTTTCAATCAAAAGGAGTCCTGACAAGGGGAACGTCTTTATCCCCCGTCACGAAAACAATCTGCGAATTATTTGAATTAAAAGTGAAAGAAGCGCACGGACATCTGGGGGGACGACCGCTGCCGAGGTTTATTATTTTTTTTTGCGTGCGATTTCTTCTCTCGCCGCACGCATGAGAAAAGTAGAGAGAGAGCTGAATTTGTGTCAGCAAAATAAGATATCACGTCTCGTTGGCGGTTTGACGTCGAGCTCGAGTCGCACCCAGACGCCTCGTCGCGTTGAGGCGTCGAGGGGGTTCACCCAGAGTTCAGCCACTAACCAGCTCTCATTTCCGACTCTTCATCAGCATCGGCCTCGTCTGCGTCTCCAGCTGGAGACACTTTGTTTGTGTCTTCATCGAATCACCCTCGATGGACTCCCGATTCATGATCAGGAACATGTGGCTCATCATGTGAACGCTGTCATGTGGTTGAGTTAAACTGCAGGACCGTGAAGACTGAATTCACAGATTTGGGTTTGACATGTTTTAATGTTAAAAAGCATATTTCTCACACCATGTAGCTGAATAAACCTGTGTGAACACTGTCTGAAACACTCCCTTTTTAGCGCCTGTCTCTTTAAGAAGCCCACTCTGCTCTGATTGGTCGAACCCTTCCGATCTTCTGCAGCTACGTCTGCAGCCGTGGACGGAACGAGAGTGTCGACTGCAGTCGCAGAATTATGTGCGTATGTATTTATATGGATATGAATGTCTTTATCATTACCTTTTTCATGATTTTTATTGTTGTTATTTTTATTATATTTTTATATTTTTTGTTATTTTTTATATTTTTAAATTTTAATTATTTTTCATTATTATTATTATTATGATTAGTAGTAGTAATGGATTTCTATTATTTTTATCCTTATTTATTATTATTCTTTATTATTATTTTATTAACATTATTTTCTATTATTATTATTATTAATACTATTATTGTTGTTATTATATTTCATTATTATTATTATTATCATTATGATCATTATTATTATTATTTTTAGGGGTAGTAGTTATGAATTTCTATTATTTTTATCCTTATTTATTATTATTCTTTATTATTATTTTATTAACATTATTTTCAATTATTATTAATATTATTGTTGTTATTATATTTCATTATTATTTATTACTACTATTATGATAATTATTTATTATCTTTATTTTAGCAGTAGTATTATATTATTTTTCATTATTATTATTATTATTTTTATTATTATTATTATTATTATTATTATTATTATTATTATTATTATTTTATTTTTATTTTTCCTGGTAAATGGTAATTATTTGCCATTATTTTTCTTTTTATTCTTTTTATTATTATTAGCCCCTTTTCTCTTCTTGTTAGTCTCCTGGGGGTGATGACGTTGTGGGACGATTGTATGCTATAAAAATCAATAAAAACACCTTCATGATAATAATAATAATAATAATAATAATAATAATAATTTCAGGACACTTCTATCATGGCAGTTCTAAAGAAAAGATGCATAAAAATCAAAACTAATCAACTCTATCTTCATGTTGGATATCCTCCTTGATTCCCCCAAAGCATTATGGGAAGTGAAGTTCCATAACTCAAATTCTGAAAAACAAGCAAAAGACAAACAACAGGGATTTTTCAGGGTCTTCAAATTATTTCTTATTTATTTATTCTATTCAAATGTAGAATATTCTTATGTTTAAGTCAAACTAGTGGTTATTTTGCATTTTAATTTTTTTTTTTTTATTGGATTTATAGAGGTTATTTTTCAATGTCTTCTAATTTATTGTTTATTCATTTTATTAAATTGTAGAATATTGTTGATATTAGTTAATAATAAATGGGTCAGTTTTTCTCAGATCTACTGTTGCTGACTATTGTTCTCTGTTTTTCTTACACTCCATACCACAAAATAAGTAATAAAACTCTGTATGATTCGTGCTGATATTGTATCAGTCAATATCGCTATTGGACAATACTCAAGGCTGCAATATCGGTATTGTATCGGAAGTGATAAAATGAAATCAGGTCACCCCTCAACTGCTGACAGACCTTCATATCTTGGCTGTCCTCTACATCTGGAAACAAAACTATGCATTAGTTCGTCCATAAATATGCATCGTCCACCTGATATATACTGCTCACATACATCTGCCACGTTATATGTCAGATCAGATAAAAGAACAAAGCCTGATCTGACATCTGCATTCAGGATTAGCTGTTGCTACAAACCAGCATGCCTGAATTGGGATTCCTGACGTTAACATTTCAGCAGCATTTTATTTCGCTCTCGAGAAACATTGCTTTTTCTTTTTATCATATAAAAATGATCTTAATAAATCACATACAAGTTCATGATAAGACAAGCACAATTCAATCCCGGTTTCCTTAATTGAAACTCTCTCCCCCAGCTCCCTGATTAATTTACACTCCGAACGTGATCTAAATTGACCCATCCAGCCGCGAGGTATTGGAGTAGCCTTGCTACTGATATGTCATTAGAGTCCCGCTGTGATCGCCGTGGCCCCAATATTTCATACGCTGGTATGAGCGACTATCAGGTGGCTGCAGAGGAGATGAAATGATCTCTCATCAGAGGTAAACAAGCCACCCGCCAGGAATTTAGCGACATAAATCAATCCATGACACTCCCTTCCCTCCACAGTGAATAATACCGGGTCATGAAACAACCAACCAACAGTCTCTACTCCATGAATCAAACATTCTTCTTTTTATGAGGTTGTGAACATTTTTAAGAGACATGAAGACTGTGTTTCCCATAAACCAACATGGATATTGCAATATCTATCCTCAAAAAAGGTGGCATAAAGTTGAAAACTGTAAAAATGAGGGTTCAAGTGAGGTGAAACAGAAAGAGATTATCGATCAAGACGCTAACCCCTAATTTTCACTGAATGCGGGACAATGCCGAGATTTCGTCCGACCCGGTTTTCGTTCAAATCAATGTGTCAGTTTCCACTGAACACGGAAAGATATCAACATCACAATGCCTGCCAAAAGAAATAGAGATACTATTTTTGTTGGAACATCTGGTTTATTTCCAAAACAAAATAATCCATGTTCGCGGTGGATCGTATAATCAGCGAGAAGAGACTGGGTCAAAGTTTTGAAGTTTTTGACGAGGTTTAACCATTTTAATGCCATGGATGAGGAGATGCTGATCGTGGAGGTCCAAAATAATATTATAATAACATAATATTATCTATGATATTGTTAGTCTTTGCGATATCAGCTGTCTGTTGGAGTTGCGACAAACGATCTGGTGGGTGTTGACGGACTGGCGGATGACGGACAGTGACAGACTTTGGCGTAGTTCCGCATTCAGTGGGAATTTGGGGTAAATTTCCTGTTTTAAAATGTTCAGTTACAAACATAAAGTGCTTCTTGGTATGAAGTCACATGACTTGACAACAAAAAAAACAATTTAGTCGATTTTGAGTTGACTGCTTGGTCAACAGAGTTAAAGCTGGAAAGTGATAAAGTGAAGGACTGGAATTTTTCTTCTCACATCAATGATTGATTTTACAAATTATTTTGTCACAGAATGTTGTTTGGTGTTACGTATCAGTTTATTGTGTCCCGTAGATGACTGCCATTGTGCCGCTAGTTCAGAGAAACAGACAATCATTTCTGACAACCACTGTTCAAGTCATGCAGGTGGCACAGTGTTTTTAAATACAGATTTTCGTTGGTTTCAGCTATCGACAATCAACTGGCAAAGACTTGAAACTAGACGTATATATACGTCAAAGTAGTTTTTCAGAAAATTTGCACAAGGGGGCGCTCTTGCACATCCTGTGAGTAATTTTGGGGCGTCTGGGATATGAAGCGAGAACATAAACAGCCACAGAGATCGAAGCAGGAAGTGGAGACTCTTTCATCGGCATTGGAGAGCAGAGCAATCGGTACAAGAAAAAAGTGGTGTTTTTGGTGAAACTAGACTCAAAAATGGAACAAGATGCAAACAAATGAGTTTTTCCATGATGAAATAGATACTCTGTTCTTTCATTTGAGTTATTTTCTACTTTCAGAGTCATGGTACAAAATATTCTGTGGGTCTTGAAAGATGACTCAAAACTCTGACACAAGCCACTTCCTGTTTTATAGAAGGGCTGGCAATCAATGACTTAATGAAACAGGTCCGCACTGGTTTTTCTCCAAGGGAGTTTACTTTAGACTGAGGCTACGTTTTACGGCATGAACAGAAGACGCAAAAATAAGGTCGCATCTTCACTTTTTATTTCGCATTTAAATGAGTGTTATCGGGAGGAAAATTGGGTGCATACGGCGATGCGAATGTGTGTGGAATTTAATTGGGTATGCATGCCAGGCAGCTAGCAACACCACCATGTCTGCACGTAATTACAGATCCTTCTCTGTTCAGTAATACTATCTGTGCAGATTCTGTATATTTGTTGGAAAGAGTCCTGTATGTTTATTAGAGCTGCCAGAGCAGCTTGAATGTCCGATGCATGGAAATAATCCGACATGTTTGTTTATTTCCCTGTACGGGCACATGTATGTGACGTAAAAGCATACGTGACGTGAGCAGATCTGAGCAGAGTTTTGTGTCTTGGGCAGTGTAGACGGGAACGCTACAGTGGAGCGTATTCAAGTTTTCCACTCTGGAGGTTGGTTTCGTTTCTTTGCAAGCCCCAAAAAACGCCGTCACCGTCTAAACAAAAGGCAGTTCCGATAAAGCATTTTGACGTTTTTACCTGCAAGCGTTTTTGCGTAAACAAGGCCTGAGCTCAAGTTGTTGGCATCAAACAGGGAATAGAATAGAATAGAATTACTTTATTGATCCCAACCTAGGTACTCTTTGAGTTCCAGCCGTTTTATAAAACAGAAAGTGCCTTGTGCCAGCATTTTTGCCCATTTTGAGTCATATTTTAAGACCCACAAAATATTTTGTACTATGTCTCTGAAAACACTGAATAGCTCAAATGAAAGAAGAGACTCTCTATTTCATCACAAAAAAAATGTTTGTTTTTACCTTGTTCCATTCTTGTTTTATCAGAGGTAGAGTAGAGGACGCTTTCACCAAAATCACCACTTTTTGTCCAGATTCTGTTTCTTTTGCAATTGGCTCCACTTCCTGCTATCTCTATGGCATATACTGTCTCTTTATGATCCGACTACAAATCCCAGAAGCCCCAAAATTACTCACAGGCTGCGGGAGACTGTAATTGGCGACCCACTGCCGTAAAAACCCTTGGCGTTGGGTAATAATGTTGAAATACGTCAATCGCACTCAAAGAGTTATTCAGTCGCTCCAGGAGTTATTTTTATGATTTTTGTGTTCAAAAATGCTTGATTTTGCAGCATCTTTTCACAATAATTGCGATACAATTTGCTGAGTTTTTGTTGAATTTTTTTTTGCAAAACACTGGCAAAAATCGCAAAAGTGACCTAGCTTTACGACAACGGCGCTCAAAGAGTTAAAGCGTGTGAAGTAACAGAACAGATTTAAAAAAAATGTACGCCATATTTAGCATGTTCAGTGTTACTTTACAGAACCTACAGTGGCTTTTACTTTGGTGCCAACAACAGCTCATCTCTTCAGTTCTACCCCTGTAACTCTACATCTCAAAGCCCGACTACGCAGCTAGCGACGCACCAGATCTGGCTTCTATAAAGACGTAGGATAAGATTACAGCTAAATCAGTCTTGTGGCTTTTCTCTGGGAAAACTTATGAAGTCCTAAAACTCCCCCAGTTATGAGTGGGCTCAGCAGGGCTGCAGTGGAAGGTTCCCGAAAGGAGCGAGGAGTGAAATATAATACGAGCGTCACTGATCCTCCAAATAATAAGGCACTGACAGCGTGGAATGATAGCATGATAACTCATGGAAGCTTCTTAAATCCAGTGCAGGTACATGACCCTCGCTTTGTAAAGAAGTCATTTTCCATGATATATACTTCACTAATTCATCTGGCACATGCTCTGTTTTTCAGCTCGCTTTTATTTCATGAAATGTAGAATTATTTACACTGCTGCACACATGGTTTTGGATCTGTAGCGATAGCGCTTGGCTCTCTGAAGCCCATTTAATGAAACGGTGCCACTGTTGGTTTACGTGAAACCAATTTTGCGCTCCTATTGGCTGTTTGTGCGATCAATCACACGGCGACAGATGATTTTCATTAGCCAACCACGACTCTGTCCACAGTTGCGGGTAAAAAAAATAAAAAATAACATGTTCGCAAAGAACATAAAAACACGAATGAAGTGAGGTGCGGACGTCTGTGTACATTTAGTCGATCAGCCGAGGTCCTCTGGTGATTTCACATCAAAGCGCAGAACAGGGAGCCAAGAGTAACAGTTTCGCTTCTCCTTCATCAGCCTGTGCGAGCTGTTTATTGGCTTTGGAAGTCAAGCGAGGGTCACGATCAATCCTCCCGCCGAGGACGAGGTGTCGTTTTATTGAATCAACATGAAGCTGAGGTCTACGACTCGTCAGTCCACGGCACTCAAACTTGTTCAGACAAAATTCAACTGGAGACACTTGGGTGTGTTTACATGCCGGTTTTACCTTTTGATGTATACTCAGCAGTGGCGTCATTAGTCCTATCTTATGGGAATGCAGAAGCCCCTAAACAATATTCTTAAGCCCCTCTAAATAATTTGGTGTTGGTTTATGAATTAATTGATTTATTTATTCTTTGCAAAAAAGTGCTGACAAATTAAATATAAAGTGTCCAGAAATCAAACCAATTTGAAAAACGTATCTTATATTAAAACGTGCACTAAAGTGTCCTCTTTGGAGGCAAAAACGTGCACTAAAGTGTCCTCTTTGGAGGCAAAAACGTGTACTAACTGCCTTCTTTGAAGGCAAAAACATGCACTAAAGTGTCCTCTTTGGAGGCAAAAACATGCACTAAAGTGTCCTCTTTGGAGGCAAAAACATGCACAAAATTTTGCACCCTGTTTTTCTGCTCCTGCCCTTCAAAAAGTCTTTGCACGCCACTGTGTATACATATATATATATATATATACGTATATATATAAATACGTATATATGTATATAAATACATATATACGTATATATATATATATATATATACGTATATATATATATATCTGTATATATATATATCCAATGGATGCATTGGATAAATGCCACGTTTTTGGTCCGCACTGGACGCTCAGCATCTCTGAGGTTGAATGGAGCTGTGGGCGGGGCCTGGACGCTGAGTTTCCGCATGATGATTGGAGGATCAGTCGAAAGGCTGAATCCTGTTTTGATTGACAGATATTTTGAGATATACACTGTCACTCCACAGCTCAGCATAGTCCCATCGCGGATTTCGCAAGCGAAGTCGAAAGACGAACTGCAACCCATTTGTTGGCCTGTGCTCGGCGAAATTATTTGTTCATTTCTTACACTGTAAATAAAACACACTCAGTATTTCCTTGTTTCAGTTTAACATAATTTCAACATTTCCTTGTTCAAGTTTAATATTGTTTCATTAGATGCTTTTATTGAATTTTATGATGTAAGCGACAATGGGCTTCTGTGCATCTACAAGGTTACATATAAAAATGGCCGCCGCTCTGTGCATGCATACATCTTATCCAAACAGCCAACAAAGCCCTTCATGCGAGAGAGCTGTTGATGGGTTGAACCTGTGGCCCGACGGTCAAACCACTAAACCACTCTCCTGCTCCAGTTCCCAGACCACAAACTACATGCTTTTTTCAGCATCTCGACAGAAACAACACGCTTCTAAATGCATGTTACACTCATGCGACTGACAGACACAATAGTTGTAGCTGGAGGTAGCTAAAGTAGTGCATACTAATTTCTCTAAGTTCTCTTACATGGACATAATCTATGTTTAGCAAGAGTTCAGAGAATAGATTTGAGGACAAAGGACAAAAAAAACACAGTGACACAACAAAGCTGAAGGCAATAAGCAGTCCCTCCAGGAAATCGCAATGTTGCGATCATAATAATTCATGCTAGTTCAACCAATATTTACAATCACTTGCAATTACTCAAAATTCTTGCGATTTCCCTGCATTATTTCGGAAAGAAATTGGCGCGCCCATTGAGACCCAGGATCAAGAAAGCGAACATCGGGCATTTGCGAACAAAAATAACAGTGAAAGGCCATGTAAAACACTCCCAGGTATAAATGTGATATCATAGTTTGTTGTAGTGCATTCAGTATGTGTTAATTCACATGAGTTTTATCCACTCTTACAGGTACAGTATATAAAGTATTTGTTGAATTAATATAGTTTAAAAAGTATTTTATTTTTTTTTCCCCAAACAGATATTCTTGGAGTCACAGACTGTTTTGTAAAGCTGGGTCACTTAAATATTTATAAATATAAATAAATAAATATTTGCAGCTATTTCTGTGATGTGCAGTATGCTTATTATCACATATACAAATCTTTTTTTTATGAGCACTTTGTTTTTTGGAAATTTAAAATTTTTTCTTGACTTGCGATTTTTCCAAATTACCGCAATTTTTCACAAAAAAAATCACATGAAACTCTTCAAACTGTATCGCAATCATTGAGAAAAGACACTGAAAAATATTTTTTTTTTCGATACCAAAAATCACATAAAAACTGAATAACTCTTTGAGTGACGTATTTTGATTTCATTTAAAATCCGACGTTTGAGTGGCATTGGCGTAATAATACGTCAAACTGTTTTTTCGGCAGCGGGTCTCCAATCACGGTCTCCTGTAGCCTGTGAGTAATATTGGGGCTTCTGGGATATGGGACGGTATACGCCACAGAGATCAAAGCAGGAAGTTGCAACGATCGCGATTAGAGAGCTAAACAACAATCTGTACAAAAAGTGATGATTTTGGTAAAACTAGCCTCTACTTCTGATAAAACAAGAACAGAACAAGGTAAAAACAAAAATTTTTTTTCATGATGAAATAGAGAGTCTCTTCGTGCTATTCTGTGTTTTCAGCGTCATCGTACAAAATATTCTGTGCGTCTTGAAATACGACTCAAAATGGGCAATTGGGCATATTTTTTCACCCTACGTAGTCTTATGAAGCGGTTCGTATGATATCATACGGAAAGTAAGGCACAGATTTTCGTGAATATGTTACGATTGACCGTCAACATGAGCGATCGCCGCACGTGCGAGCCCCGAAGAGAACCCAAAAGCGACAGCCTTAAAAATGCCGGACATTCATTTAACTGTCAGATGAAACCGTAATATTAAAATACGCATTAAAATATGCACTTCCAGCAATGGTTAGGGTTAGGGATAGGATTACAGGGTTAGGTTTATGGAAATAAAATGCATATTTCCCGCTAGAAATGTGATCAAAACGCACCCGAACACCCGAACCCGAACGTCCGACATGTTTTCACAGACAGAGCAGCCTATCTATCACATGAATTATGTGGGTTATATACGAATTATAGTGCAATATTTTTCGTAGTAATTTGCACGAATATTTCACGAGACCAGGTTGAGTTTGTTTATATCTATTCTACCTATGGTCTCGAAGTGACCTGAGAGTTGTTGGATCGAATCCGCTCTGAGAAACTCTGGAAAGTCCTCCTACAGTGCTACTCCCACACTAACATTACACTCCAGATCATGTCGTTCTGCTCCAAAACAAAGGACAGCGATCTTATTTGGCATTAGATTTCCATTGTATCAAAAGTATGTCCTCCACCCTAGTACCTTCATCAGATCAGTGCAGGATATAACTCACTCAGCAGCCTCTGCTGACTCTTGGACACTCACAAATACGCATCAAGACAGTATGTCGGAGTGCAGCTGGTAACAATCAGCACGGACCAGGACTTAATGAAGCTTTGACATAAGAGCTATTCAGTCGGCCTGCAGACAGACAATCCTACCTGGCCTAGACAGTAAAGCAGCATTATCCACGGTGGATTTACGACGAACAAGACGTAATTTGTTACCGTCTGCGATGTTCAAAAGGTCAACTTTTTAAAGCTTGTAATTATTCACGTCGATGCGTCATCGTCAAATTACCCGTGACATCTGGATGCAGTGACAAACAAATGAGATCATGGTTGAGTTGAGCTTTGTTAGCATGTTAGTATTGCAGATTTGCCCGCATTAAGACGACATTTCCCATAAATCCCCTTTCATTTTGTGGGATGGGATGTCGGTCCGTGCTGCGTGTTTTCTCCTGCCAGAAACACTAAATCTTTCTCTGAAGCGACACAACAGATTTTCAGCTGAAAAAAAAAAATAATAAAATCCAGCACAAAACGGAACAATAAACTCCAGTCCTCTCGAAGGAGGAGCTTCTGTTGTTTCTCTTTTGGTTTCCGAGGAGACAGATGTGTTTCCTGTGAGTTTTTTTTTTTTCATCTCAATGCAGCCAATCCGATGTGCCAAGGTATAAAAATAAAACAGCACACGTAACTGTGGTGATTTATATGCTGCCACAATATGAGCTTCGCGCTAATATTTTCAATGTATTTATTGACCCTTATTCAGGTTTTTCCAGAGTTGTCAGGTGATGAATATCTTTACAAGACGAAAGCTGTCCAAGTCAGATTAATGGCTGGTTAAGTACATTGGCAGGGCTGTTGTATCAGACCGTCGGGGATGAAGGAAGAGCTGAGGTATATGGTAAAGCTCAATCTTTATTACAAGCCTCACATATGGTCCAAACCTATTGCCAGACACGAACGCTGATATTTGACGAATCTGCCAAACCCTGCATTACTTTCATGATGATCCAGTGGCCAGGGGTGTCACTAGGTTTTAAGGACACAGGGGGGCCTAGCCCCCAGGTTTACTATATATAATAATTTATATATAGACATATATATATATATATATACATATATATATATATATATATATATATATATATATATACGTATATATACGTATATACGTATATATATATATATATATATACGTATATATATACGTATATATATATATACGTATATATACGTATATATATACGTATATATACGTATATATATATATATATATATACGTATATATACGTATATATACGTATATCCAAAGTAGCTTCATTTAGCATGTTTTGCTAAACGGGGAGCACTTTAGCACAATACCAATAATACAACAATAAAAATAATTCAAATAAAATACAAATGAGTTTTTTTTTGGACAGTTTTTAAGCTGTGATTTAAACTGTATATATACACGTATACGTATATATACACGTATACGTATATATACACGTATATATATATACACGTATATATATATATATATATATATACACACGTAAGTATATATACGTACGTATATATGTACATATATATATATATATATATATATATATATATATATAGCCAAAGTAGCTTCATTTAGCATGTTTTGCTAAACGGGGAGCACTTTAGCACAGATTCTTGCCTCCAAAGGGGGTGCCTAAGCGTATGTACAATCAGGTCAGGATTATTTATTTAAACTCATATTCTGGACATTTAATATTGAATTTGTTGTCACTTTTTGATAAAATAATAATAAAAAAACACCACATTATTGGGGGGGGGTGCTTAAGAATATTTTGGGGTATTAATAATAAAGTAAAGTCGAACTAGTCAGTGGCAGTTTCAATGACGTCTGCATGCATGGACCGGCTGTGGAGCAGGATGGTTCAGGTTAAGGGAAGATTGTGTGTAATTGCAGGTCTGTTGGACGCTAACTCCAGTAGCATGTATTCAATTTCACAAGTGCTTCAGCCCTGCGACATATAGGGCACTACTTCCTGCCTCGGCAATGAGATTGTGGATTTTTAAGGAAAGATTTGAGCCTCAACTTGGGACGCCTTCTGGCTGCGGTCACAATCAAGCAGGACGAAACCCAGAGGCCGACCATAGACTGTATATAAGAAGACGACATCGTCAGCATGACGTCACCCATTGGTTTGTGGGCTGCATTTTCAGCATTTTGGCGCCATATTTTTTTGCAACCAGAAGCGACACGAGAGTGTGGAGCAAATGCTGGACTGAAAACACGCTGAATGAGTTAAAATAACAAGATAAAAATGTACAGGTAAACCTGTCAATTAGCATTTGGCCCCATCCTAAAACATGCCCTGGACTTTAAATGGAACCATATATACTAAAGGAACATCATGCTGTATTGAAAAAGACATAAACTCATGTTTACAATATTTACTAATGGAACAAATTAAGAGAGAAGTATGATCATTTTCTCATCGACTTCTATATAACCGGAGTAGATGCCCCCTGCTGGCTGTTAGAAATAACGTAAGTTTAAGGTGAATATTGAATATTCTGCTAGTTTGTAGAGTGTCAGGGAGGGAGGACTGACATGTCTCATCAAGTTATTTAAGTTATATTCACGTTTAGTTGATATTTTGTCTCATTTCTTGTCATTTCCTGTTTTATTTTGAAGTAACTGTATCGTTCTCATTTTAGCCACATCACTTCTTGCCCTTCTGGTTCACACGTCTGGTGATTGTCTGCCCCGTCCCTCATTGTTTCCAGCTGTTTTCCTTTTTCTCATGTATAAACAGTCTGCATTGTCCCCTGTCCTGTGCCAGTTCGTCTTGTTCCGCGTAGTATTCAGTTTGTTGGCTATATTTGTTTGTCATTTTCCTCGCTTTATTCTAGTATTGTTACCATTTTCCTCTTTTTGAGTGATTTTCATTTCTGGTTGTCATAGCTTAGTCTGCCTCAGTTGTTAGCCTTTTTTAACGTTTGTAATTTTTCTAGTCTGTGTTGGGGTGTCGTGTTTTTTTTCTCACTCGTCGAGTGATCTTTTGTTTGCTTTTTGTTTCAAATAAATCTTTTATTTTGAAAACCTTTTTCCGATTTTGGGCTCTGTCTTGTTAGCCTGAGTTCTAACAAGGACGACATACAACATATATTATACATATAGTATACATCTAAACCACGAGGTCACCAGATATATCCAATAGAATTAATTTTTTTAGATGGTGTTTAACTGTTTTAACACCATGAATGAGGAGATGCTAATTGTGGAAGTCCAGAATAATATTATAATATAATATTATCTATGATCTAGTTAGTCCTCACAATTCCAACTGTCAGGTGGAGCTAAGACAGATGGCTCTGATAGGTGTTGACAAACTGGCAGATGACGGACAGTGATGGACGTCAACTTTGTTCCACATTCAGTGTAAATTAGAGGTGTGATTCCTGTTTAAAAAGTTCAGATACAAAAAAGAGCTTCTCATCACTAAGTCAGATGACTTGACCGACAACAACAAGGTTGATTTAGTCGATTAGCCAGTTCGTCTTGTTCCGTGCAGCATACAACCAGTGGGTTGTTTGCTATTTTACATTTTTCTCACTCTTTCTGAGCACCTTTAGTTTATTCTTCAGTTTAGTTCATTAGTTAGTTAGTTAGTTAGTTAGTTAGTTACCTTTTTCCTCTTTTTAAGTGATTTTCATTTCTGGTTGTCATAGCTTAGTCGGCCTCAGTTTGTTAGCTTTTTAATTTCTTTCTTTAACTTCCTAATGAATCGCTTTTTGTTTATTAATGTTTGTAATTTTTCTACTCTGTGTCAGTGTTTCTGTGTTTTTTTTCCCCCCCGTCGAGTGCTCTTTTGTTTGCTTTGCTATTTTTGTTTTCAATAAGTCTTTTATTTTGCAAATCTTTTTGCGAGTCTTTTTTGCGAGTTTGGGTTCTGTGTTTTTTAGGTTGAGTTCTAACAAGGACGACACACTCAGATTTCCATGTGGTATACATCCAAACCATGAGGCCACCAGATTCCCAATAGAACTAATTTTCACAACATTACTTGGATTAAACGTCACCGACGATATAAATTTGTAATTCATTGCAGAATAGCAGAGGTGTTCAGGAAAAGAACGGAAAACATCCGGGGTTTTCTCGGTGTTTTTTTTTTCTTGTATCTCTGCCACAGGACCCAGGTGTGATCACTCAGCGGTCTGCCGGGCTTCAGGAAAAGCTCTCGACTTGAGAAAGATTAATTAGTTAAACTGGGGCAGACATCAGTCTTCTAACGAATCTCGATGATGTCGCCGGGGATGGGGAGGGAGGAGGAAGAGGGATGAAGAAGTGTTGCAAAACCCCTGAAACATTTTCCTTCCTTTTTTCCCTCTTTCTTTTTATTCTCAGTGGGAAAGTCTTTGGAGTGGACACAGTAGAGAGGAGGAGGTGGAGTCTGAAGCTCATCCTTCACCCTTATCTGGACACTATGAGCTGTCGGGTCAAGGGTGCAACCTTCCTGGTGCCACACTAATACTAGTCCCCCCCTTCCTGTGGTTAACAAGGTCAAGTTCCCGCTTTATCATCCTTACGCAGAACCCCGTAGCTCTGACAGTCCTCGCCGTGGCTTTTTGAAATGATTTTATTGCACAGCTAAACACCTTTTTGCTGAATCCGCATGTTCTTTTATCCAAACTTTTGCTCAAAGAAAACAAGTCTTTTGTTCTCTGCTAAGGATCGCTCCGAGGTAATTAGAGGTTCAGGGCCTTGCTTAAGGGCACCTCAGAAATAATTGCTGTGAAAAGGTAAACACAGAGGATGCTGGGAGCGCTGATAACGGCGGCGAACGCTGCTATGGGCCAGAGGTCTGTTCCAGCAATATGTGGCACAAGTCTTTTCAAAATAAACTTCCCTCTTCACAAGTTAGGTTAAACCCTATATTCCACTGAATGTGAAAGAACCCAACATTTCATTGACCCGATTTCCATTCAAATCAATGTGTCAATTTCCACTGAACAAGGAACACCACTGCTGTGTTAACACCTGCCAAAACAAACAGATCTTCTATTTTTCTCGACGACAGAGCAGATCGTTTGGGATATCCAGTTTATTTTCAAAATAAAATAATTGTTGTTCTTGATGGATTGTATAATCGGCGGAATAAAAGTTTTTTTAGATAACGTTTAACCATTTTAACACCATGGATGAGGAGATGCTGATTGTGGAGGTCAAGAATAATATTATAATAACATAATATTACGTATGATCTTGTTAGTCCTTGCGATTCAAGCTGTCTAGCGGACGGACGGATCTGGTGGGTATTGACGGACTGGCGGATGATGGAAATGATGGAAATCAACATCAGTGGAGATTAGGAGTGAGAGTCCTGTTTGAAAAAGTTCAGATACAAATATAAAGTGCTTCTGGGCACAAAGTCACATGACTTGACCAACTAAAAAAATGTGCTTATTTAGTCAATTTAATCAATTTAATTTTTGACTGCTTGGTTAATAGAGTTGAAGCTGGGAAGTGATAAAGAGAAGGACGGAAGTTTTCTTCTCACATCAATGATGGATTGTACAACTTATTTTGTCATGGAAGGTTGTTTGGTGATATGTATCCATTTATTGTCTACCGTAGATGACTGCTGGCATAGTCCTTGTGATTCTAGATGTCCGACGGAGTCGCGACAGACGGATCTGGTAGGTATTGACGGACTCGCGGATGACGGACATCTACGTCATTCCGCATTCAGTGGAAATTAGGGGTGACATTCCTCTTCTAAAAAGTTCAGCTAGAAACATAAAGTGCTTCTTGGCACAAAGTCACATGACTTGACCGACAACAAAAAAGGTTGATTTTGTCGATTTTTTGTTGACTGCTTGGTCAACAGAGTTGAAGCTGTGAAATGAAAAAGCGGAGGACGTGGAATTTTTCTTCTTGCATTAGTGATGGATTTTACAACTTATTTTGTCACGAAAGTTGTTTGGTGTTATGTATCAGTTTATTGTCTACCGTAGATGACCTGTTGGCACAATCCTTGTGGTTCCAGCTGTCTGGTGGGTATTGACGGACTGGTGGATGACGGACGGTGACGGGCTTTGGCGTCATTCCGCATTCAGTGGAAATTAGGGGTTGGGCAACACAATTACGTCGTTAACAACAATAAACTCGAGAAGAGGTGCTACTTAAGTCCACAAATCACCTGACAGATAAATCACACGGGACACGAAGTGTGGCCTCCTCCGGCTATTTGTTCCTCTACGCAGCGCAACGAGCGGCAGAGGAGTTGTAGAGTGACATCTGTTAAGCCTTAGAGCTGGAAGGCCAAAAATAAAAGTTACTGGTTCCCCTTTGTTGCATTCAAGGAGATCACCTGGAGGACAAATGGTGAGATTCCTGCTCGGTGGGACGCCGTGAAAAACTGCAAACTGTACACGTGAGGCTTTACGCACCTGTACCGTATGTGCAAGCGCACAATGGGAGCCTCATTACATGCGTGGATTAAACAGAAACATTTTGCTGGAGCGAACATCAAGGAGACGATTCTTATCTGTGTCCTGGGAAGAACTGACATAACCTCAAAGGGAAAGCTGCTCCTCAGTGCTCTCAGGATGCTTTTTGGCAGCCTTATCTTCAAACTGTAGATGACATTGTTTCAGCCACTTCACATCCTCTCTGATCTGCTTCTTGTGAATTGTCTGCTCAGGATGGAGAGCAAATGAGCAGCGTCTTTGCGCTCTGACAAAGATGGATTCGCTCTATTCTCCTTCCCTGTCTCGCTCCATGCAAAGCTCTGGCTTCAGGACTAATCAGCTGCTAAATCACCTGAGTTTTTAGTGACGTCCGACGAGCTGCCGGCTCATCAGGAGCTCGCACCTGAACGGCAGCAGAATAACAAAGCGGTGAGTCGGCTTCGATGCTGAGCCTCCATCTGGATGAGAGCATCAGATAAATCCCTAAAACTACAGACAGAAGTAAAGAAAAAAAAAAAGCTGACGTGATCTGACTTCAATACGCAACACATTTCAGCTCAAGCAATCACAGATGAATCTGAGGAGGGAATGGAGAGGTTTTTGCTTTTAGGGAACAAAGAACGTCGCTAACAGCTGACAGCTAACAGGATTCTTTCATTACCGACGACTGAAGCATCTCTTCAAAACAGGAAACTGTCTTCGTGTCGTAAGGATGCCACAAAATGTACGTCCGAAGAACTTCCTGCTTTCGTTTATTATTTTTAACATAATTTAGGCAACCTTTTCAATGTTTTACGCAGTTTGTCATCTGTCCTTTTGTCATCTTTTTGTTTTATCTCCTTCTTTCCTATCCGCCTTGGTAATATGTTACAATAGTAGCAGAAGAAAATGTTTAAAAATGAGTACTATTAAACAAATATCTGTTTGATTTGGTTTTGCAAGTTTTTTAGGTAAATTAGGACTTTTATAATACCACATATAATCCAAATTAACACCTTTCTGATGGCCAAAGTATCACGATTTGATCAGTACTTCCCAGCAGTGTGTCACAATAAATCTTAATAATATCATTAATTACTCATTAATCATGACGTGGCTCTGTATGAAGCATGGATGGATTAACCAATTCAAAAAATACAAATTAATTTGTGGTCTCTGTGTGAATATTAATACTGAGAGCTTTAGCTAAAGTAAATTTTAAGATCTTTATCAGTATTTTTTTCTCTTAAAAATTAATTTGGGCATTGTTAGGCTACCGGGTCATCATTTCTTTCTCTTTCTCTCTTTCTCGTTTGTGCTAACTACATATGCGTGGATCTTGAGCCCGTTTAAAGCTGCAGTTGGTAATCTTGGAGAGCTAGCAAGATTTGAAAGTGGCACCTCCTCTATGCTCCGCCCCTCCTCTTACTCTTCCTGTCATTGCGCTGTGCAATGCCACGCCCCCTCTCCTGCTAACTGTATTTCTGTAGACGAGTGTGCTTTTTCCAGCAATGGTGAAATGTGATGCGAGAAGGGGGGCGTTGGCAGGACGACACATGAAGGCATCTGATTGGTTGTTTCCATTCAGACCTAATGGTAGTGATTGGTCAGACTTTTTACAGTCCTGTAGCTTCCACAGAGTTCATTCTTTTCATAATGTATTGACTGCTCTCAGTATGGAAAGACCATTTCACCCAGCAGTGGCGTAATTAGGCCTATTTTAAGGGGGCTGAAGCCCCCCTAAAACATTCTTAAATCCCCTAAATAATTTGTTGTTGCTTTATTTTTTTATTTTTTATTTTATTTTTTTTTCAAAGTCAATTTAAAGTGGCCAGTATATGTTCACTTAAATATAAATAATAATAATAATAATAATAATAATAATAATAATAATAATAATAGTTCTGAAAAACTCAAAGATGCTAAAACATCAAAAACAAAAACAAAACATATAGACACACATCACACACACACATATCACATGCTGTACGTCTCCTCGGGGCTAAGCCCTCCTGTCCTTAAAACATAGTGACGCCCCTGCCACCCAGTATAACAAAAAGTGCTTCGATACAAAATTACCAACTGTAACTTTAACAGTCAAGTTGGATGATTGGAAGTGTTGCTGCAACTGGAGCAGCAAATAAACAGTTAATCAAAATAAAATAAAATAAAATAAAATAAATAAACCTGTGAAATATTTGCATGGCAATAAATCCCTTCAAACCTCATCCATCTTATAAATGTTCCCTCTTTCAAATCACTTCATCTCCTCTTCTCCGGGGACGGTTTGATGCATGTTCACCTCCCCTCATCAGACAGAAATCCCCCTGTAGTCTGGCATTAGGTTGAGTTGCCACGTTTGCAAAAAAAAAAAAAAAAAATCTGAATTATAAATAAAAGGTAATGATGCTATTATCATGCTCTCTTACTATCCTGAGCTCCGCCACCTCACCTTTCCATTTGAATAATGATTTATAATCATATTAGTTCTCTCCGGAGCCCTGCTCTGGAAAAGTAAAAAGCTATTATCCAGTTGTCAGCTTCCAGGAAGACGCCTCGGGAGATGGAGCGATGATGCCGACACACACACACACACACACACACACACACACACACTTAAATGTGAATGTGCATACACACAGCTGCACACACAATCAATAGTGCAAATACATATTAGCTTGCACGTGCACATGAATGTGCACTTGCACCTTTTTTTCAGAAAAAAAGGCAGAAATGTTGTGTTTGTTTAACTCAGCTTGGAGTGCCGGGCGGGTGGGGTTTACAGCCGGAGAATCGCTTGTCAATCACACGAAACATGCACCTCAATCTGAGCTCAAAACAAACAGCTAATAAAGATGTTTCCAGGAGAAAAGGCACCTATAAATGCACCGATTCAACCAATTTTTGGCAGAATTATTAGCAGAAAAAAAACACCTGGAGTACAGTGTATATGGAGGAAGACCAGAAATATATATAGATAAATAGTGAGCAGGAGAGGAAATAAGATATCGCGCATCACTGATCACTACTGTCACCTGCTTGGTCTAATCCCCTAAAACACATCCAGACAGAACATGACAGCTGGTTTATATCTAGGAAATAGGAATGTGTTTACACTGAGCATTACAAACTGCATTAGGTTGCCATTTGCCATTTACCTTACAGCCGTCAGATTGACATGTCAGATTGCTGCTGTGGTGCAACAGAAAAACAGAAATACGGTAAAATATTTTATTATTACTTTAGTGTCCCTCCTCTAATTTGTCTTAAATTGTCTTTAGCTTGTAGACGCTGCCTGCTGCACTTTCTTTGCACAGTAAGATAATCTTGTTGCCCGCAGACGAGAACAACAGTTATTACGGTAGCAACCGGCTACCGTAATAACTGTTGTTATTGCCGAGAAGTTTTGTATGTAGAGGGAGTTAAACTGGACTTGAATTAAGTTTACAAGACTTTCAGTCTATATAAAATTTATCATCTCAGAATCTTTTTTTTAACATATATCGACATTGGTAAATATTGGTTATTGGCCATAACAGAAATATTAATATGTGATATCAGTATCGCTCCAAATTTGCTGATATATTGGCATTATATTGGCATTAACATGGCATTTTTTTTTCGGCTTTTTTAGGGAGTTAAACTGAACTTTATTTTAGTTACACACTTGCTACAAGTGGTAAAGGTTGCTCAACAGTCACTGCGTACACATGGACAAACTTAGGCGTATAATAAAGGCATCAAAAACGTATCAAATTTATGTGCACAAGGATAAGGCTAAGGATCATATCGGACTGGATTCACGAATCCGATAGGAAGCCTTGGCTTAAGCCGTTCTTAATCCGCTTTGTGCCTCTTGTGAACGGGATCGTATCGTATTCGCATCCTGCGTCCTGTTCGAGAACGTCCGCCGGGGATTTCACCCGGAAGTGGAAGGAAGCGCCGACGCCATCATAAATAGTAATATTGTTGCCGGAAAAGTCAAACGATATCATGGCTTCAAAGAAATCAACTCACTTTTGGACGAACAAGGAGACAGAGTTTATTGTTATTGTTTATTGTTTTTGTTAAGTAGTTGTCAACAGGAAGTTCTAACACCACTTGTTGAAAGGGCTACAGCGCGACCTAGCGTAGCGGAGTCAGCTAGGTCGCTGCCCATTATCTGATATAAACAAAGTCCATGTGCACATGGACTTTGGGACAGACCACCCGCCGAGTTGCAACATTGGATTTGGCGAAACCCAGTACAATCCTACCATGTGACTGGAATGAGTAACACTGGCAGTTACTTATGTTTTATGCTAGCCCTATAACCTGGTTATTTGTCAAAAATAAGTCAAACATTCTGAAAATAAAGGAACACAACAAAAATCAATTTGCATGACTTTCAGTCTACACAAATTTGTATCATCTCAGAAACCCTATTATATTATATTATATTATATTAGTAAATATCGGTTATCGGCCATAACAGAACTATTAACATTGGATATCGCTATCGGCGAAAATTATCATACATTACAGCAAAAAAACAAAAAAAATTGTGATGGATGACTGGAGGTTCCAGAAACTTTCACCCCCCCCATTTTTGGTCCTGAGGGAGGGAGGTCCAACCCCAGTGATGGACCACGCTCGTTCCGGCCCTGGCAACTCCCCTCCTGAAGCCAAAAACTAGGGGGAAACACTGCTTGTGTTTTAATATAAAGTACAGTGTATCCTGTATCCACTTCTGTCCAGATTCTGCAACTCAACAAATGTCGCTAAATTGCTAACGTCCATAAATTGCTAAATCGCTAATGTCCATAACAATTTATAGCAGAGGGGTGTAAAGGGAATGATCAGAACCACTGCTGGATAGGACACAGTGAGACTTCTTTAGCGTCTGTTTGAGGAGACGATATGTGAGACAACACCGTCAAAAGACACTTCCAGAACAGCAGTTAGCGGCTAAGATCTGACCTCACTGCACTTTTCCCCTCCTCGTCTCCCATTCAGAGGTGATTTCTCAACAGGACCATTCGACACAAAGAGCAGGACGGCCCGGCAGTAATTACACCACGCAGATGCCATTTAGGTCTTTTAATACGACCCGGCATCGCATCGCTTCAGTTGGCTTGGGCATGTGTGGCGCCCAGAGGAGTCATCTATTCAGTCATTCATTTGGAAATGTCCTCCTTTTATTCTGTTTGCCTTTGCTAAATTTAAAATTGTGCCAGAAATAAGGTTGGTTTGTTAAAGGGAAAGATTGTTCACTACGTAAAGAAGCCAGTGCTGTTACCAGTCATTAAATGGGTTATCAGCCTCATAGATATGGGTCAGAAGGGGCCTGTTACACCTACTAGTAGGTTTTATCATTGATTCACACGAGCGATCACCAACAGAAGGAATAAAAGAAGACAGAAACCTCAACCTTAGAAATTACGACAAGATCTCCACCTTATAGGGTGGAGGTTGGGGTGTCGGACACAGCTCTTATTCGGAAACAAGCCGTCAGGATTTCTGTAACTTTATGATGTCACAAAGCTTCAATATTTCGACCATTTCACAGCTTTAAACACACTGAATGTGTCCCAGTTTATTATTATTCCTGATGCAGTGGATGTGAATGACAGCTGACAGGAAGTAAACATGTACATAAACCGTTGCCTAGCAACGCAAATCCATTAAGGTGTCCTCAGAACAAAGTGTTTCAGACTAAGGATAAACACAAGTAGGTAAATATGCTCTTGCAGAAACACAAAATACGACTACGAACCTAAAAATGACCGCAAGTTTCCAAGTTACTGAAAGCTAAAACACAATTTACTTAACATAACTAAGTGATTTTGTTGCGTAAACCTAAACAGATTGTTTCGCTTGTGTTCAAAATGTAATATTTAATTCAGTTGGATGTTACCCCTAATTTCCACTGAACGTCCCTCACTGTTCGTCATCCGCCAGTTCGTCAATACCCATCAGATCCGTCAGCTGGAATCACGAAGAATAACAACATCTGATTGTAGACCTCTACAATTAGCATCTTCTCGTCCGTTGTGTTAAAATGGATAAACTTTAACCTGGTCTGTTGCCGCCGATTATCGGATTTGAATGAACTATCGGGTCCTACGAAATGTTAGCATTGTTCCGCATTCAGTGAAAATTAGAGGTCAGGATGTGTTGTTTTTTGTCACACATTTACAAAGCGGGTAGCAGTCGAATCGGATGCAAGACACGAGACAGGAAGCTGCAGGTGCGCCGAACGCTGGCGTTGGATGTAAATCGTGAGGCGCAGAATTGTGCAATACGGATGCAACCCTGAGAGGATACTGGACTCCGGAGGGGGAGGAGGTGACTCAGTCTTCCAGCTTCTTGAACAGACACCCAGATGCCTGCATCACTTCCTGATCCACGTCGCTGCGTCAACGCCACCGAGGCAGGTAAAGGCGGCCAGGGGTTGATGGGTAAAGCCTCTCTATGTCTTTACCCGGCTTCTCTTCCTCTTCCTCTTCACTCCTTTCCCTCGCGGCCAATCCTTTGTCTTGGTTGGTTGGTAGCAGTGACACACATATATACACACACACACACACACACAAATACAAATACAAACAGGCGCAGCCAGGCATGACCAGACAAACAGTGCGGAGCACAGGAGGATGATGGGAGAGTAACTACGCATGAAGGGAAACTACACACAGGAAGACAGGTAGTTCGAGGTGAATCTAGAAATTTCTTTAAATCCGCAAAACAATGTAAAATGTGTATATAATGTAATATAAAAAATACCATTTCCACCATTTTTTCAAATCCAAATAAAAATGTGCTCTTTATTAGATCAGAAATTGAATTGCCAGCAGAATAAATGCTGCATGTGAACCATGGGAGAACACAAAGCGGTCACCCTGCAGGATCCACCGCTCCGTTACAGCTGCACAGAATAAACAAAGGCAGCATTTACTCATTTACTTGACACATGTTTGTCGTAAAAAAGCAAATGGGAAAAAAAAAATCAAGAGCACCAGGATTTGGGCAAACCTCATCTTTCGTGCAAGTCTTCTCGAGATGAACTCGCGTTTTCGTTTGAAGCACTTCCTCGGGTCGCAGGGTCGCGGGTGAGGTCATATCCTGTCTTTTCTGATCAGGCCTGAGGGACTGGCTGCAGATGTGGGGGGCTGAGAGGTTAAGTTTGTCATGAAAAGAGATAGAGAAGGCATCTTCCTTTGCTTTCGGTCGATGTTCTTCAGTTTGTCTGGGTTTTGGAGGAGGTTAAATGCTTCTTTCTGGACCAAAATACACTGAACCATGTCATGAGGATAGTGAACTGCACTGAGATACAGCAACAGCTCTGCCTTTAAGAGCCTTTAAAACCTTTAAGATTAACATTAATATGTTTTGTGTTTCTACTAGAACATGTTTACATGCTTTAATGTCCAAAACATATTCATTTCCCCCACATACTATCTGCATGAAACTCTGATGAAGCTCATTAGCGCATTTAAATAGAACTGCGTTGCTAGGCAACAGCTTGGGTCCAAGTTTACTTCCTGTCAGCTGATGTCGTTCACGCATACTGCAACGGGAAATGAACTGGGACACATTTGGAGAGATTAAAACTGAAATAATTGTGAAAATATTGTCTATTAGTGACATCACAACGTTACAGAAGTCCTGACAGCTTGTTGTTGGAATACAGGTTGTGTGTGCTGTTTCAATAGTTTCATAGTATGTATGCTAGGGCTGTTGAGATTAGCGTGTCAATGCGATTAATCAGCGTCAACACGCTAATTTGCACGACGCTAACTTGGACAAACTGCCCGAAATGCGTTGCCAGAGTCGAACTGGCAGGTCATGAAGCAGAAGTCCATTCAAAAAATCAAGGAAGCTAACAACGCAGTCATAACTAACGATCAAACGTGCTGGAAAAATTAGCACCTTTTCTGAATCTTCCCAAGCTTCTCCTGTAATATGGCAAACAATTAATCAATATGACGAATAAATGAAAGGTGACTTAAACTCAGAGTGACATCACATTAGCTCAAACCAGCGCTGTTTATGAAAAGAACTTTTTTTTAAATACTTTAACGATGCTCTTTGGTGGATTATTTGTTGGCTGAATTACAGGAGAAACTCGGATACATTCAGAAAAGATGGTTAATCTAATTTTATCAGCACATTTGATTGTTAGTTATGACTACATTGTTAGTTTTCTTGAATTTTTGAATGGAGTTCTGTTTCATAACCTGCCAGTTCGTCTCTGGCAACGTATTTCAGGCAGTTTGTCCGAGTAGAGTTACTAATAGTAATATAATATTACTTTTTTTTTCTCTTTGCCATATATTTGAGATTTTTCCTGAAATATTACCCCTTATCATTATGTGATATGTATTACTTTTTGGCTAGCTTTTATACTGCTGAGTTCTGCTTTAATCTTAATTTGTTATCAATTTTTAGCAGTTTCTTGCACAATCAACTGCAGATCACGTTAATGTGGCGGCAGCCCTAAATATAATCAAATTGAATTTAATAATATAATTTGGACAATTTCGGGAGGCTGGATTAAAATGCCCAGCAGGCCGTATATGGCCCGCAGGCCGTAGTTTGCCCATGTCTGGTCTATCCAGTTCAGTCCTGGTACAATGTAGGATTTCGACAACACAGAAAGGGGGAAGTCTGGAGGAGTTACCTTCTGGGGACTATGAGCAAAATCGCATTAATGACAGTCCATCAAACAGTTGTTGAGAAGTTTCAATTCGGACTGAACCATCATCTCCATCCATAGAACCACACCGCTAGCAAAATTTTTTGATACGATGACAATTTTGGTACCTTTGTTCCGATGCCGGTTCCAGAACGATACATTTTCCGATACCTCAATAAGTTATTTTTGTGTAATTTGTGCTTTATCATGGTAGACATACTAGACCGTGGTTCCAGTTCCTCTTTAGGACCCTGAGGAGTGAGAGTTTGCATTATGGTGTGTTCACTGGATGTCGGAACTTGGAGTTCAGATCAACATAACCTCAAAGTTTAGTGCTCCCAGCCTTACAGATGCACAACAACACACGTAGCTACTGACTTTCCAAGTTGGAGATTCGACTTCATGGGGGTTCTGATTTCAATTCTGACTTGGAGTTTGGAAATTCCGACATTCATGTACAACTAGAATGCAGCATGAGTCTAAACACACAAACGCCGGGCCCAGAATGCTGGGAAAGTGGGGGGTACAGATCTGTGTCACTATTAGTCTGAAGTGGACATTTGAGACACTTTGGTATCAGAATTTGGCACCGAAAAATGACTATTTTTTTGATACCTGCTAGGATCGGAGCTTTTCGGTCTGTGCTAAAAAAAAGTAGCAAGGTTCGGTACCCAGCTCTAGCTAACACTACTGAAAACAAAAACCTGGATAACACTGACCTGGTACAATGTAAGATTTCTGTTTTCAAAATAGCAGCAAAATGTGCACCAACAAAATAAAACAACAATAACCAGGCGCTATGAACTAGACGAACAGGCTCAATAATGGTGGCTGAAGCGCTAATAGAGCATTATGGGAGCCTGGGGACCGGCGCTGGCAGGTGATTTATGTCGCCACTGACGACTTCGGCCCTCCAACGAAACCTGATAAAAGAAAAGCTGGATTGGAACAAGCAGAATGATGAATGGACTACATGATCCAGAGACACCGTCTCATTAGAGAGAGGAAAAGAGAGAGACGGTACTGTGGCCATTTAGCTAATGTAGCGAGTCATTGTGTTCATGTGTGTGCGCACAGGGAGCTGAGTGGCGGCACACGGCGGTAGCAGGTTGGAAATTAATGACACGCTAAATATATGGTGAGGGAGCTTGACCCCGCGTAATGGCGACATATAGGATTAACCTTGGTTGTCACTTGGGGCCATTGTTAGCCCACATGCTGCTACAAGTAAACACTGAGCCGAGACTACGATATAGGAGTTTGTGAGCGTTGCTGGGAAAAAAAAAGAAGAAGAAGAAGAAAAAACATGCTGATTTATTCCCTCACTGCTCCAGGGGATAAAGTGCTGCATTTAGGATTAAAGGATTCACAGTTTGCGTTTAATAAATAGCCAAAGCTTGAATAGACGCAGGAGCGTGGTGGATTAGAGGAGATGCATTTCAAAAAGAGGCGTCCTGGAAGCTCGAGGACGTTAGACGAACAAAGTAGAGGAGATATGCTTGGTTTGGGAACTTCGAACCAAACATTTGAGGATTTAGGGAAACTGGGACATGGTACTATTTTATGACAAATAATGGAAGCGCTAAAAGATGAAGATTCAAAACTGCAGTACACAAACCAATAGGTCTGCAGTGTGCGGAGATTTCACAAAATATGTGACGACATTGGTCGGCTGGAGGCGCTGGGGGGGTGTTTCCAGAAAGTAACGCAAAATTTGGGGTTGCGGGATGGTTAACTTTAACTGTAGCATAGTGGGTTTGGGCAAGGTGGAGGGTTTGATCTACACCTCCTACTGTCTACATGCTGTTGTCTCCATTTTCGCAATTTGGAGGTTACCTTCTGGACACGACAGAAAGGGGGAAGTCTGGAGGAGTTACCTTCTGGGGACTATGAGCAAAATCGCATTAATGACAGCCCATCAAACAGAAGTTTCAATTCGGACTGAACCATCATCAAAATTTTTTGATACAATGACAATTTTGGTACCTTTATTTTCGAAGCCGGTTCCTGAACGATACTTTTTCCGATACCTCGATAAGTTATTTTTGTGTAATTTGGGCTTTATCATACTAGACAGTGGTTCTGGTTCCTCTTTAGGACCCTGGGGAGTGAGAGTTTGCATTATGGTGTGTTCACTGGATGTCGGAACCTGGAGCTCAGATCAACGTAACCTCAAAGTTTAGTGCTCCCCGCCTTACAGACGCACAACAAAACATGTAGCTACTGACTTTCCAAATTGGAGATCCGACTTCATGGAGGTTCCGATTTCAATTCTGACTTGGAGTTTGGAAATTCCGACATTCAGATCGGTGTCGCTATGAGTCTTAAGTGGACATGTCCCCCCATCCCTAGAGCCATTTGAGACACTGTTATCGGAATTTGGCACCGAAAGATGACTATTTTTTTGATACCGGATAGAATCGGAGATTTTTGGTCTGTGCTAAAAAAGTAGCAAAATTGGGTACCCAGCTCTAGCTAGCACTGCTGAAAACAAAAACCCGGATCCGTAACACTGACCTGTACCGTCCAAAGTCCATCCATCCTCCCCGGCTGAAGCCTCCTCGCTTTTATAGCCATGATGGATTTCCCATTTAGCTTGACCCTATATTCATTAAAAGAGGATTTAAGCCCCTTAGAAAGGGAGAGGCCCCTTGGGGAGTGTGTTTGCTCTGCGACACACACGGCGGCCTATAACTCTTCCACTGACAGGCCTTGTTAGGTGTGGTGGGCCGAGGAGGAGGAGGGTCCAGGTTTTATTAGCGGCAGCAGCTGCACTCCTCTCCGGCTCTATAAAAGGTAATTACTGCTGGTGGTAACAAGCTAATTGATTGCTAATTGGGTGAATCAGATCTCTAAGTGCTGTCCCATTTATTGACAGATGGTGATGGTGTGTGTGTGAGAAGGAGAGTTTGGGTTTGCTGGTGTTTTTGCGTTTAGAGGCAGATGAAGGCGGATCCCTGGGAGGCGCCGCTTCGACGCCATTGGACGGAGAAGCATGATTGATTCGATGAAGGCTCGCTGTCGGGAGAGGAAACGAGGGCTTGAATTGAGGGTGGCGCACGGTCCGTCGCCACACTCTGGGGACCGCCGGGCCACTGTGTGCACTTTCATATGGAAATGAGGGGCCGAGCTGACACAAGAGAGGAAAGAGAGAGGAACCGGGTCTGCCAGGTGAACCATGGCGGGATATTTAAAAGAACCAACACTGCAGGGTCGTAGTCATATTTTGTGTTTCGACCAGCGCACATTTACATGCTGTCACGTTAAAAAATACATGCATGAATTTCCCTGTAGCTAACCTGAGTTTCATTTTTTTTTTGCAATCTAATACACTTTAATTAATTTCACATTAATTTGGTAAAATGGGGTAAAAAAAATAAAAGATTAATTTTGACCTTTAAGTTAAAATAAAGACACAAAAATGGCTCCTAAACCTTTTATTCTAACATGCTAAAATGAGTTATAGGTTATTTTAGAGGCTGTAAGTTGTGGAAAAAATTAGACAATCCATGTACTGTGACTTTAAATGAACATGTTTTTGTTTTTTTTTAACAAAACAATTTAAACACAAAGAGCTGTCGCTAGTGTTTTCGTTGTAATTTTTTAACAACCAGAAATGTATATCAGAACATTTTGCCTTTCCAACTTTCACACTTAAAAAAAAATAAAAACGGGAAATTTCATCGCACTTCAGCGGCCCCTAGAGGTGCCAGCACGACCCGGTGTTTTTAATTTGAAATTTTTCTTTGAGAGCTAATTTTATTCTGATCCCGATATCACTGAGTTTTTTCAGATCACAAGGACAAATAAAAAAAAAAAATTATAACATGATGCACAAATCGCAAAAAATCGCCCCAAAAATGCAGAGCTTTCGCTGTGCGTTTCAGAGAAAAGTCCAAGCGCACAAAATCCAAGGGTTTAAAGGGTACTACGCACCTACAAAATGTCATAGCTGTACGAAAAAACTTGCCGACATTTGCCTCACCTGCGGGCTAAGCCCCCCTTGTCCTTAAAGCCTAGTGACGCCCCTGTCATCTCATGGTAATGTTTTGGTGAATGTTAAATTCGGGTTATTATATTGATATTTCTCCAGCATTACAGCCAGGGAAACTGCTCTGCTCACCCAGAATGCCTTTTGCTTTTGTTTCTCCGTCACTGGGAATCACACAGTCGGCGGTCGTGTAGCGTTTCCTCTCTGATGGCATTCGACACGCCCGTTTTTACGCCCGCCTGCTGGCGCGTCACAGTGGGTGGCAGGGCCAACCACACCAGTTGTTTGGTGATTTATTGCCCTCGGAGTGAAAGGTTTATTGGTGCGGAATAGTTCGTGTGGGGCTAAAATAAGGATTTGGTGAAGCCTTGGAGTTTACGTCTCCGTTCTCTCTGTCAATTCCTGCCTCTGCTTCCGCTTGAGTTTAGATTTGTGGTCATTAAACGCATCGGAACGTTGGAATTGAATCAGAAGGCCGCTGCGTTTTCTGTTAGAAATATATTTTTCACTCACAGGATTGTAAATAAATGTGACTTGGCTTTTTTTTGTTGTGCTTGTGATCTTCAGAAGGAGCAGCAGTGCACGACGGTGTAGTTTTTTAATCCTGACAGGGGCGTCACTAGGATTTAAGGACGGGGGGGGCTTAGGCCCCAGATTAGCCACATTAGCCATGTATAGCCAAAGTAGCCACATAGGGTAATTTATGAATAATGCAAGGTTATATGATTCTTTATCTAAGCTAATATTTATATTGTTTAAATATTGAATTATATATTGTTTTTGCAAAAATTAATAAATAAGTTAAGGCCAAATTTTTCAAATGAAATCAAAAACTAAAATAGGCCTAATGACGCCACTGATCCTTGAGTATTCATAAAAAATGTTTCAAATGAAATACTGCAATATTTTGATTCATAGCAGGAAATTTTAGCTTCGCTTAGGGAAAACAGCTCGCCACCACCACCACCTCTAAACACCATTGAGAGCTTTTATTATGAAAGAATAAAAGGACACAAGGAACAAGTGTGGTCTGCGTTGCTTTTGTCAAGGTTGAAAAAAGTAATGAAGTTTTCTGTCCTGGTTTGCCTCAGTGGTTGTTTCAGAAACGTAGCTGCAACTTCAGACTGATGCCTTTATTTCCCGCTCAGAAAAAAAATAAAAAAAAATAAATAAAAGAAATTGGATGAGAAAGCACTCAACAACTGTGGAAGAAAATATATAACAATATATGAGAAAATGGCCCTTAAAAAAATAATTATAAAATGGGTCAATAACGGGTTGTCCAAGTCATAAGTGCAGTTTGTCTGACAGCCCTTGAAAGCAGCGTTATTGCAGTTTTTTTCCTGTAATCATCCTCCTACCTTCACATCACAGATAAGGCAGGTTGTGACCTTTTTGACCTTTTGGCCTTCCCCGTTCCCACCAGACGATAGCGAAAACCCCCTCCACCGCCACTTCCTATCTTCCTCCCTCTTCGTTTTTTCCTTTTCTTCATGTAACATCGTCGTCTAGACGCGGCGGGCGAGCGTTCGCTCTTCCTTTTGTCCGCCACCTCCCTCCCCTTCTTCCCGGTCGACCTCCAGCAGCTCCCTCTGTCTGCCCTCCATTGTTGGGGAACAATATGGTGTCAACTCTTCTTCCTAAACATGTTGGGGTATTAAAATCACCCTCAATATGAGCCGCGGGGGGTGGGGAGGGGCCACGAGCTGTCACGGCAACACACACACACACACACACTTTGACCTATAGGGGGGCTGCCCCGAACCCATTTGTGTCAATCAGGACGAGTTCAAAAGCCAGGAAATATCCCGTCACACATGCGCGCACACACAGTGCACAGATTGGGGACCTAAACTTGGCTGCACACAGAGCGTCAAAGATGTGTCAGTCAAAACACATGGCAACCAGGGGCCCCGTGTGTGTGTGTGTGTGTATGTGTGTGTGTCTGGGGTCAAGTTCCTGTGAAAACACTGATCCCACCCAGAGATCGGTCCAACATTCACCACCCGAACACCAACTCATCCACAGATGGAGCCAGTCTCGCTCTCGCTAGCCTCATTCTCCAATTTGACGAAAACACATCGTCGCCATGGAGACCACAACTTCTGATTGACTGTGTGTTTTACCTTTTTATTCGATTTTGGGGAAAATTCGGGATTTAAGACACAACGGAGAGTGACAATATTTGACTCACAGCTGACTATCATTATTTCAGACTGTAAGTGATTTTGGATTATGATTACGGAAATATCAACTTTATTTTTCATCTCTAAATTGCATTTGAGCATTATATTATATGTAAGTATAATATAGTATATAAAACTAGGGCCTGACCGATTAATCAGATGGCTGATTTAATCGGCCGATTAAAGCCCAAAATAATCAACCAAAATTTTTCAGATTAAACGCTGATTATTTCCATGTTTTTTTTTGTTTTTTTTTTGTATAAGTGCTATGCCTTCAATTTATGTCATTGTTGCAAGAAAAAAAAAATCGGCCGATATCAGTTATCAGTCAGGCTCTAATTAGAACTGCAAGTAAAGAGTATCATCATTAGCATCTAGTTTCTCGAGTGAAGCATAACTTTTCACACATCAAAGTGTGTTTACAGGTGTTGGGGAGTACTGATGTAAAAAAGTGGCATTAAAACTAGGAAGGCCTGTTTAATCGCCCTTTTCAAAATAATCAACATTGGCCAGAATTTTTCAGATTAACGCTGATTATTTCCACGTTATTTTTAGTTTTTTTGTGTATTTTACGTCTAAGTGTTGGTGCAAGAAAAAAAAATATTGGCCGATATTGATTATTAGTTGGGCTATAAATTAGAACTGCAAGTAAAGAGTATTGTCATTAGCGTCAGAACTTTTAACACATCAATGTGTGTTTACAGGTGTTGGGAAATACTGATGTAAAAAAAAAGTGGCATTAAAACTAGGAAGGCCGATTTAATCGCCCTTTTCAAAATAATCAACATCGGCCAGAAATTTTCAGATTAATGCTGATTATTTCCATGTTATTTTTATGTTTTTTTTTTGTATTTTACATTTTAAGAGTTATGCATTCAATTTGTATCCTTGTTGCAAGAAAAAAAATATCGGCTGATATCGGTTATCAGTCTGGCTATAAATTAGAACTGCAAGTAAAGAGTATCGTCATTAGCGTCAGAACTTTTTACACATCAGTGTGTGTTACAGGTGTTGGGAAGTACTGATGTAAAAAAAGTGGCATTAAAACTAGGAAGGCTAATTGCCCTTTTCAAAATAATCAACATTGGCCAGAATTTTTCAGATTAATGCTGATTATTTCCATGTTATTTTTTTGTTTTTTTTTTACTGTATTATTTGTTTAAGTGTTATGCCTTTAATTAATATTAACATGTTGCAACTGTTAAAGGGCTGAAAAAAAAATCATAAAAATTATCGGCTGATTAATCGGTTATCGGTCGGGCCCAAATTAGAACTGTAAGTAAAGAGTAGAGTCATTAGCAATATAGCAGGAAGTACTAATGTGAAAAAAGTTGCATAAACTTTTTCAGGGATCCTGATAAACTGCCTTAAGTGATAC